>JARLTB010000005.1:9582500-9907500 GCA_030141615.1 Unio pictorum | reverse complement strand
TCTTAAAGCAAGCATTTCGAAGGAAAGAAAAAACAACGTATAGAGCGAATCGATTAAACGGTGACTAAAAACCGTACTACTGCCAGATATTCCTATAAGGATGAAAAAGATAGAAACAAAACAACTGTTTGTATTCACGCACATTCCATTGGGGGAAAAAAAACAGACAATAACAATACATCATCTTTAAAAATAAAAGCAGTTTTCTGAAAGAATTTATTTTGCAAGAAATGTGTCAAACAAATTATAAATATATTTTAAAACAAAGTAGCACGCGGCTACTGGATTAAGAATCGGTTCGATCAATGACATGGAACATCTAAGCAGCTAATATATTCTAGAGCTTTCAGCTTGCAGATCGAGGTATATCACATAATATGTATAGTTTTGCTTTTGTACTTCATATTTTTTTATATCAGTTCAAGTTAACAAATATCCGTTTATGTTATTCTGATTGGTCCAAATAAGCCCATGACGTTATTGTACGGTATCCTCTTTACTGAGTGGTTTTTACCCCTCCTTCTAGAATGTTTGGTTTCAAATGAACATTTTGGGGGTAATTTTTTAACTGAGCTAGCGAAGGAAATTGAGGAAATATTATATAGGTTGGCCTAATCTGGATATGTTCCCCCCACAGGGGTTAGTTATGTCGTGTATTATAAAAGAAATTAGACGGACTGGAGGGAATTGGACTACCAGTCCAGAGAAATATCATACAGATGAGTAGGAACACAGGACAAGAGGAAAATCTGTCACATTAAGTCAGATGACAAAATAGGCCATCACTTGGTCGAGTGAAAGACGAGTGATAGGGTTTTTAATTTGAATTTGATGTGAGAGATGACTGTTTTTTAATGATATTAAATTGTTGTTTATTTGACTTTCACATTTTGTGTATTCATTAATTTAACTGTCGGCACCACTGACAGTGGGCTCTGAGTGTTGCATATATCTATCACTACTTCAATTCCTCACAAAAACGAGCCGGGGGGGGGGGGGGGGGGCGGTCTTTTGTAATATTTTAAATAATATTGGGAGCATCCCACCCAACCTAAATAACACGGAAAACCTCTAAATATGCCATAATTATTCTTAGATGATATCCTTCAGTGTTTTATGTCTGACTGTACTCTTGAATTAAAGTTATGTCTGTACATGCACATTTGTACTTATATAAGTTTAGTACATTTCATAATATATAACAGTTTTACAGTGTATGCAGTTGTGTAAATTCATATGGGTATTTATATAAATGGTATAATTATTTATATGGTAAATGAACACATTTAAAAAACTGAACATTTGATGCTTTTAATTGGTGTCAAGTATATTTTATTTAGTTGTAATTAGACGGCTGATCACGGACATATGTGATATGAGCATTCAAGGTTGCTTTTGATGAACTAGTATTTTAGTCTTAAAAACCTTATTCTATTTCCAGAGCCATTTTGTTTTACATGTTATTGAAATTAATGAGCAGTATCTGGATAGAATAGTATCCTAGTGTTTGTAGTTCTGTTGATATTTACAAGCCAGTCTGTATTCATGAAACACTGCAAAAAGTTTTGCTTTCTCAACTCAATATGAATATGCGTTATTTATCATTTAACTTAATGTGTATATGTACGATTAAAATCATGTTCACCAGTGTACTTTTGTTCTTTACATCCTTTGCATCCCATGACAATGCTAGTCAACTTCAATTCATCCTATGTTTTTAATAAATTGTCTCCTCACAGTTGCTTTTAAAACATAGCCATAATATAATCATTCTTTAGTGCAAAATAAAAATTGCATACTACATAAGAAATGCTTTATACAACATAGATTCTATTATTTACACATCATATCATTGGATAGATCACCCATGTCTTCCTTGAGTAAAGCTATGGTACTGGCCAAAACTATTTATCCCTTACAACAGCTTGGAATGACACGTCTGTTGCTAGCACTAAGGTATCCATAAGTCCATAAAATAAACTGCCTATTAGCAGTATGCCTTTTCCCCCTGTTGTAATCCTTATCTACTTCTTCTGCCAGGACATATAGTATATACTTCTGCAACAAGGAACACGACTTCATCTAAACAACCAGGTCGAAGTCCTGCAGAAATTTGTTAACAATTGTCAGTAAAAAATATACCAAATAAAATAAATGCATTAAATGTTCTGTGGGAAACTATTGACTTTTGTGTTATGCAATATATACAAACAAATGCCCAAATCACATCGACTATCGGATACAGGAGCCTGAGGTGGTAATGCAAATGTACAAGAAAATCAACTTTATTTTGAGCCTAAGAAGCGACTTTAGCAAGACCTTTTAATAGCGGTTCTGATTACAATGATATAAATTATCAAATTTTAGTTGGTTTATCTTACAACGTAACAATCTCACAAACACGACGAGTAAAACAGAATGGGACTTTCAGGAATGGCCAATTAGAGGAACCCCTTATTGTCATGATACTCCATCATATGGACTTTTTTGCGTACTTCTTGTAATTTATCATATATACTGAGAAATCTATAAGCAATACATACATTAATGGTGACTATAAAGAACTAAGGAGACGGACAGACGAAGAAATACGAAGAATAAGGCAATAATTACATCAAAAGAGAAACGCATGCTTACCTCGACTTCCATATTTGTTGACGCGCGTCACGTGCCTGCGACTTCGGAGAATATCGGCAAATTCCGTTTCTGCATAATTATTTAGCACACCGTACAGAAAATCGTTATATTTTCATTGATTAAGCTTACAGTTGTACATATTATGAAACTGAATGACCTGTAATTACTCATTATTTCTACTATACTTCTCATAATATCATGCATTTGAAAGAACAAAAAAGTCGAAAATCTTAGGTTGTATGCCTTTAATGAGAAAAATGGTGTAAAACTACCAGACAAGAACAAGAAAAAGTAAAACTAAGGGTATTGCTTATTTGATGGCGGGTTGAGGTGTAGGGACGGTATATATATATATATATATATAGCACAGGAATAGAATCCAATGTATACACAAGCGTGGTTTAACTGTTAACTTACAGAGGTAATTATATTAACCTCTGTTCACAGAAGATTTTGGATACAATCGGGACTCCGAACTGATAGAACTTTACGTGATGCAAATCTAAATCCAAAAGAAATTTGTTTATGTTTTCTGTACAGTCGATTGTTCCAGTCAAATACTGCAAATATCCGGTCACAACTACATGGCAGTAAATATGGTAATTTATGCAATCAGTAATCATATTTCCACATACAAAATCGCCACAATGTAATGCTGTTATAACAGTGACATTTTAGGGTAAACATGTACTCTAGGCCTACTGTTTACCGTATCAAACAATGTGACATCACATGGCATTGATCATTCTATTTTGAAAATTGATTTTGTCGTTTTAAAATGTTCTGTGTATTTGGATGGAAGCTTTTTCTTTGATTTATAGTTTGTAAAAAAAAGTACAATCTACTTTTACATGTTCAACCTTGTTTGGTACTATAGTTTAGGCAAAACAAATGAAAGGTGCACCAACTGTCAGAATGAACGAAATTATTCGTCGTTCTTTCTATCTGAATAATTTCCACTGAAATAAAATCTATGTTAAAACAAATATCTCAAATGGGTAATGATTTAATATTAAATTTATGAAACTCTTTTGTTCAACTCGTTTCATAAATTCAAGTTTAAATCGTTTCCCATTGAAGATCATGTGTTCAACATGACGGCGTTAACAGTAGTATTTAGTATGACAGAAGCGATAAGTGTAATGGCAAAACAATAGCAGAAACGCTGTCAATATTTATATCCCTTGTGTCCTCAAAGAGAAAGTAAGGATATTAGGTCTGGCTAATCGGACCCAGTGGCCGGAATAAATTATCAGAATGGTTATGTTGATAAAAAAAATTGATCTGTTTAATCTTTGTATCTGCAAATGCAGAGAAAGGACTCCAAGAAGAGTAAGAAACTGTATACGATCCGGTAGGTCATCGATTTGCTCGATACTATACTATCAGTACGTAATCCTGAAGGTCATGGCTGTGCTCCACACGATACTAACACCAAGTAATCTAGTAGGTCATCGCTGTATTCCACACTATACTATCAGTACGTAATACGGTAGGTCATCGCGGTGCTCCACACTATACTAGCACTACTTAATACGGTAGGTCATCGCGGTGCTCCACACTATACTATCAGTATGTAATAGGTAGGTCATCGCTGTATTCCACACTATACTATCAGTACGTAATACGGTAGGTCATCGCTGTATTCCACATTATGCTATCATTACGTAATACGGAAGGTCATCGCGGTGCTCCACACTATACTAGCACTACGTAATACGGCGCTGTATTCCACATTATGCTATCATTACACAATACGGTAGGTCATCGCGGTGCTCCACACTATATTATTACTATGTAAGATGTCTCTTCGTAAAACGTCGATTAAATATGTACTGTAATCTCTTTATAATACCATAACAATCGTTTTTCTCTCTCTCTATTAGTCACATTTAGAACATAAGCAGTTCATCATGATGCAATTGACGATGTTAGACTGCGATGTCGATAATAATGATGACGACAAAAAGTCCATGGTGATAACAATGACTATACCAAATCAGATCCTGTTCTCTACATACAAATGTGATTTGCTGTAGAGTGACCTCCACGAATTCTGACCATTGCATCTCTTATTTCATATCTGACGTCCTGGTACAAGCGTTTGTGCATAGCTTTATATCAGTCCAAAATCGTTATTGGACAAAGCAGTCAAACAACGTTTAACATTAAGCAAATGAAAATTTGAAATTGTATATATGATAATCATCCGAAACGAATTGATCATTAACCGAAATTAATTGAACATTAACCGAAATTAATTGATCAAAATGAATTGATCATTAACCGAAATGAATTGATCATTAAACGAAATGAATTGATCATTAACCGAAATAAAGTTGTATAGATACCTTATATCTTGATCGGATACAAAACATGTAAAGATTAAAATTAGTGTTTTGCATGATAGCAATCAGGTACTTCAAGAACTTTATAAATCTCCAAAATAAAAGGCAACAGTAATTATTTTCAAAGAAGAATTGTAAAGAAAAAAACACCCCAAACAACTTTATCATTAATTGTTAATGCAGTCAAATTAGCCTTATTGCACGCTAATCGAAATCAGAATTTTAATACTTGATATATTGCTTGCTTTCAACGTTCACTCTATTAAATTCTTCTGTAATTGGACTTGACTACGGAATGTTTTGATACAAATATAATGTAAGGGAGGTAACGCGGTATTTCTTAGATGATCTTTACATATTTTTCTACTTTTTTACTAATAGTTCTTATCTCCTATATAAACATTACTCGACATGAAATCTTACCAAACGTATTTCGATCAATTACATGGCTGGAATGGTAAATTTAGAGTCAGTGATGTCACTAGGGGGTGCTGGGGGTACGGATTGCACCGGATGACATCATCAGAAGGGGCACCAAAATGACTGTCGATAAAATGTTTGAATTTTTATGCAGGAAGGAGGTCCATGAGTTACCGGACGTGACTGTCTATAAATCTTTTGAATTTTTGTGCGGGAAGGAGATCCATGTGGGTGACACTATTTGTAACCGCACTGGGTGAGACCAACCCTAGTGGCGCCACTGCTTCAAGTAATTTTTAAATCTGGAGTAATATGTCTTACTCGAATATTGAGTAAACTTTAATGACATGATCTTTAGTGACTTTAATGACATGATATTAAGTGACTGATGACATGATTTTAAGTGACTTTGATGATATGATTTTAAGTGACTTTAATGACATGATTTTACGTGACTTTAATGACATGATTTTACGTGACTTTAATGACATGATTTAAGTGACTTTAATGACATGATTTAAGTGACTTTAATGACATGATTTTAAGTGACTTTAATGACATGATTTAAGTGACTTTAATGACATGATTTAAGTGACTTTAATATCATGATTTTAAGTGAAACGCTCACTTCGTATATTTTCGGGGCCTAATTAGGGCTAAGCATTTTTTCTCAGACTTTACGTCCTACACTTGTTATCTGCAACATTTAATAAACATGCAACATTCACATTGCCTTTGCTTCATTAAACGTTGTTATTAAACAACATGCTCATGAACTTATAGGACAATGTTGCAACATTGGATAATTTAAAAAAAAAACCTTTTTATATGTGCTGACATTTTCTTGACTTGTTAATTCGTCATTTCCATGAGAATAGCATTGGATCTGAGGTAGCTTCTCACACGCAGAACTTGATAATCATGCAGTGAGGAATAAATCCTAAAAGTGTCTTTATTGTCGCGTGTAACGCAAGAAAATGATAACACAATGATAATAAAATGCTCGTTGATGAAATTGGCAACGATCCATCGGATAAACATTAAACTCTGGAAGCATGTGTCGCGGTCTCGAAAGGATAGAAATGACAGATTAATTATCCAAAACTGCTCATTCCGAATTTCCCGATATTTTGATTACCGCATAATAATTTGCAAACTGGGTAATTTACATAATTAAAGAGCCTAAGGACCAATTATACTTTTTATGTTCGACA
This sequence comes from Unio pictorum, assembly GCA_030141615.1. Lineage (NCBI taxonomy): Eukaryota > Metazoa > Mollusca > Bivalvia > Unionida > Unionidae > Unio > Unio pictorum. Next base: position 9,900,881 of record JARLTB010000005.1, on the reverse strand, counting down.
TAATTATTGTAACTAAAGCTTGGTCACATCACTCTTAAATGCCACGTGCGAGCACAATAAATGGCAAACGATAAACTTTGCCCTGTCTTAATTCGTGTCGCACTTTATTATTTGGCATCCAGCTGTAATGACTGATGGATTTTTTAACACTGGCGAATTGTTTTATCAACCAAGAATTTAGAAAATGATAACCTCCAATCATCATACATGTAGTAGCATGTTTGTTTTGTAAAAATAAAAACAGCATTCATATCTTAGTTGTGTCTGCAAAAGTCAAAAATGTTTATGCAATATATGCTGGTATGTCTATGTTAAGTCTTTGTTGATGGAATATATCTCTATATAATTGGTGAAAGAACTCGATTCAAAATATTGCATTAATATCCTGCAATTGGTGTATTCATTACTATACACAGATATTCGGAATGGTGTCTTAATCAGAAGAGCATCAATGACGATGAAGAAAAAGAAACACCAAAGACAAAAGCTTACTTCTACAAAACAAACACCAAATTCAAAATCTTACTTCTACAAAACAAACACCAAAGACAAAGACAAAAGCTTACATGTACAAAACAAACACCAAATACAAAAGCACATATCTACAAACCAAGCACTAAAGACAAAAGCTTTACATCTACAAAACAAACACCAACGACAAAAGCTTACATCTAAACAACACACCAACGACAAAAGTTCACATCTACAAAATAAATACCAACGACAAAAAATCACATCCACAAAACAAACACCAAATATAACATCTCACATCAACAAAACAAACACCAACGACAAAAGCTTACATCTAAAACGCAAACACCAACGACAATAGTTTACTTCTAAAAGACAAACACCAACGACAATAGTTTGCATCTAAAAGACAAACACCAACGACAAACACTTACATCTAATAATGTGTTTGTTTTATTAGGAGTTTTAGCGTAGCTTTAACAATTTTCCCGTCATATCGCTAAGATGTCTGCTGTGAGGCAGTTTATAGTGATGTAAAGCACTGGGGCATCATGCCGCAGACATGTATCATGATGTCCAACCCAGTGGCATTACATCTTACATCTAATAAACATCTTACATCTTAAAAAAGAAACTTACATCTAATAAACAAAGAAAACAAAGACAAAAACTACAACAAAAACTTACATCAACAAAACAAACACCAACGACAAAAAACTTACATCTACATAACAAACACCAACGACAAAAACTTACAGCTACAAAACAAACACCAACGACAAAAGCTTACATCTACAAAAAAACCACCAACGACAAAAATACACATCTACAAAACAAACACCAATGACAACTACTCGCATCTACAAAACAAACACCAACGACAAAAGCTCACATCTACAAAGCACATATCAAAGACAGAAGCTCACATCTACAAAACCAACACCAAAGACAATGCTCACGTCTACAAAACAAACACAAAAGACAAGGTGCACGTCTGCAAAACAAACACCAAAGACAAAGCTCACGTCTACAAAACAAACACCAAAGACAAAGTGCACGTCTGCAAAAAAAACCACCAATGACAAAGCTCACGTATCAAAACAAACACCAAAGACAAAGCTCACGTCTAGACGGATCAAACTGCAAGATGTCGTACAGTGTAGACGGATGAAACTGCTAGATGTCGTACTGTGTAGACGGATGAAACTGCAAGATGTCGTACTGTGTAGACGGATGAAACTGCTAGATGTTGTACTGTGTAGACGGATGAAACTGCTAGATGTTGTACTGTCTAGACGAATAAAACTGCTAGATGTTGTACTGTCTAGACGAATAAAACTGCTAGATGTTGTACTGTCTAGACGAATAAAACTGCTAGATGTTGTACTGTCTAGACGAATAAAACTGCTAGATGTTGTACTGTCTAGACGAATAAAACTGCAAGATGTCGTACAGTGTAGACGAATAAAACTGCTAGATGTCGTACTGTCTAGACGAATAAAACTGCTAGATGTTGTACTGTCTAGACGAATAAAACTGCTAGATGTTGTACTGTGTAGCACTGACGAAACTGCTAGATGTCGTACTGTGTAGTACGGATCAAACTGCTAGATGTCGTACTGTGAAGACGGATGAAACTGCTAGATGTCGTACTGTCTAGACGAATAAAACTGCTAGATGTCGTACTGTCTAGACGAATAAAACTGCTAGATGTCGTACTGTGTAGAACGGACGAAATTGCTAGAAGTCGTCCTGTGAAGACGGATCAAACTGCTAGATGTCGTACAGTGTAGACGGATGAAACTGCTAGATGTCGTACTGTCTAGACGGATCAAACTGCTAGATGTTGTACTGTGTAGCACTGACGAAACTGCTAGATGTCGTACTGTGTAGTACGGATCAAACTGCTAGTTGTCGTACTGTGCAGTACGGATCAAAAAGCTTGATGTCATATTTTATAGTACGGACAAAACTGCTAGATGCCGTATTGAGTAGCACGGACGAAACTGCAATATGTCGTACTGCGTAGCATGGATCAAACTGCTAGATGTCGTACTGTGTAGCACGGATCAAACTGCTTGATGTTGTATTGCATAGCGCGGATCAAACTGGTAGATGTCGTATTGTGTAGCATGGATCAAACTGCTAGATGATGTCGTTTTGCATAGCGAGGATAAAACTGCTAAAGGTCATATTGCATCGCACAGATGAATCTACAAATTGTTGTATTATATAGCTTAGATCAAATTGAGAGATGTATTGTTGCATAGAGCGGATCAAACAATGTATTGTATAGCACGGATCCAAGATGAAGTATTGCAAAGCAGAGATGAAAGAGATTATATTTGGTTTTTTAAATAAGAACTCCATATATGGAAAGGACTTACCAGTGTCCTTTTTCCTGTCTGTGGTACCTTAAATATGAAGGCCACTTTGTAAGGCAATGCTGTGGTGCATACACGTACCAGGAAGCTGTTCTCATTTCATCATCTGTGGTTAGTGCATGTTAGAGTTGCAAAAGTACAATAAAACTGAAAACCAGCTCTAAAGCTGATAACTTACTTCTGTAACGGACATACACGAATACTAAGATCAAATGAAAAAACTATTTACATCTGATATGAAAGTAATACAATACACCAACTAACTAAATAAAAGTCCCACATCCAATGTAATTTTCAAGGCTAACTAGTTTCTTATAACATGTACAATGATAATGCTATATTGATTTTAATAAGGAAAGGATTTAGTATTATTTACCGTTATTTGTTAAAATTGTGGCCATGTACTAAAAATTGGGTCAAGAAAGGAACACTTTGTGTGGAATCGTCACAATATAGAGTAGTATAAATTTAATATGTGCAGCGTTCATTGTGACATCACAGCACACAACATTCAATAAAGATTGTACTGGATCACACCTACAAGAATCAGATTCATTTCGTCGAAAAATGTCTATGTAATTTAACATTGATTTTGCACTTGCACTTCTAGCGGTGTCTAAATTATGACCTTCCTAAGGAATGTTGGTTTATAAGAATCCAAATGAAGTGAACACTTGCTACTTCAAGGCATGTAGAATCCAATTCTATCAAATGACACCCATTTCTGAAATAATCGGTGTTGAATGTCCACATGACCTGTGTGACTTTTACTACATTATAAAACAAGAGTATGAAAAATCCAGGGGATCATGAAATATTATTGTAAGATATACTGTAGATTAGAAAGGGGCTCATCAGTATGATTTGCATCGGACTATCGGTGAACAAATATCCTAGCTATGCCAAGCTATGCCAAGAAAACACAAGAAATAAGTTAAGCAAAACGGAAAACAACATTTTAGCCATTTAAATCATTAATATGGCATTATGTGCAGATCAACAAAAAAAATGATAGCTAACGTTATGTTTTCTGCAACCATCTTATATTAAAAATTATAACTGTTTTATCCTAACAATTATATACTATTATCAAGAAGAAGAAACACTACTGTACCTTCTTCTCCAAAGCTCTCCAAAATCAAGCTTTTCGGGTAGCCAATGTTTTTGACTTCTGCAAAAATTAAACTGAATATGGTCTTGGCAAAATCACAAAATAACGGTAAATATTTGAAAATTTCTGTCCTTCAAGTACATAAGCGGCTTTACCAGTCAACTTCCTGCGAACGAGCCAATAAGAATCCGGTGTTTTGTCCGGTGCTTGTAATTAGATTTGTTTAATAATATACCTCATTACATTGCTAGTTGTTAGACATGGCTAGATCAACTATATTGGTCATCAGATTGCTAGGTAATTAGTCATGGTTAGATCAACGCTATTGGTCATCAGATCGCTAGTAACTAGTCATTGTTAGATCAACGCTATTGGTCATCAGATCGCTAGTAACTAGTCATTGTTAGATCAACGCTACTGGTCATCAGATCGCGAGTAATTAGTTATGGTTAGATCAACGCTATTAGTCACAAATCGCTAGTAATTAGTCATGGTTAGATCAACTTTATTTGTCATTAGATGGATAGTAATTAGTTATGGTTAGATAAACGCTATTAGTCATCAAATTGCTAGTGATTAGTCATGGTTAGATCCACTATATTGGTCATCAGATCGCTAGTAATTAGTTATGTTTAGATTAACGCTATTAGTCATCAAATCACTAGTAATTAGTCATGGTTAAATCAACTCTATTTGTCATCAGATCGCTAGTAATTAGTCATGGTTAGATCAACTCTGTTTGTCATTAGATGGATAGTAATTAGTTATGGTTAGATAAACGCTATCAATCATGAAATCGCTAGTGATTAGTCATGGTTAGATCAACTCTATTGGTCATCAAATCACTAGTAATTAGTCATGGTTAGATCAACTCTATTGGTCATCAGATCGCTAGTAATTAGTCATGGTTAGATCAACTCTATTGGTCATCAGATCGCTAGTAATTAGTTATGATTAGATCAACGCTATTAGTCATCAAATCACTAGTAATTAGTCATGGTTAGATCAACTCTATTGGTCATCAGATCGCTAGTAATTAGTCATGATTAGATCAACGTTATGGGTCATCAAATCACTAGTAATTAGTCATGGTTAGATCAACTCTTATGACCATCAGATCGATTGCATAATAAAAAATTACATGAATAATTTTGTATATCTAAACTCTAATCACGATTAAATAGAGAAACACTAGTTTATCCTCAAACTAAAACTGAGAAGCAACCTGCTTACAAGATTTCTTCTACATTCTTAAATGACAAACGATTGTTCACCATTTAAGCCAGCCATATCATATTGTGAGGAATTTTTGGAAAGTGTGATTTTCGGAATTTAACTTGAAATTTGTATAATAAATATAATTGTGTTGTATAAAGAAAATGAGTTGAACACACACACACACACACACACACACACACACACTATATCTATCTATCTATGTATCTATCTATGTATCTATCTATCTATCTATCTATCTATCTATCTATCTATATATATATATATATATATATATATATATATATATATATATATACATATATATATATATATATATATATATATATATACATATATATATATATATATATATATATATATATATATATATATATATATATATATATATATATATATATATATATATATATATATATATATATATTCGTTAATTTCACATTTCACATTTTAGTTTTTGCAGTTAACATCTTTTGGTTTGGTTCTTTCCTTTATTATAAGGAGACTGCATTTAAATCTGTATTTCCTTTTGTGCAGTGGAATGCAAATTTGATGGGTAAAGATTAATGTTGCAACAGTAAGAATATTTTGTTTTACTTAGAGCACTGATTGTATTGTCGTCATAAGTTCTGATGACATTCGACCGCTGGCTATTGAATAATGTAGATTATACCTAAGATGGACGTCCTGATAATTTTGTTCTTTAGTATTCCAATCAATACTGCTATTTCAGAGTTAGGATGAGACATAGTTTGTGACTGTCAAATGTATGTATTAAACTTACTTGGTATTGGAAAACCTATTTCTTCAGACAGTTTTTCGTTCATTATTTTTCAGAGCAATTGATTTATTCAGATTCTTTCTTAATACCTGACGGTAAACGGAATGCCATTCAGTGATGTTGAAATCCCTTTGAAACTAAATATTATAATGGTATGTCGTCTGTCACATTAGCAACTGGAGTACAATTAACTTTGGCAATATGTGACTAAACACAATACTCGGGTCATGTGACTAAACACTATACTCGTATCATTTTGAATCAACGCTATATTCATGTCATGTGACTAAACACTATATTCATGTCATGTGACTAAAACGCTATATTCATGTCATGTGACTAAAACTATATTCATGTTATGTGACTAAACACTATATTCATGTCATGTGACTAAAAACTATACTCATGTCATGTGAATATTTTGAGTACAAGTGTTCAACATTAGTTGTGACGAAACATCAAACTGGCATATTTTATCTTCTAGACCCAAGTTACTTATCTTTGCATTAGGTTTTTATCTGCTACTAGTTTCGACTAAAGACACAAGGTAAATGTGTTAAACTGAATACTGCTTCGTAATTAATTGATGACAGAATCTTATATTAATTAATAATTATGTGCGCTAGACAAAAATTGAACACTAATGTACAAAAAATAATTTAAAAAATAAAATAAAATAAAATAGTTAAAAAAGCACGCAAAGGAAACAAAACTAAATCCTATAACATAATGGCTTTCCATTAAGATCTTTAAGTCGATCGTTATATCTGTCATAAATAGTTTTCCTTTTTATTAGATATGCGTTGTAACTAAAAACCACAGTTTGTTTTCTCTGCGCGACATAGCGTTATGTGACAGATGCTGTGGGTTCATTACGTCCATAAAGCAACGCTCCTCAATCAAATTTACAAATTTACATCGTCCTGGGGGATAATTAATGAACCTCAAGACTTGATGGCGTTTGAAGAAGAAAACCCACACTATCAAGTCTAATTCTACTGACTGGAGTTCCAAAATGCATTGACCAGACGATAAAAGCTTGCTGAAATGTATAATGATGACACACATTTCAACCTTGCTTTTACACCATACAACATATCTGTATGTATTGTTACACGCCAATGCATGTCTTGGAATTGCACATTAAATCAGTGTAATAAAATGCGTCATATTTCACTGAGTAATATGCAATTAGCGACAGTCAGTAATATCCTACAACGTGTGCCGTGGCTTCAAATCAATGATTTGATTTTTCGCTAGTCTTGTCATATGCCGGCAGTTTGTCGCTCATTATGTCGGTCGTTTGCCGCTCATTATTTTGATAGTGCCACACTACAATGACTAATTAGTAAGACAACGGAAATACATGTTAAGCTATGATAATTGACATAGTTTAAAATGGTACTTCCTGGTGGAATGGACATTTCTTAACAGATGAGAAGCATGCGCAATGAAATGGCAGTAGCATAGTGGGACACACTAGCCTCAGTGGGGAAATACATTACAACCCCCCTCCCCCCAGACATGCTTAGCCATAAGGTTTTCAAAATCACCCTGGACAACTTTAGCCTCAAGGAGAATTGAATATTGGAAATAAAGGGCCTGTATAGCGTCAATTGAAAGTGGAACGATGTTTTGGTATAGGGACAATAGGAAGAGAAAAAGTGAGAAGACATCACGGAACCGAGGGTTGGTAACAATGTTGCAACAATGGTAGGAACAGGTGTGCACCGGTTTGACCTCAGTTCGGAATAGCGGATGGGAAATATAAATAGAGTGATATAACAGATACAATATACAGTGACAAACATTTCACATTTCGAGACCTATGAGTGACCCTGACAAGGGACTTTGGGTTCCTCTTCATATATTTGATCCAGTTCTACCACCAGCTCCAGACTTTGCCAATGATTCTTTTCTTCTTCTTATCCATCTCTAGCATTCTGTCAGGAAGTCCCGTGGCTTGTCTCTTGCACCTTCATCCAGTTGTTGTTCAGTCTTTCAAATTCCTCTTTCTTCTTTCCGTTGTATTTGTCCTTTCTCTTCGTTGCCCAGGTATCTTTAATCTTTTCCACCTATACTTCAAACACCTTTCTCATATTGTTTTTGTCTTTCTTTATCTGGTCAACTCCCCACTTTACAAAGGACGACACTGTCCAATACATTACATTGTCCAGAAAACACCTAAGTTGATATTGTCAAATGCCTTCTTCAAACTTAAAATTCTCACATATTGAGGATTCATTAAACCTCTCAAGTTCTCATCTTCTTTTAGTAACATACTTTCTACCAGATCCCGGGCAACTTTCAGGCCTGTTACTTGACTTGTCACAGAGACTTTGGTAACTGGATACCTCCATTCGCGTTAAAGCCGTTCCACCACATAAGTCACGTCCATTAACCAAAACCAACTGTGTCTCAATTTGTTGAATAACTCAATGACCATCGTCGTTTTGCAAATTCCGTACAATGGCGCTAATGACGGACGCTTGAGTTTATATATGTCAGCTCGGACGTAAAAAAAAAACATCACTAACATTCACTTCACATAAAATATACCATCCTTACGGAAGAAAAAAATAAAAAAATATTATATACTATTAAAATTTTGTTTACTATCCACAAAAGGAAGTAGAAAAGACACACAACAAAATATAATATCCAAATCACAAATATACTATCCACAAAGAAGGGAGGGAAAACAAACCACAGAATATACTATCACATATCACAAAATTTACTATCTAAAGAAAGGAACACCAATCAGAAGATATAATATAAAAAAACAAATATACTATCCACACACTGAAAGTAGAAGCATAACCACACACACAAACACACTCTCTACCATCCAGACAAAGGTACGTGTACGCACACACACACACACACACACACACACACACACACACACACACACACACACACACACACACACACACACAATCACGTCAGAAGAAGAGTGTTTATAATCACACTACTATATTTACACACCTATTGGCGCCTAACATGCTCTGGAGGCGACTAACATGCTCTGGAGGCGACTAACATGCTCTGGAGGCGACTAACATTTGGAGTTTGATTAATGCAATTATGTCGTTCATTCTTTCGTTGTTGCGTCAACGATGAGTAGTTTTTTTTTTTTTAAATATGAATTAAGGTCGCACGCGCAACTATGTGCTTTCGCGACCAGTTAATGCCCGAGGGTCGGGCTATTTGATTCGTCGGGACCAAAGGTAACTTTGACTACACTAGGCTGTGTTGTCGCAGTCTCCCCGGCACCCGCGTTAAATGGCAGTCTCGCCTTAGAGTAAAATGTCGGGTCACGGCAAAGCAGGAAGGCAGAACAAATACCAATATTGTGTAAGCCACCTGTGCAATTATATCAAATCTATATAGTCATAGAATTGTTCATCTTTCCTATCAATACATATTTCTAGTACATAGTGTACATGTTGTAGGTCCTTAACAAATTTAATTGCTAAAATGTCTTAGCGACATAAATAAGTGTAGTCACTGTTAGGTATCTTAGCTTGTTAATTTTGAGCGGTGGTAAAAATTGATCAAGTTAGATTTCGAGAAAGAGATTGTTTGAAAAGGGTTCTCGTACCAAATTAGAACCCTAGGGAGAAAAATAAAATAAAATAAAATAAAATTAAAAAGAATTAAAACAAATTAAAAATTAAAAATATTTAATATATATATATATATATATATATATATATATATATATATATATATATATATATATATATATATATATATATATATATATATATATATATATATATATATATATATATAAATAAATTTCAAAAAAATTAAAAATTAAAAAAAAAATTAAAAATTAAAAAAAAAAGAGATTAGAGTTTGGTGTTATTTCATTTTTTTCCTTCTTCTTTTTCTCTTCTTTTCCCTTTTCTCTTTCCCACTTTCTTCCTACTCCCTTCTTCCCCCTTTCTTTCTTTTTCCTTCTTCCATCCTTCTTTTCCCTTTCTTTTTACTTTTTCTTGTCGGTTTGTTGGTGTTATGTTTCCTTGAGCTATCACTATTTGATCCCGGTGTTCTCATCACACTTATCTTGCCACTTGCCGGTTGACTGGTTTTACTGTACCTACATTGTGCCACTACTTAGTGTAATGTTCTCTTTTTCCCCCTTCTCCTTCTTCCCTTTCTCCCGTTTATTTCTTTTTTCCTCGCATTACAATGTTTATATTATCCCCCCTTTCCCTTCCTTTCCCCTTTTCTATTTTATTTTATATATTTATTTTAGGGTAATGTTAAGTTGTTCTGCTTTTTTAAGCTAGCGGTATTACTATCCGCTCTGGCCCCTTTAACCGATATGGCCTCGTTAATTATTTATCTATTTGGTAGTTATAATTTTTTTTTTGTCCGTTTATTTAAGGCATTGTTACGTGGGTCTGTTTTTTGAGCTAGCGATGTTATTATCTGCTCTGGCCCCTTGATTGATAAATATTAACTCTTTGGCTATGTTTATGTTTATTTACTTATTTGATGGTTTTGATATTTATATTTTGTGTTTTATGTCTATTGATTTTAGGTAATTAAGTATATTTATATAGGTAGCATTTACGTTTTTGTTATACCTTTTATCTAGAATTTGGGGGAATGATGTAACTGAGTCAAGTTTTCTTTGTTGTAGTTGGAAGACGGTACGTTGTCGATGGTATTTGTGACATATGTTGAATACATGTTCCAATGTTTCAGTTTCTGGACAGTGTGGGCATTTATCCGGCGTGGGTCCTGTACTTATATGTTTCATAAAGCTGCCATTTAGTAGTGTTTTACCTGTTCTGATTCTGTTGATTATTTTAATATCAATGGCTGCAAGGCTTTTGGGTAAACGTTGGGTTCTAGTGACCTCTTTTTGTAGTTGGTATAGATGTCTACCCTTTGTGGAGTTTTCCCATTGTTGTTGCCATTTATTATTAATTCTGTCCCTGACTTGACTATATAGTTCCTGAGTGTTGTACTGTACGGGTTCAATTTGGTCTTTCATCAGACTGCTTTTTTCTGCTTTGTCTGCTTTTTCATTTCCAGGCAAATTGATGTGAGATGGCACCCACAAGAAGTGTATGGTTTGGTGTGATTTATCTGCTTCCCTGATGGTCAGCATAGTGTCCTCTAGAAGATTTTGTCTACTTTTGGAATTACCTGTCTCAATACTTTCAAGTACACTAAGTGAGTCTGTTATGATTACGTACTGTTTTTGATTTTGTGTTACTATCCATTTTAGGGCTCGGTTGATGGCCCAGAATTCCGCGGTATATATGGAACAGTCATCCGGTAGTCTTGTCTTGTGATCTGATGTTCTGGGATCACTACCGCTGCAGCCGTTCTATGTAGTTCTTTAGATTTTGAGCCGTCAGTATAGATTTTTACATATCCATCATAGTTGTTGTTGACGAGGCTTTGTACTTGTGTTAATGTGCTATTGGGGTTGTCGCGCTTATGTACCAGTTGGAGTGCTGTTAGGTTGATGTTAGGTTGGTTATTTCTCCAAGGTGTGGGGTCCTTGATAAGGAGTTGTTCTGCTTGGAGTTCTATTTGATTGAGTTCTTTGCAGAGTGTGTGTATTTTGTTAGATGCTGGAGGATGTGGTACCAGTCATGAGCTAAAGGTGGTTTGACATTTACTTATTATGTTTCTGGTGGGATTAATCTCCTTATGTATTGAGATTCTACAGGCGTATCTAAGTATGTGTTCTTCTCTTCTCAGTTGTAATGGTGGTTCACATGCGAGGATTTGTAGTTCTTCCAGGGAGGTGTTCGGTAATGCACCAGTGCAAAGTCAAAGTGCTCTATATTGGATGCTATCTAGTTGTCTAAGTGTTTCCTTGTTGGCTGAGGAATAGATCTGGGAGCCATAGTCTATCTTACTTCGAATTAAAGATTTGTAGATCATTAGCATAGTTTGCTGATCAGCTCCGCATGTAGTACCTTTGATGTTTTTAAGTATGTTTAGATGAGTAGTTTGACGAGCGTTTCACTTTCTGTGTTAAGCACGGACGTGAAGGAAAACATCCCCTGATACTAAAACTCATAAAGGTTCATATCATCACAAAAACGCGCAGATCTACAAGATATATTTACGGTTTTACCTATAAACACTAATTATAAACACATATACATATAGACTATTTGACAAGCCATAAAAAGGAAGATCTTAAGAAAATCAAACAAATGAAGTGCCTATATACCCACTTCTATTTTGTTTGACATAAACATACAATGTTTGGCAATTGAATTAGTATCTCTTTTCTAGAGTATTGGAGAAGCCTTGAAAAGGGCTGGTTGTTTTTGTCGAAGATTGCTTTCATGATAGGGTCTACCTTTTCACAAAGAAAGGGAAAACTGTTTCTTGTCAACACGCAGCACGATAAACGTCTGTGGTTCCTGGTGTTGTTGCACTCTCTCTCTGCTCTCTTTGCTGTTTCTGAAGTTTGTAATTCTGTTTCATTCTTATTTCTCTTAATTTCCTCTCTGACGAGGTCTTCTATCAAGTCTTTAGTTACTTTCAACATTTGGCATTCGCTATTTTTTCAGTTTTCTGTATTAGACTTTGACACGATGTCAATGAGCAGCAGAGAGGGTGAACAGACCACCCTTTTCCGACAAAAAATTGATTGAATCCTCAAAACGGAAAATAGAGCCTTCCTACGAAATCTCATATTTTAACCCAAAAAAATAAGTCTCCATTTAGCAAACGGAGACTGTACGATGTTTTAATCAATTTTGGTCGCAACGATGTGGTCATCACACCCTCTCTGCTGCTGCAAGTTAACAAAAATAATAAATGATTTCAACCAAATATTTGATCGAGTCCGATACGATATCGTGTCCGAGGATCATGTAAATTTATTGTTATAAATCCGTGCAGGGTCGACTGAGCGTTACTAAAGAAATTTTTTAATTGATTGAAGTCCATATCGGAACACCATGTCTGCCAAATATTTCGTAACGTATGTGTATCAACGCCGTTAAACACAGCAAGAATATTACAGTTATCTCTGATCACTTTTGGAATCTGAGTGTAGCGTTAGTGACATATATCACGTCGGTGTTTTTATGCCTGCCTCGGGAAAATATTCTAGCTGGGTTTTTTTGATTGTCTAACATCACATCGTCGTATACGACTAAATTGTTAATGCTCCCATCAAGGTCATCCACGGATGGTGCCTCGTCAATATCAGTTATAAAATCAATGGCGTTCTCACCCTTAAATTCTGATGCATTCTCGTTAAAATCCTTTAACACTTCATAGCATCGTTGATCATCTACGCTAGGAGCAACTAAATACAACTTATCCCACTTCATCCATCTCACTATTAAATTGAGCAACAATTGCGTCTTGCCGGATCCAGATGGCCCGTTTATAATTGCGCGGATAGAGTTTGGTAGCGCTGCATGATGCTTAACTGGTTCTTTTGTTTTAGTCGCTGAAAAATCAATTATATTCATATCTCTATACATAAATTATGGATCTATATTGTGTGAAGTGTAAAACGCGTACTAGCACAAATGATGTGACGAAGATTGCAACTAAAAATAACAGATCAGCACTTACTGGTAGATGTGCAACATGTGGTACAAAAAATTTAGATTTGTTTCTATGAAATCCGGAGATTTTTAAAAAAAAACGAGGAGGTGATATCGCAGCCAAATTGGGAAAGCTCCCTGGAACCCCATGGGCAAAGTACCCCGGAGAAAAGCACCTTCCAGGATATGGCCCCGGAACACGATTAGATATCAGACTTGATGATCAAAATCAACCCCGACCCGGCGAGTATCCGATAAACGCTATTGATAAGGCGTGTCATGCTCATGATATTGCATATAAAAGCAGCAATCTGCAAAACAGGCATCTCGCGGATGTGAAATTAATTCATGCGTTAAATGCTGTTCCTGATAAATCTTTGAAAGAAAAATTGGCTTCGTGGTTGGTAAAATCGGCTATGAAAGGCAAATTGATGATGGGCGCTGGTAATTAATAATATGGAATCTATTTATTATTCTCCGAGGGGATACTGGAGGGGTAACGCTGCAATCAATAAACTCGCCAACGCCGCAAAAGTAAAAAAGGCCACTGCGGCTAATTGGTTATCCAAACAGGCCATATGGCAAATTTATCTACCGCGTCCTAAACAAATCAATTTCTCGCATTTTGATGTTACTGTACCCAATGAAGTTCATCAAGCTGATTTATTGTTTTTACCACATGATAACGGTTACAAATACGCGCTAACCGTAGTTGACGTTGCGAGTCGATACAAACAAGCAGAACCGCTAAAAACAAAATCATCACCTGAAGTTGCTTCTGCATTTGAAAAGATTTATCGACGAGGCCCACTACGCTGGCCAAATCTAATACAAGTCGATCCTGGCAAGGAATTTCAAGGCGATGTTTTATCTGCGATGAAAGATCACAATGCCACCATCAGACGGGGGCATACTGCACTACATCGCGATCAGGCAATTGTAGAACGATTTAATCGGACGATTGCTGAGCGGTTATTTGGATATCAATACGCAAAAGAATTCATCCAAGAAAAGCGATCCCGTGAATGGGTCAAAAGGTTACCAGCTGTGATTACCGCACTGAATAATGAGATTACTAGAACAATCAACATGAATCCTATCAACGCGATTAAAAAGAAGTCTATACCTAAAATGGAAATTCGAAGAATTTCACAAAAAGATTATAGCGTTTCCCAACCAATTCTTGGTAGTAATGTCACTGTTAGGTATTTATATGAACCAGGAGAGCTTGAAGGTGGCAGAAAAAAGGGCTACTGATCCTATTTGGAGTGTTTGTTACTGCACACAAGATATCTACTATAACACGCTCAACTGGTAGACCTCCAATCTATAAATTGGATTCAACTGCCCCTCAGCGGGGTTTTACACGCGAACAATTACAAGTGATTCCTGAAGATACTCAATTACCACCGCGGGGTCTTAACTAGCGCCGTTGCGTCTGTTGCACTCAAGACAAGTCAACATCACATTGTTTCTGACATGACCGAGACTGTTATTTTTTCTGTCTACGGTAAATTGGCGAGGATCTTTATCCGAATACTGCCAACGCATTATACAATTGCAACTTGCGCAGTGATTATTTTGTTGTTGCTTCAAAGTGATTATTAATTCAGCATCAATGTCAAATTCTCGTTGTCTTTTTTGTCTTGTTGTTTGTAACCGGAGAGTTTTTTTATCAATAATTTTAACATCAACGATGCTAGCATCATCCATTGTGGTGTCATCATCGAAAACAATTCTTCGAAGTTGATTTATTCTTCGTACTCTGGATACTGCAAGATAGACTAAATTCGACCATTCGATGTGATTATCCACCATCCAAACAATTGTATCTGATATAGTCAATCCCTGTGAAGAATGTATTGTTGCTGCGTAACCTAGCGTCCACGGGGAATTATTAGCACGCAATGCATCTTCAACGACGCTGATATCAACCAGCACAATATCATTTAACACTAAATTCTGTCTTTGAAATCCTTCGGATTTTGGTCTTGGAATATCAACTTCTATATTCTGTTTTCGTGTATCCGAAGGCCTATAACACAACGGTACTGGAAGTGTTGCAAATTTTTCTTTATGCAATTCAAATAATTTCATCTGAAGTGTGTCTCTGACTATTTTTCTACTTGCAATTATCAAATCGTTTGGTCTCCACGTTTCCCAAAAATCATTCATGGGAGTTTCTGAAATTATTTCACGCGCTATTTCACATTGGATTTTATCCGGCTGTAATCTAATTAGCGCTTTGAACTCGCGTAATTGTTCATCAAGTGATCTATAATCAGTGGTAATTTCTTCATAATAGTCTACAAAACCCTTTAGCCATTCATGTGGGGATGCACCGATAAATGGTGGTGGATGGCCGTGATCACCGCACATGACGACTTTTGTATTTTTCAATAACAACCACTCAAGAAATGTTTGTAATATTTTCAACGATACTGTGCATATTTCATCAAAAATTATGATTTCAGAAATGAATTTATCACCCATTCGATCAGGGGTCCATTCATCGCCTTTCCATCGAAAGAAACTATGATAAGTACAGGCATTTACCCCTCGTTGTTTCATCTCTCTGGCGAGTCTGTGAGTAGGTGTTAGGACAATCATGTTTGATTTTGAAACGCTAGCGTTTCTATGATATAATTCAATTGCACGAGTTGTCTTTCCTGACCCACCACAACCGTTTAAATAAACTGTCTTGTATCTACATATTGGATCAGATACCGGTGGTGCATTAGAGAATTCGGATTGAATCTCATCACACTTTAAGTAATTTTCATCCATGTTAACATCTGCCGATTCACAATACTCATGTAGCGTCTCCTTTTTAAATCTCCAACATCCCCAATTTGCCTCCGGATCTGTGAATTTAGCTACATCTGATTTGTATTTCTCGTGGATATACATAGATTCAGTGGCAACTCTAACTGCGGTATTAGGAAATCTATTTATCATCTAAAATAAATTGATAGAAGCATAAGCTAGCAAAGAACTTCTCAAATGCGTATATTGTTTAATATATCCATCACAATAGGTAACAATTGTACCTAATCGTCTTCCATCGGATAGGAAAGCGTCTTTACGATTTACATGTTTTCCTTTGTTTCGTTAAATCCGTTACAATAAAATCGTATTCAGCGATGTCTATGATCAACCGCGAAGAATATTTTGCATTGTCGTATCTTCCACCCTGGGTAAATTTACCGATTATTCTTCGTCCAAAATCTTTTGCTTGTTCTTTTTTAATTTCAAATAACTTCTTAGACCAATTCATGATTTGTTCTTCATTGAAATCTGGAAACTGTTTTCGCTGTTCGCTAATTATACGATCTAGATCGGGTTGTGGTAGCCAAACTTCTTTCTGAGCTCGATAGCATATAATAGCTTCGGAAACAATCAACGATATTAGCATACCACAATCAATCATATATCGTAGTAACACTATTGGCATCCAGGCCTTTTCAGATATATGTCTACCAAGCCAAACATAACTACACGGATGTAACCCTGTAGCGAGTTCAAATGATATCACACGAGCGAATCCGGTTAAATCAAAATCAGGTAATAGCCCATTAATCGCAACACGAGTCATTTCATGTGTGGGGTGTCCAAATCGTTTAAAATAGTTACTACATTCTCCATACCCGAGGAAACTTCCAGGATAACACGCGGATATATCAATTGAAATCATACCGCCACGATGGTATTTTGTATTCCACAGTCCTCCATGACCAAATTTGACGCAACTCAATTTAACGTCCTCGAGAAAATCACTTTGTGTTGGACGCCATGAGTTTTTTTCTCTTGCGAAGTGAGCTACCACTGATGGAATTGTGAAGCTATCCGCGAGTAGTTTTTCATGGAATGAAATCTCTTTTGGATTTTCCGATGAAAATGGAAATTGCAAGGCAAATTCACTAGCGATTTTTCTCATTCTGTTATCTAATTCTTCAACGCGATATAATTCACCATTTGGTCTTACAAATTGATCAAATCTTATTTCGGGATCTTCATCACTTCTAAGTAACCACACTGACACAGGATCATCCTTACACAGCGTGTGAATAGCATCGAATAATTTCTCATTATAAAAAATATCCCCGACGAACTCCTTAGGGATATATCTCACGGTTCTGTCTCGTGGAAATATTGTTACTGCAGCCGTCCACGCGTGTTTGTTATGATCAATAATTTTAATTGGAGCTCCTCGCGATTGATATTTCGGTTCGTATAATACTTCTCCGGTTATTGTTGTTACTGATATTGGGAATTTTAATGATGCTTCTAATTTAGCTATATCAGAAATCTTTGCACCGTGCTGTTTCACATTTCCTCGGGATGCATTTGTGAAGTGTTCCATTACCCGTGTTGCTACACAATTCAGTGAACTAGAATATTTCATAGGAGCTAGTTTTGCAATATCGGGTTTATCATTTAACGGATATATCCCATAAACAATTGCTGTTACAGGATAAGATCTTTCGTAGTATGGTTTGTCAATTCCAGTTAGAATTCCTGGTTTGGAATCTCTACTTACAATGACAGTTTTTTTATCCTTGAGGATTGGTTCAAACTTATCCCTGATAATCCATTTGCCTTCGACTTCGATAATGAATTTTATTCTGAAAAAATACTTCTGATGGGAATTGCTTTGCAATTTACCCTTGAATTGCCAGCCAAGATGTGAAATTATTTCAGCTGCTCTTTCATCGTTCACAGTAGCATCGATGTTGGGTACATTGACATCTTCATCAATAATTCGAAATGTCGACCAACAGTATGCTGCACCGTCTCGGTAGAATTCATTAAAACACTCCCTGATTTTACTTAGTATAGTTCTATCACCGATTAGACGTTTTGCTGTATCAGAGACTCTATCGATATTGAATTTAGTATTTTTCCAAGGCTTAAATTTCGATAATCTCTTGAACTCCTTATCGAGATTGAATTTAATATTTTTCCAATGCTTAATTTTCGATAATCTCTTGAACTCCTTATCGAGATTGAATTTAGCATTTTTCCAAGGCTTAATTTTCGATAATCTCTTGAACTCCTTATCGAGATTGAATTTAGCATTTTTCCAAGGCTTAATTTTCGATAATCTTTATAATTCTTTCATGGTATAATCAATGAATTTAGTATTTTTCCAAGGCTTAATTTTCGATAATCTCTTGAACTCCTTCATATTATAATTAAAACAAGTATTTAAATAGAAAAATATAGTATAATTAATCACTGCAAATGGCTTATGATTGGATCAACAACCCCGTGTAACAAATCATGCAGAAGCGAATTCTGGGGGTATCATTTACAAAGCGTTCGCAACGGTTCCTTCGGCCCTCTCCCATGCCTCCAATGTGGGGTGGGCGTTAGAGGAAAATCACAATTATGTCTCAGTTGCGGCGGCAAACGATACAGGGAACTAAAACGCTATTATGACAAACGAATAAAAAATACCGTCATTGACACTAACGATGACAAAATCATTAAAACCCCTCAAGATTATATCCAGAGGTTTATAATTAAAGCAGATAATAAATTAGATAAGTAGTATTATTATACAAATGAGCCAAGATTTCAGACCCCATCCAGTGCTTGTTAATTACGAAGCCTCCAGTGATGGTGTTGTCAGGCACCGCAGACTAAAAAAACGGGTTGGATTTTTGAATAATATGGGATATTTGCTGTTTAGTGTTAGAAATAAAAAATATCTCTGTCATAGAATTATTTTTGAATGTCATAACGGATTGATTAAAGATGGCTTTGTGATTGATCACATAAATGGCGTGAAGACTGATAATTGTCTTGAGAATCTTCAATCCATCTCGCAGCGAGATAACCTTTTAAAAAGCAACGCTGGTAGGCACTCAAAACGCCCTAGGGGGGTCAAATCGTTTGATTTAGAAACCAAAGAGGAGAAAATATTTCAATCAATAAATGAAGCCAGTAGATACTTTGACATTTGTAGGTCTTCAATACGATTTGTTGCAGAAAATATAACTAAATTAACTCTGTCGAAAAAAAATGGTCATAAAATAAAATTCGTATACACCTGAAACGATTCAAGGGAGATAAATCCTTTATGGATAAATCCGCCGCAACTCACACTCTACTCACTAAGTTCCCTTGTATTATGACGTCAAAGGAATTGTGCCGTCTGCTATTACCTGTTGAGAGAGAGTATACCTTGATTAGGCGCGCGCACGTGATTGTAATGGAGTATAATACATAGTTTCGGTAGAGTTGTATTTTTATCAATTCTAAAACTTTTTATTGTCTCTTTGGCTAAAACTGCATTATTTAAACAGTTGTATTTATTTAGACCATCTATAATACACTTTTAGTACAGACGTTCTTTATAATCCAGCGCAATACCTATGTTCGCTCAGCCGGAACGAGCATGAAACACTAGTGTTTCCCATTCATTGAAGTAGGTGGGCGTGGTTAAAATTCCTCTGTATACAGCTCTTTGTGATTTAATCGATAATGCATTTTGTTTGGAGAATTAGAACAGGGAGAATACACGCTGTTATTTAACAACTGTATTATTTTATTTAGTGTTTTATTTAAAATATTTGTCTGTTTTAAATGTTGTGAAACAGCATTAATAAGTAATTCAAGGAAATAAAATAACAACACCCGTGAATCAGCGCGGCTGTATTAGTCACCTTATATACGTTTTGACTCGTAATAAGCTTGGGGCGTTCGAAAGCCAATCGACTAATCAAAACTAACCAACGCCATTAACACGGGCGTGTGGTTGTCTTTTGTCAATCATGCAACCGGGTTAATTTAGTTTGGTTGCTTTTGATTGGTTGGATTGGCCGTAGAAAATCTGCCCCGTCGTTTCATGTTTGTGCTGTCTTGTGCCGTCCCACATCATTACATCACAAATTCCATCATCGTTCCATTGAATTATAATCCATCCTTAATTAAGTTAATTAAGTATATGTATGCCTACAATCTGCCGCAACACTCGAGCGGAGATATATATGGCATTGTGCCGTCCCACATCATTACATCATTACATCACAAATTCCATCATCGTTTCATTGTATATACCATCCTTAATTAAGTATATATGGAATTGTGCCGTCCCACATCAATCGTTTCATTGAATAATACCATCCTTAATTAAGTATATGTAGTGCCGTCCCCCAACTTTGGGCTTACTTGGATGTGAAGGCAACCAAGGAGTTCCAAAGATGTGTTGTCGTATATGTAACCTCTGGGTCTTTCTGACGTCATAAGGCGCCAGCGGGATTGCCAAATGGGGTTTTCCTTAATTAAGTTAATTAAGTACATGTAGTGATGTCCCCCCAAGCATATCTTCTGGGCGGTCTAAGATGGTGTTTGCCACGTTAGGCCTCCCGCCGGAGATGTATGTTTCGGGTTACTTCGGGCTTACTTGGATGTGAAGGCAACCAAGGAGTTCCAAAGATGCGTGTTGTGCTGTCCTTAATTAAGTTAATAAAGTAACCTCTGGGTCTCTCTGACGTCATAGGGTGCCAGCGGGATTGCCAAATGAGTGTTATTTTTTTTTAATAATTAGAGGTAAAATGTATTATATTATATTTTTATAAAAATATGGATATCAAAGATGTAAATTCTATAATTGCTGAAATTTCAATTTTAAAGAATCGAGGGATAATATTATCTAAAGATCTCGACTGTGACAGGATTGCCTCGGAATATGAAGACATTGAGTATCAGTCTAGTAAAGGTCGTTATGTTTTACCTAAGATGTACAGACTCGTGAAAGGAATTCAAAAGTCCATCTATGCTTGTTTGTACGGTAACGATATTGATGTATTTATAACGCTATTTAGCACCGTTGAAGCAATACGTCAAAAGCTCGGCCAAGAGTATCAAAAACGAGTTGAAATTAGTTCTAAGGCTCATGATATTAGAAAAATATTAAACGAGGAAAAACCAGTATCCTAACCACGTGAGCGTTACTACAAAAATAGGCTTTCAGTAAATTTTCAGTAAAAAAATTATTTTTTTTAGCGTTTTTTGTAACACTCACATGGGATTTTCTCCTGAAAGGATACTCAGCAGTTTGGGCTTGCTCATGCAGTTATGTGCGTACTGGATGATCTGGTTGTGGTAGCAAGTAATCACCGCGACGCCTCCATTTTCACGTAGTTGTTGTTGTTGCCGCGTCGTTAACAAAAATCGTTCATCGCCGTTCTCAGATATTACAATTCTGAAACCCCCAGCGATGTTATTTTTGAAACACTCGCGGATAGCGTCGTACAGTTTAACCTTGTCCGAGATGGATACGTTAGCTTGATGGTACATTATTTAATAACTCAGCTTTTAATTGTGATAGTTTCACATTTGAAAACTCAGTTCACAAACAATATATGGTAGGTGAATCGCTTACAACTAGATTAGCTCGAGAGCGGCTAGCAGCAATTAAAAAGTTTATACCGGTTCGAGACAGACTTCGTGAGAAACTTCAAAAATGACAACAAGCGCAGACTGACTTTTCTGTGTCAAGTGAACAACTGTTCGCCCCGGTAACTAAGGCGACCAAAGATGTGAAAACAGCAACTGAACGAGCAATATTTGGAGATATTCCTGAGGAAGGCAAGCGACGAGAAGTGCCTGTTCTTGGTGTGCTTGAAAAAATTGTAGCAGAGACCGAACAAACAAAAAAGTCATTAGAAACACTTCCAGTAGATATAGTAACTACTTCACGGCAACAACAAAAAAAGAGCGAGTACTAGAAGAACTAGGTGCTACTGCAAGAAAACCAGAAGAAGAGGAAGAAGACGTTACTATAGAAAAAATGTATTCACCGCAAAGTATATTTACATACTATGCATACAGCAAAATTAAAAATTTTAAAGATGACAATGATTTAATTAACTTTACCGCGCGGAATTTTTCACTCGATCAAAGAGAAATGGCTGTAAACAAAGTGTATATAGAGTATATAAAAGACGACGAGAATTGGATAAAAAAGTATACCTGGCAAACCGTGATAAATTTAGAATCACAGAAAGTATCCGCAATGATTTTGAGAGTTTTAAAGACGATGTATTGAGTAGAGTAGGTAGAAAGTATCCAACTGGATTTTTTGGTAAAGAAGAGTCAACTGGAGATGGATATTTAGGCAGCGGCATAGTTGAAAACACTAGCGTTACTTGTCCTGGTAACATTCTCAGTGATATATCACGGCTGGAAGTTCTCATCGGAGGGAAACGAGCCTGAAATAACTCACCAGAAGTAATTAATGAAGCAGCTGATATCTGTAGACGATTTTTTACCGGCGGTATCATGGACATTGATGTATATCGAGAACTCATTGCTGAATTAGTTGAAAATCACAGAGATGCCCATGGTTATGATGAAAATCTTATGGATCTTAGCGATTGATCACTAATTGAAAAACTACTAGTTTTATAACAAGATGATCATACACTACAACCATGATAAACCCGTAAGCGTCTACGTGGTGAACTCACGATTGCCTGTTTATAGAGCATATTACGGAGATGGTTTCGGCAGTACCATTGCGGGGCTATTTGCAAGAATGGCTCCAAAAGTGGCGCCGTTAGCTAAACAATTATCAATGAAAGACATTGATATTATTCGTGATAAGGGAATCAGCGCTGTTGGAAATCTTGCCGGAAAGGCATTTTCTGCCGCGAAAGATAAAATAGCATCATTGGTGCGAAAGAAACCAACAGTGCTGCCATCAACTACAGTGATGCCTGCAAAAATCAGCAAAGCAATAAATAGCGCAGTGGAAGAAAAACTAGCGTCGTTGGCTGCTTCGGTGACTCCGTCGCCATTGACGGCTTCACCGGTAACAGATAGCGCTATCATGAACGCGATAGCAGGAAGTGGTTTGAATCGAAAACAAAAACGACGATGATTACAAAGAGTTTCACAATTGAAAACACTAGTATGTTAATAAAATGTTTAAACAACAGGCTGATCCCGCGTTTGATATGGAAGCCCAAGTAACAAAGGACAATTCCGTCCGCGATTATCAATACTATTCCTATCATGCAATACAACCCGACCTACGATCGCGAATTGAACTTCAAGTTCAAGATACCAGTAAATACTTTTTGCCATGTGAAGCATTTATCGAAGTAGAAGGAAAACTTGTAACAAACGATGCTGCTCATAATGATCCACCATATGCAGATGATCCAAATATCCGAGTTGGTTTTGTTAATAATGGCATAATGGCGTTATTTGAAAGTGCAAGATATCTCATTGATGGAAAAGAAATTGAATCAATAGACCATGAGGTTGATGTTGCAACAACAATAATCGGGCTAGCAAGATACTCCGATGATTATACAAGGTCAGCTGGTCCATCTATGATGTTTGCAAAGGATACCTCTGATAACGCTGACCACCTTCAATACATTAAAGTGTTAACACCGCGAGACACTTCAGTTGATAATCAAGAAGAAGCAGCTAATCCAGAACGTCGAGCTAGACCAGGAGCTGCGTTTGATATTCTCAGAGGCGTTAATGGTAATTTCAATTTAGGATTTGCAACACGAAAAGGAGCATTGCAAGAACAGCAGCGATAATTTTCATGTGCGATTCCACTCCATCACATATTTGGATTCTGCAGAAATGTCAGAAAAGTCATCTATGGAGCCAAACACACAATCGCATTAGTACGAAAAGGCAATGACAACGAGGCAATTTGGCGCGCTAATGGTGTCGATGATGGTAAAGTTGTTTTAACTACATTAGCATTGTGGATACCAGTAATGGCCCCATCAATTACCACAGAAGAACGACTACTCTCATTTATGGACACAGGCGGCAAATCATTGCTAAGTTGGCTAACAACAATGACTGATGCCAAAGAGGATAATGTTAATGGTACATTTACATGGCATTTGGCATCAAAACAAGGCTTTTCAGCTCCACGTCATATATTTATAGCGCTGCAGAATCGGAATCGATTACGCTCCCAAGAACGCAGTCATATGATATTTGATCGATTAGGGGTAAGTGAGGTTTCACTGAGAATAAACGGACAACAAGAACCATCTGAGGATATACAGCTTAATTACGGAAACAACCAAATAGCACGTGTGTATCATCGGATGCTGTCATATATGGGTCGTGATCAAAATGTTGATACTGGTTTACAAATATCGCAACTCGATTTTAAAAACCTATATCCGATTTATTACTTTTCGCTGGAGCATCTTGATTTAACAAGGCAATCCGTCGTTGATATACATTTTAGGGCTCGTATAGATCCTGGTGGTGTTGATTATAGAGCGGTTGCTGTCATTCTCAGCGACAAATCAATGCTACTTGAAGGTGTTGGTGGACGAATGAGAATCGTTGATGCACCAGTGGAAAATATGTAAATGAAACTTGAAAAGTTTCCAATTAGATCAATTGAAAGCATAAATGTGTTTTACAATAAAATGACATATAGTGTTGTTAGTGTCAAGCTGACTAATGGTCAGGTCAAGAAATTGCGATCAAAATCCGCTAAAGAATGTGGAACCACAATAACGTTAAAACCAGCGCAGATGTCCGGCGGTACACATAAAATATCACTGACGGATCGTCAAATAAAACATTTCAATGATGCGCTAAAGAATAAGAGAGGGGTTCAAATTGTATTTTCAAAGGCTGCAGTCGCCAACATGATAAAATCAGGTGGTATATTTCCATTGTTAGCTGCAATACCAGCATTGATTGCAGCGGCTGCCCCAGCGGTGGCGAAAGCGGCGGCGTTGGGAGCCGTTGGGACCGCGGCAGGGATGGCGTTGAAAAAGGCAACTGGGAAAGGATATAAAAAAAGGGAAAGGGTTTAAGACTACCAGGAACCCCGTATTCATGGTACAGCGGAAAGGGTCTAAGAATACCAGGAACGGTTTATTAGTTGAAAACCCAATTCTTCCCATGTCCAATTTTGATTTAATTGATGCTGCTAAAAAACTAGCGATAAAAAACTTCAGAGGGGTTTTTATGAGAGATCAATTACCGAGAAAACCTAAACGCGTCGAAACCGGTATCATCAATCTTGATAACAGCAGCGGATCGGGAACTCACTGGGTTGCATACGCGATCGATCCGCGTGGGATTGTCTATTTTGATTCATATGGGTTAGCTCCGCCAAGCGAGTTTATGCGGTATATAAATTCTTCGATGAAACTCAAAGAGTTTCCGATTTTTTATTCCACGCTGCCAACACAACAATTAAATGATCCACCGATATGCGGCCGTGAAGTATTAAATGTCCTCGCGGAGATTTCATCGTCACAGAAATCACCTCATCTGGTTGTAAATAAATACACGAGTGGGAAATTACAAGGTAATTTTACAGAATCAATCAATTAAAAATACTAGAGTCTTTACAATAATGATTGATATTTGGGGACGATCTCTGTCAATGTTGAAACCCACCGCGAAAACATCTGCGGGTTCTATCGAGGATGTAAAAAAAATAATTGAAAATGAAATCTCTGAGACGTTAAATTTAGCAAGTATTGACCCGAACAAAATAGTTGTATTTCAAGATCGCCAGGGTAAATTGAAAACCAGTAATGTGTCATTGGATGACATTTGAAATTAGCGAGTTTATTGGCATTCATACTCACAATGCCTACGTCACTAATAGTTTCTTTGGTGTCCCAGCTACATCTACGATGACTCTCAAAGATATTAATATGTTTATAGTGAGACAAACAACACTTAATACCATCGTGGATAATTTTTTAGGGAGAACACCAGTGTCTGAAACCACATCTCTGACAGGCCCAACCCTCGCTGAAGTTAAAAAAGCTATTGACAAACAAAAGCCCATCAGCGAAATTGTTAATAAGTTCTTTGAGGGCAGTAAACCCCAAGATATCACGACAAATTTTTCTAACATCAACCGGTATATTGAAAACCAAGATCGGCTTGGAATCAAAGGCCTTCTGATTTCATTCTTTTTTAGCAAGAGGGATGGGAGGATGATGGTTTCTACCGAAGTCCATGTAAACTATCTCGATATTTACGGTGATATTCTTAAACTAAAAAGAAACTTTGAAAAGGTAAAGATTCCGCATCCAGACATAGGCGTTAAAAATATCATGTATACGGTCGATCATGGAACCATGGATTGGATAAGAGACGTTTATACTACATTGTCCATCATTCTCTGGGGTGTCGAAATGAGGGCCGATATCTTCAGGCCGACGTGGATCGATGGTATCTACAGGCTAACGTGGATCTATATCGATCAATTTAATATAATCGCGGATGGTAAAACCTACTCTGGTGGCACCGCGACGTTAATTATGAAGGGTAGCGAACAAAACTTTAATGTCGTCGCGGTTGATAGCTCCACCATTAGATCAAAAATAACTTGGTGTTTAGAATTTTTAGATGATTTTTCCGGCTGAAGCTACTAGCAATTGCTCTTAACGATGGCGAATAATTGAAAACACTAGCGGGTTTAAAATAACAATGACATCGATGAAATCAATTGAACCGATAATAGTCCCAGAGGTATCACAATCGCATCGATATCGATATGATACCGTGAAAGAATTTTCCGCGAACTTGAAATCACTTTCTGAGCGCTATCGTGAAAAAATGAAAAAATACCGACGCAGCATAGCAATCATCGACATCACCGTGTACTCGGTGTCCGGTGTGATGGTCAGCGCCGGGGTTATTTTGTCGACGGTGACCATGATGGCTCCGATTGCAGTTCCAATTGCTATCTCCGCGGCAACAACAATCCCGGCAGTCGCCACCGCGATAACTAAAAAGTTATCATCGTGTTCTCAGAAAAAACTCAGTGATTATACAGCTCGGTACCGGGTGGTATTTGACGCGTACTCGAAATTATCCGAGTTGATCTCGCTGTCGATAGATAATTCGTTCATATCCGATGTTGAATTTTCCACGATGACCCAGTTGTATAACTCCGCGATGTTGAAATTGGAAATTGAAGACAGCGTTAACAATAATGTCACTCGAACTACTTCAACGAATCGCGGAGAATACTACTCCGATACGACAAGCATGATATCAATAACATCAACAAACCCTGAATTTAGTGTGAACTTTCCTTCTCCGATTCCAGTGCGCGAGATCGCGCTGGCAAAATTACGAGTATATCATAGCTGGCCTAATATCAGATCGGTTGCATTTGGCGGTCAGCAACCGAATAACGCACTGGTGTTCTCGTATAAGAATAAACCCGATGGTACTCCAGCGTGGGAAACTGTTTCATTACCAACTGGGTCGTACCAAATTGAGCAAATCGATGCTGAAATCAATCACGGGAAAAGAATATAAAATAGCTATTAAACTTCATGAACCGACGCTCTCGTCGTCGATCGAAATAAGCACAGAGGGATACATTGTAGATATCTATAACAGCTCGTTAAGAACAGTGTTAGGTTGGCCTGAAAAACCACCGGAAAAATCCGCCACCGACTTAACCACGGACGTACAATCATATCATGAAATCAATCCCAGTTATCGAGATAATTTATCTGATATAAGAAAAGGAAAAATCGCCGATAGATTTATATTTACCAACAAAGACACATTACAATGGGATTTTATCATTAAAAGAACAGCCGACTCATCTGTTACTATTTCATTTACGCTAACTGACGTCCGTGGTTATTTTAATGAAATTAAACAATTATATGAAACACAACTAGAACAACTACGGAAAACAAAATCGCAAAAACACGTTGAAATAATAAATCAACTTATATCTGACATGGAATATATCTATGAACTAATTATTCAAACAATAATTAATGACAACAGCGACAATAAACAACGATTCCTAACCGATTACAATATCACAGAAGACAATCTGCGTAATTTCAAGTTTCCCAAATACAACGCTGATGAACTAGCAAGAATTGTTAGAACCGATATCAAGGCGCTACAAAAACCAGATTCAACTGTCCTCCTTAGGTATAATAATGATCCAGATGGTGGCGGTAGGCATATTGCCCCGCATAATGTGCATATTTCAACGGTGATTGCGCTCAATTTAACATGTGATGCAATTGAAGGAAGCTATCAAATTAATCTAGAGCAATCAAATCAAGCTCAGCAGGGATATATTCTTTATTCGTTTGCACCAACAGCTCCTCCAGGATTCCTAATTATTGAAAACCCAATTAATCCTGTCTACATGCGATGCCATAATAATTCGTTAACGAGAATTAATTTCCGACTCACCGACCAGTCAAATAATTTAATTGATCTACAAGATGAGGTGTTAGCGATTAGTTTGTTTGTAAAGTCCTAAGGACTCGATCAAATATTCGGTTGAAATCATTTATTATTTTTGTTAACTTGTAGCAGCAGAGAGGGTGATGACCACATCGTTGCGACCAAAATTGATTAAAAAATCGTAAAGACTCCGTTTGCTAAATGGAGACTTATTTTTTTGGGTTAAAATATGAGATTTCGTAGGAAGGCTCTATTTTCCGTTTTGAGGATTCAATCAATTTTTTGTCGGAAAAGGGTGGTCTGTTCACCCTCTCTGCTGCTCAATATATGTATGCGTCATTCAGCTTAACTAATCTTGAACATATCTTCATAAAAGGATAGGTCAACTATGGATTGTCAGACTGGAGACTGTTTCTCTTTATATGATTCAAGCGCGGACGCGATATAAAACATCCCGACGATATTTTGTTCAGTCGGAATGTTAATTTTAGGGTGAGGGATAGAGAGACGTCAGAGAGCTTGGATATGGATGAAACTTTGCAAACAAGCGGACATACATTTTTGTTTAAATAACATTTTTGTATTCAAATAACAGACAACTGACCATTAACCATCAGCAGTAAGCAAAAATTCTTCATAGATACAGCATATATTTTTTTTACATGGTTGACAACATTGTTAAGTGAAGCTATATTTCCAGGAATGGAAGTCATTAGGCCATTGATGTACAACTAAGTTTCCTCGCCCAAGACAACATATAGTCATAATGGTCACAAAATCATCGATCTACTTTGTCATCGTTTCTAGAAGAATGACGATCAAAATAAATCATAAAATATTGTAGGGAATATCTAAGACTGCGTTGATACAGAAAATATACACAATATTGTCCACATACCATGGCATCTGTGCCTTGTAATCTCACATTCTTGAATAGTGTAGTATGAGCATTTTTTTCTCATAAAGTCATTGATGGCTTTCAAAGGTTGCCATCCATACGAATCAAAATAATCCACATAGCCCTCTTTAGGTAAATAGGCAGCTAACCAGTGAGTTCCTGGGTGATGACTGTTGTCCGTATTGATGACATAAGCTTGATGGTCTTTGGGATGAGGTGGTTCATCGTTAGCACACACCACCTGATTCCAGGAAGCAGTGTATTAACTAGGATTAATAAGGTAATAAAGTTCACAGGTACCCATTTGCTGTCTTGTGTTTGTTTTTTGTCACAGGTAATGATACAACATCAATTAAATCTTGACCTTTAGTTTGAAAATGTCTGACAATTAACTGTTTCTATGCTTTGTCTCCGCACTCTGATCCAAGAGAGCTCCGATGTGATCGATCACTCGAGCAGTCAATTGAGGAGAAGAATCGTGCTTATACTACTGATGTAACACGGTTTGTTCCAAGATGAGACTCTGAGCTTCGTCCAGATACTCGTCCAATTTGTCTTCTTGACTCATCATCAGACATTTATTGTGTTGCACTTGACTGGGTTGTTCGCTTTGACAACGTCAAAAATCTTTCTTGATCAACTGCGTAATTGTATTCGTCAAGTGTTTGAACAGGATATCAAATGTTGTTCTTGTTCTGGCCATCTGAACTTCATTACCTCCACCTCTTCGTATTTGTCTTGGAGTTTTGCTTTCTCTGAATCTTCCCATTCCAGTTCCATAGATTCTCACTATGCAAAGAGAGATAAGTGTCTTCCGTAGTTTCTAATAGTCTAGAATGACCTCTCTCAAACTGTTGATTATATGGTATGATCTATTTCGTCATATATCGTGCCGTTCATCGTCTCGGCAAGAGCACCTTCAAACCGAAATTCCAAGCGCAGAAGACTGGGTTTTATAGGGTGGATATGTCCCTCGTCGCTGCCTTGGTGTGGAGTGAAAACAAAAGCCCACAAAGTGTAACCTCCTGCATAGTCATCATACGAAATGCCGTGACTGCTTTCGGTTTCTAACTAACCCGTGGCTTCGTACAGGAACAAGTACGACCTCAAGTAATTCTTCTGGGTAATGTTGAGTTCGAAGGGGTGGGTACTCAAGGTTTTGCCATCGCGACTGACTTCGATTTTGGACACTGTAGTACTTAAGCTGTAAAGGATTTTCGATGTGAGCACCCTTAAGAGGCTTGTTGCTAACCTACTAATGGTTAAACGTTTGGGTAACTGTCCTTGCAAAAGATTATCTTCGATCTTGGGTCGGAATCCAGTGGCAATGGTAAAAGTTTTCACATCCACGCGTCGTATAGGATACTTGGCCATCGTTCTGCTCAAAGTGTGACTGATGTCATGTCCCACTTTAGGTAACACTTTCACACCATGCACGTAAACCCTGGGTTTTTGAATGAATGATGGTTTTTGATTCGTTGGTACAAGCCATCAAATGGAAAGCGTTGATGCTACGATTCAGTCTTAAACTAATATCCACACCGTTCATCAAATACTTCTCTTCAAGCCAAACGTCCAAATGCAAACGATCGAACTCTTCTAAACTACGCCCTTGCAGGTTTTTCTTTCGACGGTCGGTAAAACCCTCATTGTGGGGATCGTCATCTGCTGTCAAGGCTGTGTCGTTAAACTTGTCCTCGCCTGCTGTGTCAGGTTTCCATACCATACAAGCATTCAGATGAGTGTTCTTGGCTTCCTTTCCGTACGTCAGGAGATGTTCTAGGTACGCTCGGTAAGGGTAAATATCCATACTAAAATGCTGATCAGTTTGTTATTCAAGTACAAATCTACCTCGCCGAGCAAGGAATGCATGATATTTGTTACGGGAGCTACTCTAGCATTGGCACCCGGATTGGCGTTGTCCGTTTTGGTCACTTTAACTTTCAAACACATGAAACTGCTACTCAGATCGATGTACTCTTCGGGTTGCCATTTTATTTCAAACTCGATGGCAGCGGAATACATCACAGAGGAGACGGGATGAAATTCGACCCATTGGTATTCTTGCATGGTCATCATAATGGATGGCATTGCAGACAGATTAAGTTCCAATTTGGAACAGGCGCAAGACTCTCAGTGCATCACTTTTAAGTCTCTTTTATTTTTGTAAGTCACAAACGTCTAAGTCTTAAACGGTTCCTTGTTTCTAGGTGTTTCTAGCTCTAGGGGCATGAAGGCATAGAGAATGCTGTCTTATTCGTATATTTCTCCATTGTCCTTGCTGTGACATCAATGAAGCAGGAATGTCTGACTCGGTACAGTCTATGGCATTTTTAGGAGTATCTCGTTTGTCCAAAATATCTATACCTGTTTGAGGCAAGACATTTATTCCTGCGCTCAAGAAGGTTTCTTTGTTTTTTTTTATTGTCAATCGTGTCATTCTGGAGAAACTCATTTCCGTACGTCAATGATGCATCTTGGAAGGCGTGCAATCCTTGTGTCACCATCGGCTTCAAAATGGGGGCCACTGACTGAAAGGTCGATTTTAACATTCTCAGTGCACAGGATACATGACTTTACGAGTCGTTAGATAATCGTTTTCGAAAACGGAGTTTCACCGTGACTTTTCCTTTAATAAATTGAATATTTTGACTCAGATATCCTTTTATAGTGATGTTGACACTGTCAACATACGACTTACTGACGGGCCAATAATGAGGATGATCAAATTCGCGGTGAACATGATAATGTATTTCCTCCTTCCTCGTCAGCGTTCGTGACAGAATCAACTTTGAAACGAAAGGCACGTCGTGACGGTACAGAGGTGTGTTCCACCACGTTGTATTGCACCACATCGGAGTACACAAAAATCAAATTGAGTCCTTGGTTCATTTATACAGGTAATCTAAAATATTTCGCAGATTCAAGTTACTGGTAACGGCTGTTATTTCGTTTTTAATATTAATCATCTTTGGGACCCCGCCCAAAATGTCATACAATTCAGAATAACATGTTATTGCCAAAATTGTATCCTATGAATATTTGATCATTAGGCGACGAGCCACTTTAATGTACTCACAGGTGACACTTTTTCTGCTGTCAATGACTTTACCAAACACTATATTAAACCTGGCAGCAATCGTGGTCGCCAAATTTTGACCACTAAAATATTGCCTGCAGGAATGGTTAACAGATAGGTGGACCGTTTAGTTTCGGGGTTCTGTGTTTTCATAGGGTCACTTACAATACTACCTTCGTCTACGTTTTGTTGGAATTTGTCTTCATTAACTTCTACCGTTAAACTGTTTTGATTTTCGACGATGTTTTTTATTTGTGTATGATGTATCATTATCACCAAAGCCACTTCCCAAAGAGCCTCTTAATGCAAATTGAATGGCATGAGGTAATTTAGTCGTGTAACAACACAACGTTCTGTTACTAATAACCTCCATGGAACAGTCAATGGGTAACGTTAAGTAAAATTTGTTGTTACTGTTCATAATTTCAAAGTCCTGCTGCCCGAGGGGTCACTCGAGGTCAGAGGATTGTCTCAAAGAAGATTTTGGTTGGAGGGGTGACTTTTGGAAGAATGCCTGACGTTGGACGGAAGTCTCCAGTTTGAAGAGTAATTCATGGTGGATGTGGAAAATGGTAACCGATTCATCTGTTCCTTAAACTGGTCAACAATTGTTTGTCTCCTTGTTGCAAACTCAAACTGACAATGGCTGCACCTATGACACAATAAACAAAAAGAAGAAAGCAAGAGAAGATTAGATTGGACAAAAGTGCACAGACATAGAGAGTAGTCTGATAACGAATAACAGCAAAAACGGCATTCCAGATTGTGAAGGACCTTACCAGACAGAAGCAACCAAGAGTCAGTTCCATTCAAGACAAAAATAAAAATACCTCACAGAAGCGAGAGACATTGCATAAAGATAGAATGATTCCACAATGATGATGCTTTCCTCATTCTCAACGAAAATGTGGAGTCAGCAATAAGATCACTGAAGAATAGGAAGGCAGCTGGAGTAGACAACATCCCAGCTGAATATATCAAGAATTGGGGGGGGGGGATCAGTGATAGAGCTACTAACAAAATTCGGCAATATGATCTGCAGACAGGTGAATATTCAACACAGTGGACCCAGTCACTGAATATAACACTCCCCAAAAAGGAAATCTCCAGATGTGCCAAAATTACAGAACTATCAGTTTGATCAGCCACGCTAGTAAGGTGATGCTGAAGATCATCTTGAACAGACTGAAACCACAAGCAGACGAAATAAACACTGAAAAGCAGGCATAGTTCTTAAGTGGAAGAAGCACAATAGAACAAATATTCAATCTCAGGGTTCTGTGTGAACAGGACACGCAACATCAACAAGACATCTATCATGCGTTCATATATTTCGAAAGGGCCTTTGACAGAGTGTGGCATGAGGCGTTGTGTGCCACAATGATGAAGTATAACATGGGTCAAAAGCTGATCAATACCATCAAGCAGTTGAATACCAAGGTCACTGGTGCAGTAATTGTTTAAAGTTCTGTGGAGGTTTGGTTCCAGACAGCAGCTGAAGTATGTCAAAGCTGTTTGCTGTCATCCACGCTTTTCAAAATCTACTTAGAGTGCAAACTGGGCGAAACCCCGGAAAACCATTGTGAGTCCGTCAGCATTGGAGGGCGTAATATCACCAACCTCCGCTTTGCAGACGACATTGATTGGCTGGCAGGCAGTGAAGACGAGCTTGCCACCTAAGAGAAGAACCTGAATGAAACTTCTTCCTGATTTGACGTGGAAATAATCGCTTAGAAGTGCAAGCTTATTGCAAATAGTTGCAAACAAATCTCAGCCAAAAATAAGAGGACAGGAACCGGAAACAGTGGGCCAGTTCAAATATCTTGGTTCCGTACTAACCGAATAGGTATCAAGTTCAGACCTCTTGTCACAGGCAGCACAAACAACGTCAGCTATGCCAAAGCTAAGACCCATCTGGACAGACAAGAATATATCTGAAAACTAAGATTAGACTCTTGAGAGCACTAGTGATCTCAATGTTTTTGTATTCATGTGAGGCCTGCACTCTGACAGCATCATTATAACGAAGAATCCAGAACTGAGATGCCACAGAACCATCCTTGACATCTCTTACATGGACCACATCAAAAATGAAGAAGTGCGTAACACCATCAGGCGCAAAAAAGGCCAATATGAAGAGAACCTCACCATCGTGAAAATGAGGAAGCTGAAATGGCATGGCCGAATCACTAGAGAAAACGGTCTATCCACAACGGTACTGCAGAGCAGCGTCCAGTGTGGCAGAAAGAGATGTAAACAGAGAAAAAATATCACTGACAACACCATAGAATGGACCTGGAAACGTTTTGCGGAGAAGCAGGCATTGGCACATGATCGAGACAAGTGGAGGGAACTGGTCAGATGGTCAGCAGCACAGTGCGTCGACGACCACACTAGGTCAAACGACTGATGATGATGATTGTATATTTTATATTTTATGTGTTCCATCACTATGTCTATGAATATGTCCAACTCCCTATTCCGAACTGAGATCGACATGGTGTACACCTGTTCCTACCATTGTTGCAACATTGTTACCAAATCTTAAGTACGGTGACGTCATTTCACCTCTTCTATTCCAACTGTCCCTATAGAATCACTCCACTTTCTCATGACGCTATACAGGCCCAATATTGCTCATGTTAAATTCCACTTGAGGCTAAAGTTACATAGGGTTATTTTTGAAACCTTGAGGCTAAAGGTGCCAAGAGGGTCTGTAAGGTATTTTCCATTGAGGCTCATGTGCCCCACTATACTACTGAAGCAGAATTCAGATTAACCTTATATGGACATGAATAAACCGCGTGAAAAATACAATATTTGACAGTTTCATGGGAAGGCTATAATGGGTCAAAATAGAAGTTGTGATTTGTTTCTACCTTCATTTTTACAAATTATACAAACTTCAGAACTAATCGTTAAAGTTTCTTTATATTGTCACCTTTAACACAAAGAAGTTCTCAAAATTAAGTAATCATTAATTTGCCTAACATGTTGTATGATGTGACTATATATTTCTCATTTCGGAAGCATAGGAATTTGTCAGTGATCCAGATGAAATGCATAGTTTGGATGGAATGTGCACGCTTCTCAGTGATCGCGAAATCGGTCTATGCTACCCTATGATTGTGCTTTTGGTCCACGCTTCACAGAGATCGTGATATTTGGTCCACGCTTCTCAGAGATCCTGATTTGGTTGACGCTTCTCAGAGATTCTGAGTTTGGTCCACACTTCTCAGACATCCTGAGTTTGGTCCACGTTCCTCAGGTCTCACTGGTCAGTTTTCTTTTGCAAATTTTCATCCGAAGATGAGCTGTTGCAGAAAAATTATAAGAATATTACATTAAAGATAAGAATATTACATTAAAGATACAAAAAAAACTAACTAATGAGTTTTTGTTGATAGGATGCTTGTTAGATTCTGACTGAGGTATTAAGATTAATTCCTTAATCAACTGATGGCTTTTAATCTGAACCAACACTACCATTAACCCCTCTTTTTAACATTCATTTTTTACAGGAAAGAGCTATTTTGAATATTTTTCTGGGACAAGAGAGCTAAAATAATCAGTATGTGTCTTATGCACGAATAATGTTCACTAGTACTATAACAAATTAACATACTTTTCATCACCTCTGAATGATATAGATAAGGACTCCTAACAGGACTAACTAGAGTCATTTAGATAAAGACTCTTAATATGCCTAAATTTAAGATATTTACCTCTGTAGCAGACACACGTAAACACATAATCCATATCGGCTGCTCATTTGCAGCTCAAGTTACGCATTTGATTTCCGATGGTAGTCTAACTGTAGCAGACAGTCACCAACAAGTCAACACATTTCCAAGCCTAACTCAAAGTAAATGTAAACCACATTACATATTTAGCTTATGTGTGAATTTACAAATGCTGTGATTGTGATAATGAGGCTCATGCCTTCTACTTTAAAAACTAGAGAGGTGTCAAAATACGAAAATATCAAACGAGACCTCAAACATCATTATTTTGGTCCAGTCTGATCAGACATCGTCATTTTGGTCCCCACATGCTTTTTTAAAGGAATCATTAATGAAGGAGTTTCTCAAATCTGATTTTTGATGCATGCTACGTAGTCTAAACAGGCATGGGGACTATAAGATGCAGTCGCCAGTCTGGGTTCCAGACCCATCACAGATTATGACCATAGGAGATTCTAGAAAAGAACTTGTCTACAGTCTCAGCTATAATTTGAGAGGAATACTTTATTTAAATATTTCATTGAAATTGCGAAGTGCTTTATGACGTTTGAACTAAAACACTATTTTTGGATTGTTGTGTAGTCATTCAATGCCGTTCTGTATAATATCATTGCCATCTATCAAGACTGTTGGAACATAAGCTCCTAAATAACATCATCACATTCAATTCTTGAATTTATTCCAAACACTGAATTATTTTGGACTGGTGACATAACTTGTATTACTCACTCTATTTAATTAACATTACAGTATGTTCCTTTTAAATTTTCACTTAGTATTCTAGGGAAATCAATTATTTATTACATTTTAAAAAACTTGTTTGTTTCATTTTATGTTATTTAGTTTAAAACCATTGAGTCGTGACAATAGATGTCTACTTTATGCTGCCTCTCATTCATCTTGTCATCTATTTCATCTTCTCGACTTTGATATTTCTCATCTGTAAACATGGCGCCTGTTCTTTTAGGTTTTGGGAAAATTCAGATGATGTAAAGTGTGCAAAGGTTTAGTGATGGAGAAAATATTATCTGTTAATCGATTTATTGTCCTCCGCCGGGGGGATAATCAAAGCATCAAAGCATGGTTTTATTTTCGTGTCGTTTGTACTAAAACACAAAGAAAAGAGATCAATCCTTGATTAGACAGCCAAAGACTCTTCAAACATAATTAAGGTTAGAGATGTTGAAGATAATATTATGGTAATATTCATAACATGTGGGCTTAATTTAATTTATGATGCATGATTGGAATTTCACGAGGGGCCACGCTAGATGCCAGCAAAGACAAAGAAATCATCAGATTTGTTTAGCAATTGTTATGGAAATTACTGTCCTAAGCACTGTGTAGAAACAATGATTGACTGGTGTTATATAAGCAAGACAGGTTGAAAATATACTGACAAGGACATAATGGAGGAAAGAACGAATGAATAAAGAATTATATATATATATATATATATATATATATATATATATATATATATATATATATATATATATATATATATATATATATAGAGAGAGAGAGAGAGAGAGAGAGAGAGAGAGAGAGAGAGAGATAGATAGATAGATAGATAGATAGATAGATAGATAGATAGATAGATAGATAGATAGATATACATACATTTTGATAAACATGGTACTCTAAACATTAGATATAGAGGTAGTGACTGGAATAACACACACATATGTATGTATGTATGTATGTATGTATGTATGTATGTATGTATGTATGTATGTATGTATGTATGTATGTATGTATGTATGTATGTATGTATGTATGTATGTATGCATGCATGCATATATATATATATATATATATATATATAATATATATATATATATATATATATATATATATATATATATATATATATGTACGCTGTATCATTGATATACCACTCGTTGTATACATTATTCATTAAAAGTAAACTCTGCATGCCGGGTTTCCTTTTACTGAAAATGTTATATATATAAGGAAACCCTCACATCCCCGAGTGTGTCCGCTACAAAATGAAGTTCAATATATTTTTTGGCTCTTCACTTTGCATGTTGATAAGCTGATTTTTTTCTAATCACATGGATTAAGTAAATATAATATACGACTAAAAAATGAAAAGATGGTTTTAATGAGGAAAGTGGAGCACGAGAAACACTTGGTTAGCTACTATGATGCCATTTACATGAACGCAAAACCATTTACGTACCGGCGCATGACAATTAAAGTGGAATAGTAAGTAAGCCAAAAGAGGAACTGTCAAGAAGTAATTAAATAGTTTAATATATTTTGATCTGATTCATTATTCTGGTTTAATAACAGTAATATCGATCATGAAACTAACTGACTGACTGAATACTGACTCCATAACTGACGCTTTTTCTCTATCTCTGTTTGTCCGTCTCTCTATGTTTGAAGGTCTGTCTTTCTGTGTCTTTCTGTATCTCTCTATATGTCTGTCTATCTGTATGTCTTTCTCTCTTTCTCTGTCTCTCTCATTTTTTTCTCAATTTGACTTAATTTTTACCATTAATCAAATGTACAGATATAACCTGGGATGACTCAATCAAACGTCCTATGGTGATCCAGAGAGAGAGAGAGAGAGAGAGAGAGAGAGAGAGAGAGAGAGAGAGAGAGAGAGAGAGAGAGAGAGAGAGAGAGAGAGAGAGAGAGAGAGAGAGAGACTATTTGGACATTTTCATATTTAATTAAGACTTTTAGACGGTTATAATATATTTGAGAACTACCACACCAAGAAAATAACTTTAAATACATCACAGCACGTGTACCACGTTACCGTTTGATTTACTGTATGATGTCGACAGGTTTTGTAACTATGTATCATTGATTATATAAACACTGTAGGCAAATCCAAGTGCACACGATTAACAATATTCTTGTAGGTCACTTGGTGTAGGTTCCGTTTTACGGTTTTTATCCAAACAAAAAACCTTTTATCTCTCGCTCTAGATTTCTGCGTAGTTTTCTTTTGTCAGTTACGCCTTAGAAGAGAAGGGGGAAACAGAAAGCAGAAATAATTGAGATGAAAGTGTGTACCATATTAAATTCATTTATGTAACGGGGATTATTAACACTTTATCGTTATTTTCATGCGTCACTAATGATGTGTGAAAATTCATCATTGATCTGGAATCAATAGCACATGGTTGCTAGAATGTTTATATATGTGTATTACTGCGCCTTGGGCGGATCTCAATTTGATATACCAATAGTATTGGTATATCAATTTGCTTTATACCAACACTATAAATGCCATGTCGTTTGTAATGTATGATATATATATATATATATATATATATATATATATATATATATATATATATATATATATATATATATATATAAGTGCACAATTTCCATATCTACCACATTCAAAGAAAATTCAGACACAGTACATGAAAAGCCAAAATCTTTCTCCAAATGCATGTTGCAAATGCAAACAACTTTATCTTATAC
Organism: Unio pictorum; assembly: GCA_030141615.1. Classification (NCBI taxonomy): domain Eukaryota; kingdom Metazoa; phylum Mollusca; class Bivalvia; order Unionida; family Unionidae; genus Unio; species Unio pictorum. Next base: position 9,860,941 of record JARLTB010000005.1, on the reverse strand, counting down.
CCGTAACTCGTTCGAAAGTAAATGTAGAGTGGAAGCTGCGCTAGTCTTATAATCAAGGGAGGTAAATCTGAGATGCATTATAGTTACACTGTAATTCTAGTTTCTCCCCTTTTAGTTCGGGACATGAAGTTAACCGCACATTTACTTTTTCGTGTTTTAAGCAAACTGATTTGAAGGGTGTACAGTATTGTTAGTATTACCTTTACCTGCTTTTAGCAAATTACTAAGTCATATTGATAATTTAACCACAGTTAATTTTTCATTTTCGTATTATTTTTGTTGATTATTTAATTAAGTTATTTGCTGAGTTTTAATGGTATCCTGTCTATAAATATTTAGTTTCATCTTTGTTTCTCTCTACTTTCATAATATACATCAATCTACAGTCACACACAGTAATATTGGACACTACAGTAATATTGGACACTGCAGTAATATTGGACGATACAGTCGTATTGGACACTACAGTCGTATTGGATCAGACATTCTTATTCTTTTCTAACTTCTTCCACTCTCTAACCTATACTCATAATATTACCCAAAACTCGAGATTTAAATAAGAAATTCAGAATATTAGCATTTGCTGTTTCCAGGTAAGTATCAGTTTGGTCAGTAAAATTGCCAAACATAAACAATTCCATCTCAACTACTTCACACTATGTTTGTGAAAACAAAGGTTGATATTATAAAAGGCACGATTTGAGTCATGTAACGCGATATACAAATCAAGTGGTTTATGTGCATATTGTAAACAACGATGTGACAATGGAGTTTGCCATCATATCTTACTGTTTCCATGTCTGTAAAGTGTTCAAATTAGAAACATTGTTCAATGGAGTTTGCCATCATGTCTTACTGTTTCCATATCAGTAAAGTGTTCCATTTAGAAACATTGTTCAATGGAGTTTGCCATCATGTCTTACTGTTTCCATGTCGGTAAAGTGTTCAAATTAGAAACTGTCAGAGTCTCGCGGGTCATGTGCGTTATTCGTATAATATTGTACAAGCCCACTTGTCAAAAGGTATTGCACAACATATAAAAACAACACTCTAACCCACTCCCCTCTGATACTCGCTATTAAGGAGATGACCGCCCACGGTATAATTGCCCGGTTCGAGTATAGAATGTAGGGTGGTCAACTGAGTTAATATAGTGAACAAAAAACTACGAGCCCCCGTAAAAATAAATAAACAATTTAATCAAAGACATACACCGTGAAATTTCTTTTCATTCTGAATACACGTGGTTTTAGAATTAAACTTTCACCGAATTACAAAAAAAAAAAAGAGAATAGAATTAAACAAATTTATCCGTTCTATTATTGATAGTTAACTTCATCAGAGAATCGAGCGTTCATTCAAATTGTTGTTCGATTTTCATGACCTGTTATCGTCGAACTGTTCTCTGCTCACTCAAATGTTGACCCAGAGGTTCCTGTCTCTCGAGATAATTTTCCCTCGTGGATGTTCCGCTCGAACTTAGGCTTGTCCTCTGTATCGATGTATGCACATCGCAACTTCTACTTCACAATATTCTTTTCCCGTCATGTACATCCTCTATTTGGTACTGCACGGCTCTCCAAATAAAAAAGATAATTTCCTCCTTCCTTCTAAAAGAAAATTAAAACACCCTAAGTCTCTTGTTACACGGTAATAGCTGAGACTGTCCGTTTTGCTGGTTCGAACAATCAGATATTACTATCAGTGATAACAATTTTACGGCTAGTAATTAACTACACATGTCTTCAGATCAATACATCTAAACCACCTGTCAATTCGGTTTGCCTTGACCTAATACATTATACAATGTCGCTAAATTATCTACGCCATCAAAATTCGGTGAATTCACATGTATTCCTGTAAATCATTAATTAAAGTAAGACATTAAATCTTACAACACAATCAATATTCAAACAATATGATAAATTCAAGAATTAAAGTAACACTTCCCTATCATAACTACACATAGTGTTTTTACGACATCAGTTAACACTACAACATTCTTAACTACGAATTAAGGTAAGAATTCTAATTCATAATTCCAAAGCACATTACTAAATTAATGTAACAAATGAAACTAATCATACAAATGTATCAACAAATCATGCAGATCTGTAACGAAGAAACATTATATTAATTACATCATAATAAGCATGGATTTGAAACAAATACATCGTGTTTTTTGGTACGCCTCTCAACCGTTGGTTTTTGGCGGTCTTTCTGGTCTATTTTTTACGGAGGTACTTTTCTAAAATTCTCTCCGGAGTCTTTATTCCAAAAATAATACTACACTGTCCTCTCTTGCAGAGGAAATTTCAAGATTGAAGTAATTTTAACTAGTAAGATATTATATTCTGAAGATTTCTCGTGTAAAACACACCCCTTATTCAACAGTGACCAATCAGAACAAATATATTTTCTCGCGCTTTCCTTTGAAAGTCGCTTACATCAGCGTGTGAAGATGACACGCTTTGGTTTTAAATAAAAACCCTATCTGTTTCAAATCAAAACATGACACTTCGTGTCACGGCGGTCAGTACTACTCTAAAAAAACACTGTTAATTGGTTAACCGGTCACATTCTATTATACCAGTACCTCTCCTTGCAGAAGATGTCACATAAATCTAACAAATGGCTGCTGGCTAGAATTAATAGTTATTTAATAGATTCAACCGAAAATTTGGCACTTCATAGAAACATTGTTCAATGGAGTTTGCCATCATGTGTTACTGTTTCCATGTCTGTAAAGTGTTTAAATTTGAAACATTGTTCAATGGAGTTTGCTATCATGTCTTACTATTTCCAAGCCTGCAACGTGTTCAATTTCTTTTGGATCTCTTTTTCAGTTTCAGTATAGATCAAATGACGTAATTCGGAGAACGACACAGGATGGAACAGGAATTTATAAACTGGGTTGTCTAATTGGTCATACTCTAATTATCCACCATGGTTTAACTTACAATAGATAACTGTTGACGTGATTGACGAAAATAACACAGAAAGAGAAACACAGAAGTTATAATAGTTATTTGAAGTAGGTCTGAGCCGTTAATATGCTTCGATTTCACTTTATATAAAATTAGTTTGCGAAGTTGCCACATTACAACAATCCTGAATTGGGTTTCTCAAACGAGAAGAGATGTAATACATTTAAGGCATGTAATTACACATGAATTAATGCATTTAAGGCATGTAATTACACATTACACTGAATTAATGCATTTAAGGCATATAATTACACATTACACTGAATTAATGCATTTAAGGCATGTAATTACACATTACACTGAATTAATGCATTTAAGGCATGTAATTACACATTACACTGAATAAATGCATTTAAGGCATGCCATCACACAATACACTGAACTGACAAGTCTAGGGCATGTAATTACACATTACACTGAATTAATGCATTTAAGGCATGTAATTACACATTACACTGAATAAATGCATTTAAGGCATGCCATCACACAATACACTGAACTGACAAGTCTAGGGCATGTAATTACACATTACACTGGATTATTGCATTTAAGGCATGTAATTACACATTACACTGAATAAATGCATTTAAGGCATGCCATCACACAATACACTGAACTGACAAGTCTAGGGCATGTAATTACACATTACACTGGATTACGAAATTTAAGGAATGTAATCGTACTTAATTATTAAGTTCCTTTATTTGTAATAAATCGTTCCTTTATTTGCAAAAATACGGTTTGACTGGGGATAAAAATAATAAATGTAAAGAATTAATTATCATTTAAGAGACTGGTAACATTATGTGGGTATAATACAACACCCACTTATCTAAATAGGTGTTTGCAGAACCACTCCTACGACCACCGTTCGTCTTAGTATTGCGAGAGTTGTGACCACAGCAACCATTATATGTCCACCTGCCGACGTGTCTGTCTTGGATCAATCGATAGTAACCGGTGAGTCTGGCGGTGCTGATAAAATATAATTTCATTGCGGCTGCTTTCGCGAATACGAGTAGTCTCATTACAATTAGTAAACTCGACTCGATTTTTATTGAAAACAAAACACACGAGCTTGAAGCTGTGCTACTCAGAATGTGAAATAGAAAACACCAATGTCTCCGCGTACAGAAATGGAACCTAGGCGTTACTGACCCAAAATATTTGATTGATTTGTACACATTGAAATTTCCGGAACAGTTTACTAGTATATATTAATCAGTGTACCAGCATGTTTGTCTGGTATATTAACCTACCTGTCGGAGCCCACGGAAGGGGAAAGGGGGGTGGGAGGGAATAGTGCACTCGTTTGAGACGGAATATAAAAGCATGGTTATAGAACAATTTGGCCTACAGCACTATGCAATATCGTAAGCCTCTGTTCCCGCCCTACACTCTGTATTCTCGGTACTTGCATAACCAACGTTATGTCTGAGCGTAACGTTATGTCTGCGCGTAACGTTATGTCTGAGCGTAACGTTATGTCTGAGCGTAACGTTAACCATCCGTGTAACGTTGATAACCAGCATTATCCCTGAAAAAAGGCAAGAACCCAAAAAATTGTGTCGTCCCATCCCAGAATTGAAGAGTATAAAAAACAAGAAACAGAATTCTCTTGATAAATAGTCATTTGAAAATATTATTTATCTTAATCTGTAAATGGTGTTTTTATACACGTTCTCAAATCGATAGAAGGATTACACCCTTTAAAGCAGAAAAGAGAACATGTTGTCGGAGTTTGCACCGAGACAAGGAAAGTCCAAACAAAGTTTTCCATTATTTGTCTTCCCAAGAGGCTTTGCCGATTTGGTTAGGGGAGAGACAAAAATGTAACGCGACGACTGGAATTCGCTTGTCTTGGTACAAACACCGAAATATATTACTTTTCTCAGCCAGCCATTAAATTAAAATAACTTTTGTAATATAGTTAGCAGATTTAAAATATTATTCATCATGTACTATTATTCTCTCTCTCTCTCTCTCTCTCTCTCTCTCTCTCTCTCTCTCTCTCTCTCTCTCTCTCTCTCTCTCTCTCTCTCTCTCTCTCTCTCTCTCTCTCTCTGTAATACTCTCTGTAATAACATCATCAGGTCTTGATCTCGTTGATGAAAATCAGAATAATTATCTAAGTACAATCTAACTTTATAAGCTACTCTTTGAAACGAAAAAATGAAGAAATAAACAAGTCCTGATTGTTACGTGTTACAAGTATACGAATATGTTAATGAGGTTAATGGGATGTCGAGTCGACTCTAAGTACACAAGTTCTGCGCATGAGAACAAGAAACGAAACAATCATTTGATATTATTTCTGTATTATCACATTTAACAAAATTGATGTCATGTGAAAATAACGATACGAAATTAATAGCTTTTATATGGATAACGTTTAACTTCCATCAATTCTAATGTTAGGATTAAATTTTTAGTAAAATTAATAAAGATTGATATTTTCTTTGAATTGTATTAAAGTAATGTTTTATTTATTTATATGTAAGTAGTTTCTAAAATATATTAAAGGTAATTTCACTTGTTTTTGAAGTACAACTATACAGAATAGAAAGGGTTGCTGAGCAAGTGGAAAAAAGACAATGTGTATAACTATACTCCCTAACATCAGTAAAAATAACTAATGTACAGTGTTTTGTAAGATTGTATACCATAATACATGCGTTTGCTGACTTAGCTGCAGTTCTAGGTAAAAATATGTCTCTGACCTAGAATTGGCATAGGTTCAATTCGGTTAATGAAGGTGAAGTAAGATTTCTCTAGACGATACAGAAACAAGATGGCTTCCAACTAACGGCTAACCATATTTGGTGTGACGACGCGAAACGAATATAAATAAACTATAGAGTAGGTCTTATGACGTAAGATAAATTGGTTTCTGCCGGTCGAAACTGGTGTATACCTGAAAGTAAGTCAACATCTTTTCTGACTGATGCATGAAGGGTATGACCTTCTCTGACCCTGACACTATAAATATAGAAATGCGCGAATCAGGTCAGATTAGTTATACGTATCAGCAGAAAACTGACGTTGACTCTTCAATTCCAGGTAGGCAACTGTACATGTTATAATTTCTTGTAAGGAATAAGTATTTTTAATGATTGAGATTTTAATGGTAAAATTGTTTTGTGTGCAACATTACTATTGAATTCTTTTATTTATAATATATTGTAATGGAATGTTTAAATGTTTTAAAGAAGTTATATTTATGTAACTTTTATTATAAAGGTTGAATTAGCTACCAACTTCATACTTTGATTTAATGTTGAAATAAAGTATTTCTTAAGTAAGAAAGAGTAATATCTAGCAATATATTCTAAATCAATATTCTTAATATTCTGTTTTAAAATGAGTAAAATGCATTAACTGTTATTACATTTAATGCTTTTGCTATCTTGAAATTGATTGAGAATTAACTAGTGAATAATATTCTAAGGTGCAGAAGTTAAGCAGCAGAGAGGGTGAACAGACCACGTTTTCAAGCAAAAATAAGGCTTCCCACAAATCTCATTTTAACCGAAAAAAAAAAAGTCTCCATTTTTGTAAAACGGAGATTTTACGATTTTGCTCACAACGATGTGGTCATCCACCCTCTCTGCTGCTAAGGGAGATAAATTCTTTATAGATTAATCTGCCACAACTTATAACATTTACCTACTAAGTTCCCTTGTATTATGACGTCAAAGGAATTTGTCGCCTGCTATATTACCTGTAACTAGGCGCGCCCACGTGACTGTAATGGAGATATAATACATGAGTTTCGAGAATAAAACTTTTTATTGTCGCTTGTGGGCTAAAACTGAATTATTTAAATAGTTGTATTTTTATTTATCTACATATCTCATGTGTGGGGGTGGGTGGACTAGCAGTAAAGCAGACAGCTAACTCGTTCTTTTCAGTACAGACGTTCTTTATAATCTACGCATTACCTATGTTCGCTCAGCCGGAACGCGAGTGTTTCCTATTCATTGAAGTAGGTGGGCGTGGTTAAAATTCCTTGTATACAGCTCTTTATGATCTAATCGATAATGCATTTTTGTATAGAATAGGGAAAATATATGTTGTTATTTAAAAAACTGTATTATTTTGTTTAATGTTTCATTTAAAATAATTGTCTCATTTAAATGTTGTGAAACAGCATTAATAAGTAATAAGGAAATAAAATAACATACCCATGAAACGACGCTGCTGAAATAGTCGCCTTATATAGTATATCAAAGGTATAAAGCTTGGGGCTTTCGAAGGCCATTGCGACCGATCAAAACTAACCAACGCCATTAACCCAGGCGTGTGGTTGTCTTTTGTTCACAATCATGCAACCGGGTTAATTTAATTGGTTGCTTTTGATTGGTTGATTGGCCGTAGAAAATCCGCCCCGTCGTTTCATGTTTGTGCTGTCTTGTGCCGTCCCACATCATTACCATCATCGTTCCATTGAATTATAATCCATCCTTAATTAAGTTAATTAAGTACATGTTATGCCTAAAATTTGCCGCAACACTCGAGCGGAGATATATATGGCATTGTGCCGTCCATGTTGTGACGTCACCCCAAGCATATCTTCTGGGCGGTCTAAGATGGCGTTTGCCACCTTAGGCCTCCCGCCGGAGATGTATGTTTCGGGTCCCCTTGGGCTTACTTGGATGCGAAGGCAACCAAGGAGTTCCAAAGATGTGTTGTCGTATATGTAATGTTTTTTTTTTTTTTAATAATTAGAGATACAGTATACTATATTTATAAATAAATATAAATAATGGATATCAATGATGTAAATGCTATAATTGCTGAAATCTCAAATTTAAATAATAAAGGGGTATTATTATCTGAAAGTCTCGACGCTGACAAGATTACCTCGGAATATGAAGATATTGAGTATCAGTCTAGTAAGGGTCGTTATGTTTTACCTAGGATGTACAGGCTTGTGAAAGGCATTCAAAAATCCATCAATGCTTGTTTGTACGGTAACGACATTAATGTATTCATAACGCTATTTAGCACCGTTGAAGCAATACGTCAAAAGCTCGGCCAAGAGTATCAAAAACGAGCTGAAATTAGTTCTAAGGTTCGTGATCTTAGAAAAATGTTAAACGAGGAAAAACCCGTATCTTAACCACGTGAGCGTTACTATAAAATAGGCTTTCAGTAATTTTTATTAAAAATAATTTTTTTTTTAGCGTTTTTTGTAACACTTACATAGGATTTTCTCCTGAAAGGATACTCAGCAGTCTGGACTTGCCCATGCAGTTATGTGCATAATGGATGATCTGGTCGTAGTAGCAAGTAATCACCGCGACGCCTCCATTTTCACGTAGTTGTTCTTGTTGCCGCGTCGTTAACACAAATCGTTCATCGCCGTTCTCAGATATTACAATTCTGAAATCCCCAGCGATGTTATTTCTGAAACATTCGCGGATAGCGTCGTACAGTTTAACCCTGTCGAAGATGAATACGTTAGCTTGATGGTACATTATTTAATAACTAAGTTATTTAATTGTGATGGAAACCCAAAGGGTTTTACATTTGAAAAATTAGTTCATAAACAATATATGGTAGGTGAATCGCTTACAACTAGATTAGCCCGAGAGCGGCTAGCAGCAATTAAAAAGTTTATACCGGTTCGAGACAGACTTCGCGAGAAACTTCAACAACGACAACAAGCGCAGACTGACTTTTCTGTGTCAAGTGAACAACTGTTTACTCCGATAACAAGTGCGACCAAAGATATGAAAACAGCAACTGAACGAGCAATATACGGAGATATTCCTAAGGAAGGCAAGCGACGAGAAGTGCCTGTTCTTGGTGTGCTTGAAAAGATAGCAGCAGAGACCGGACAAACACGCGCAGGAATACAACAGCTATCCAGTGATATAAAAACTCAGCGCGAGTATGAACGACTAGCTGATATTGATGATTCCACACCTGAACCACAACCTGTTGATGTCGTCACCCCAAGAGGTGTTTCCTTTATAGACAAACTCACCGAAGGAGCTATAGCAGAAATCAAACGACCTCAATTAATAAAACCCGAACATTATAAGATTTTTGGTAATTTTGCCGCCCAAAGTTTTCATTCTAGAAAGGACTTTTTAAAAGACGAGTATAAAAACAGTAGAATAAGCCGAGATGAATGGGTTGATTGGTTGTATAAAACGAATAAGGGGATTGGCCGTTTAAATAAAAGAGAATTGGGATATAAAGAATTTAGAAAGGGAATTGAAGAGTATGACGAAACTGGTACAACTGAGAAAACAAGTGGAAAAGGATATTCGATTAGAAATCTAAAGGATGTCTTTGACTCTACAGTGACATGCCCTGGTAACATTCTAAGTGATATATCAAGGTTAGAGGTTCTCATCGGAGGGAAACGAGCCGGAAATAACTCACCGGAAGTAATTAATGAAGCAGCTGATATCTGTAGACGATTATTTGCCGGCGGTATCATGGACATTGATGTATATCGAGAACTTATTGCTGAATTAGTTGAAAATCACAACGATGACAACGTCATTGATGATGAAAATCCAATGGATGTAAGCGATTAATCACTAATTGAAAAACTACTAGTTTTATAACAAGATGATTATACACTACAACCATGATAAACCAGTAAGCGTCTACGTGGTGAACTCACGATTGCCTGTTTATAGAGCATATTACGGAGATGGTTTCGGCAATACCATTGCGGGGTTATTTACAAGAATGGCTCCCAAGGTAGCGCCGTTAGCTAAACAATTATCAATGAAAGCCATTGATGCTATTCGTGATAAGGGAATCAATTTCGTTGGAAATCTTGCAGGAAAGGCATTTTCTGCCGCGAAAGATAAAATAGTATTATTGGTACGAAAGAAACCAGGAATGACTTCGTCAGTGGTGAAACCACTAGTGCTGCCATCAACTACAGTGATGCCTGCAAAAATCAGCAAAGCAATAAATAGTGCAGTGGAAGAAAAACTAGCGCAATTGACTTCGTCACCACCGGTAACAGATAGCGCTATCATGAACGCGATAGCAGGAAGTGGTTTGAAACAAAAAAGAAATTCGAAAAATTTTCAACGACGATAATTATTGCTTTGCAATTCACCAATTGAAAACGCTAGTAATGTTATAATGTTTAAACGAACAGCTGATCCCGCGTTAGATATGGAAGCCCCAGTGCGCAAAGATGATTCCGTCCGCGATTATCAATACTATTCCTATCATGCAATACAACCCGACCTACGATCGCGAATTGAACTTCAAGTTCAAGATACCAGTAAATACTTTTTGCCATGTGAAGCATTTATTGAAGTAGAAGGAAAACTTGTAACAAATGTTGCAGCTGATACCCCATATGCAAATGATTCAAATATCCGAGTTGGTTTCGTCAACAATGGTATAATGGCGTTATTTGAAAGTGCAAGATATCTCATTGATGGAAAAGAAATTGAATCAATAGACCGCGAGGTTGATGTTGCAACAACAATAATCGGACTAGCAAGATACTCCGATGATTATACAAGATCGGCTGGTCCATCTATGATGTTTGCAAAGGATACCTCTGATAACGCTGACCACCTTCAATACATTAAAGTGTTAACACCGCAAGACACTTCAGTTGATAATCAACGAGAAGCAACTAATCCAGAACGTCGAGCTAGACCAGGAGCTGCGTTTGATATTCTTAGAGGCGTTAATGATAATTTCAATTTAGGATTTGCAACACGAAAATTAGCATTGCAAGAACAGCAGCGATATTTTTCATGTGCGATTCCACTCCATCATATATTTGGATTCTGCAGAAATGTAAGAAAAGTCATCTATGGAGCCAAACACACAATCGCGTTAGTGCGAAAGGGCAATGACAATGATGCAATTTGGCGTACTGGTGCCGATGAAGGTAAAGTTGTTTTGAGTAAAATAGTATTATGGATGCCAGTAATGACTCCATCAATTACCACGGAAGAGCGGCTGCTCTCATTTATGGAAACCGGTGGTAAATCATTGCTAAGTTGGCTAACAACAACGACTGATGCTAAAGAGGATAATGTTAATGGTACATTTACATGGCACCTGGCATCAAAACAAGGCGTTTCAGCTCCACGTCATATATTTATAGCGCTGCAGAATCGGAATCGATTAGGTTCCCAAGAACGCAGTCATATGATATTTGATCGGTTAGGGGTAAGTGAGGTTTCACTGAGAATAAACGGACAACAAGAACCATCTGAGGATATACAGCTTAATTACGGAAACAACCAAATAGCACGTGTGTATCATCGGATGCTGTCATATATGGGTCGTGATCAAAATGTTGATACCGGTTTGCAAATATCGCAACTCGATTTTAAGAACTTGTATCCAATTTATTACTTTTCACTGGAACATCTTGATTTAACAAGACAATCCGTTGTTGACATACATTTTAGGGCTCGTATAGATCTTGGTGGTGTTGATTATAGAGCGGTTGCTGTTATTCTCAGCGACAAATCAATGTTGTTAGAAGGGGCTGGCGGACGAATGAGACTCGTTGATGCACCAGTAGAAAATCTATGATTGAAATCGTAAACGATTTTCACAATTAGATCAATTGAAAGCATAAATGTGTTTTACAATAAAATGCCATATAGTATTGTTAGTGTCAAGCTGACTGATGGTCAGGTCAAGAAATTAAAATCAAAATCCGCTAAAGAATGTGGAACAACAATAACGTTAAAACCAGCGCAGATGTCCGGCGGTACACATAAAATATCATTAACGGATCGTCAAATAAAACATTTTAATGATGCAATGAAAAATAAGCGAGGAGTTCAAATAGAATTTTCAAAAGCCGCAGTCGCGAACATGATAAAATCAGGTGGTATATTTCCATTGTTAGCCGCAATACCAGCATTGATTGCAGCGGCTGCCCCAGCGGTGGCGAAAGCGGCAGCGTTGGGAGCCGTTGGTACCGCGGCAGGGATGGCGTTGAAAAAGGCAACTGGGAAAGGATATAAAAAAAAGGGAAAGGGGTTGTACCTACCAGGAACCCCGTATTCATGGTACAGCGGGAAATCCGTGAACGGATCGGGTCTAAGAAGAATACCAGGAACGGTTTATTAATTGAGGAACCTATGGTTCCCAAATCTTCGATTTCCGAATCTTCGATTTCCGAACCTATGGTTCCTATGTCCAATTTTGATTTAATTGATGCTGCTAAAAAACTAGCGATAAAAAACTTCAGAGGGGTTTTTATGAGAGATCAATTACCGAGAAAACCAAATAACGTTGAAACCGGTATTATCAATCTTGATAACAGCAGCGGATCGGGAACTCACTGGGTTGCATACGCGATTGATCCACGTGGGATTGTCTATTTCGATTCATATGGGTTAGCTCCACCAAGCGAGTTTATGCGGTATATAAATTCTTCGACGAAACTCAAAAAGTTTCCGATTTTTTATTCCACGCTGCCAACACAACAATTAAATGATCCACCGATATGCGGCCGTGAAGTATTAAATGTCCTCGCAGAGATTTCATTAAAATCCTTTGGATCTCCGTGGAAACCACCTCATCTGGTTGTAAACGAATACACGAGTGGGAAATTACAAGGATCAATAAATTGAAAACACAAGTTACGCTAACAATAATGATTGATATTTGGGGACAATCTCTGTCAATGTTGGAACCCACCGAGGAAACGTCTGCGGGTTCTATCGAGGATGTAAAAAAAATAATTGAAGATGAAATCGCTGAGATGTTAAATTTAATAGATGTTGACCCGAACGAATTAGTTGTATTTCAAGATCGCCAGGGTAAATTGAAAAGCAGTAATATATCCGTGAATGACATTTTGATACGGCAGAGCGATGCCGCTGAAAACTCTATTGCGCTTTATTCCAACGGTGGACGACTTAAACCAGGCGCACTTGTGTCTACGATCACCGACGCGATTGCCGCCCACGACAACACGATTGCCACCCACGGCCGTGAGCTGAATGATCTTATACGAGGTTATAATAGTTTTCGCAAAAATGTCGTACATAAATTCTTTGGAACCCCGCTTGTGGTTGGCATGACTCTAGCTGAAATTAAAGACTTGTTGAATTCATTCTTCGCTAACAAGGAAGCTGGAAGGATGATGACTGCTTCAGAAATCAAGGCAAATTATCTCGAGATTTCTAAACTAATAGAAGATCAAAAACCCACTAACGACGTAGTTGTTAAGTTTTTTGGAACCCCACTTGTGGCTGGCATGACTCTCGCTGAAATTAGCGAGTTTATCGGCAAGCATACTCACAATGCCTACATCGCTAATAGTTTCTTTGGTGTCCCGGCTACATCTACGATGACTCTCAAAGATATTAATATGTTTATGGTGAGACAAACAACACTTAATACCATCGTTGATAAATTTTTAGGGAGAACACCTGTATCTGAAACCACACTGACAGGTCCGACTCTCGCTGAAATTAAAAGCGCTATTGACGAACAAAAACCCACCAGTGAAATGGCTAAAAATTTCTTTGAGGGTTCTAAAAGTTACAATATCACGACGACATATTCTCAACTTGAGGGGGATTATCTAACCCGAAAAGGTATAGAATCTGACCTCCTTTTGATTTCATTTTTTAAACGCCGGAATGGAACGATGATGAAATATACCGAAATCAATAAAACCTATCTCGACGTTTACGACGATATTATTAAACTAAAGGGAGATCAAAAACCAGTCAATGACATTGTTGATAAGTTTTTTGGTGTCCCGGCTACATCTACGATGACTCTCAAAGATATTTACAATGATATTCGTAAACTAAAAGAAAATTTTGAAAAGATAAAGATTCCGCATCCACACATAAGAATTAAAAATGTCGTGTATACAGTCGATCATGGAACCATGGATTGGATAAGAGACGTTTATACTACATTATCCACTGGTCTCTGGACGAGGAGTGATGCGGGGGGCGATATCTACAGTACAACGGGGATTGAAGGTATCTACAGGCTAACGTGGATCTCTATCAATCAATTTAACATGATCGCGGGCGGTAAAACCTACTCTGGTGGCACTGCGATGTTAATTATCAAGAGTAACGGTCAACACTTTAATGTCGTCGCGGTTGATAGCTCCACCATTAGATCAAAAATAACTTGGTGTTTAGAACTCGTAGATGATTTTTCAGGCTGAAGCTACTAACAATTCCCGCTAACGATGGCAAATAATTGAAAACACTAGCGGGTTTAAAATAACAATGATTTCATCAACGCAATGTCGCTATGATCAGGTCAGAGAATTTCAGACTAGACTCAAAACCCTCACTGAGGAGTATCAAATAAAAATAAAAAAATACCGACGAAGAATCACCGCAATTGATGTTATTATGTACTCGGTGTCAAGCGTTCTCACTGGCGCCGGAATAATACTTGCATCGGTTATAATGATTGCCCCGGTCGTAGTTCCAATTTGCATTTCTGCGGTGGCTACAATCGGGGGTATATCAACCGGGATAGCAAAAAAGATATCATCATGCAGCCAGAGTAAACTGCAGAATTACTTACTTCAATTTCATATTGCATCAACCGCATATTCGCAGTTATCCCTGATGATATCGTCGTCACTCGATAATACAATTATATCAGATAGTGAATTCTCAGCGATGGTCAGTATTTTTGATTCAGCGATATCAAAATTAGAGCAACAACATGAATATAATAACAATGACAACACCGATGGAATTAGAAAACACAAACCCAAAAAAAACCAAAATGATCTCAATAATCTCAACCATACCAGATTGTGAGTTCTCAGTGATGGTCAGTATTTATGATTCCTCGATACCAAAATTAGAAATAAATCATGAGTATAATAACAATGACGACACCGATGGAATTACTTCAACGAGTAGTGGAGAACACGAACCCAGTACAAACAAGCATGATATCAATAACATCAACGAGTCCTGAATTTAGTGTGAACTTCCCTTCTCCGATTCCAGTGCGTGAGATCGCGCTGGCAAAATTACGAGTATATCATAGCTGGCCTAATATCAGATCGGTTGCATTTGGCGGTCAGCAACCCAATAACGCACTGGTGTTCTCGTATAAGAATAAACCCGATGGTACTCCAGAGTGGGAAACTGTTTCGTTACCAACTGGGTCGTACCAAATTAAGCAAATCAATGCTGAAATTCAGCGTAGAATAAAATCAATCACTGGAAAAGAATCAAAAATAGCTATTAATCTTCATCAACCGACGCTCTCGTCGTCGATCGAAATAAGCACAGAGGGATATATTGTAGATATATATAACAGCTCGTTAAGAACAGTGTTAGGATGGCCTGAAAAACCACCGGAAAATTCCACCGCCGACTTAACCACGGACGTACAATCATATCATGAAATCAATCCCAGTTATCGAGATAATTTATCTGATATAAGAAAAGGAAGAATCGCCGATAGATTTATATTTACCAACAAAGACACATTGCAATGGGATTTTATCATTAAAAGAACAGCCGACTCATCTGTTACTATTTCATTTACGCTAACTGACGTCCGTGGTTATTTTAATGAAATTAAACAATTATATGAAACACAACTAGAACAACTACGGAAAACAAAATCGCAAAAACACGTTGAAATAATAAATCAACTTATATCTGATATGGAATATATCTATGAACTAATTATTCAAACAATAATTAATGACAACAGCGACAATAAACAACGATTCCTAACCGATTACAATATCACAGAGGACAATCTGCGTAATTTCAAATTTCCCAAGTACAACGCTGATGAACTAGCAAGAATTGTTAAAACCGATATCAAGGCGCTACAAAAACAAGATCCATCTGTCCTCCTCAAATATAATAATGACCCAGATGGCGGTGGTAGGCATATCGCTCCGTTCAACGTGAATATATCCTCAGTGATTGCGCTCAATTTAGTATGTGATGCAATTGAAGGAAGCTATCAAATTAATCTCGAACAATCAAATCAAGCTCAGCAAGGATATATTCTTTATTCGTTTGCACCAACAGCTCCTCCAGGATTCCTAATTATTGAGAACCCAATTAATCCTGTCTACATGCGATGCCATAATAATTCGTTAACGAGAATTAATTTCAAACTCACCGACCAGTCAAATAATCTGATTGATTTACAAGAAGAGGTGTTAGCGATTAGTCTGTTTGTAAAGTCGTAAAGACTTTCAATCCTAAAAATCTTCGATTTTCAACAAAGGATTTTCATCCCCCCCCCAGACAAGGTCTGGGACAAGGTCTGGGACAAGGTCTGGGACACGATATCGTATCGGACTCGATCAAATTTTCGGTTGAACTCGTAAAAGAATTATTAACCCACAAATGAAACATTTGCAGCAGCAGCAGAGAGGGTGATGACCACATCGTGCAACCTTGAATCGTTTAGGTGTATACGAATTTTATTTTATGACCATTTTTTTTAGACAGAGCAGTTTTAATTATATTTTCTGAAACAAATCGTATTGAAGCCCTACAAATGTCAAAGTATCTACTGGCTTCATTTATCGATTGAAAGCTTCTCTCTTCATTATTTTCTAAATCAAACGATTTAACTCTCCTAGGGGGTTTTGCATGTTTGCCAGTTCCACCTAATTTTGCATTCCGACTTTGTGAGACGGCTTGAAGATTCACAAGACAATTATCAGTCTTCACGCCATTTATGTGATCAATCACAAATCCGTCTTCGATTAATCCATTATGACATTCAAAAATAATTCTGTGACAGAGATATGTTTTATTTCTAGCACTAAACAACAAATACCCCATATTATTTAGATATCCAACCGGGTTTTTTAGTCTGCGGTGCCTGACAACACCATCACTGGAGGCTTCGTAATTAACGAGCACTGGATGAGGTCTGAAATCTTGGCTCATTTATATAATAATATTACTTGTCTAATTTATTATTTGCTTTAATTATAAGTCTATCAATGTAGTCTTGAGGGTTTTTGATGATTTTGTCCTTGATTTTATCAAGGACGTTAGGGTCAATGATTCGTTTGTCATAATAGCGTTTTAGTTCCCTGTATCGTTTACCCCCACAAGCAAGACACAACTGCGATTTTCCTCTAACGCCCACCCCACATTGGAGGCATGGAAGAGGGCCAAAACTTCCTCGCCTAACGCTTTGCATATGATACCCACAGAATTCGCTTCTGCATGATTTGTTACACGGGGTTGTTGATCCAATCATTAGCCACTTGCAGTGATTCATTATACTATATTTTTCTATTTAAATACTTGTTTTAATTATAACATGGAGGAATTCAACAGATTATCCAAAATTAAGCCCTGGAAAAATACTAAATTCATTGATTATAACATGGCAGAGTTCAAGAGATTATCCAAAATTAAGCCTTGGAGAAATACTAAATTCATTGATTATAACATGGCAGAGTTCAAGAGATTATCGAAAATTAAGCCCTGGAAAAATACTAAATTCAATCTTGATAGGGAGTTCCAAAGATTATCGAAAATTAAGCCCTGGAAAAATACTAAATTCAATCTTGATAGAGTCTCTGATACACCAAAACGTCTAATCGGTGATAGAACTATACTCGGTAAAATCAGGGAGTGTTTTAATGAATTCTACCGAGACGGTGCAGCATACTGTTGGTCGACATTTCGAATTATTGATGAAGATGTCAATGTACCCATCATCGATGCTACTATGAACGATAAAAGAGCAGCTGAGATAATTTCACACCTTGGCGTAAAATCCAAAGGTGGAAATCCAAAGGTGGAAATCAAAAGGATTTCAAGCAAAGCAATTCCCAAACAAAGCAATTCCCATCAGAAGTATTTTTTCAGAATAAAATTCATTATCGAAGTCGAAGGCAAATGGATTATTAGGGATAAATTTGAACCAATCCTCAAGGATAAAAAAACTGTCATTGTAAGTAGAGATTCCAAACCAGGAATTCTAACTGGAATTGACAAACCATACTACGAGAGATCTTATCCTGTAACAGCAATCGTTTATGGGATATATCCGTTAAATGATAAACCCGATATTGCAAAACTAGCTCCTATGAAATATTCACCGTTGACTTCGTCAAGGCTCAATTGTGTAGCAACACGGGTAATGGAACACTTCACAAATGCATCCCGAGGAAATAAACTAACTGATCTGCGACGTAGGAAAATAACCGAATGGGAACTGACAGTGAAACAGCACGGTGCAAAGATTTCTGATATAGCTAAATTAGAAGCATCATTAAAATTCCCAATATCAGTAACAACAATAACCGGAGAAGTATTATACGAACCGAAATATCAATCGCGAGGGGCTCCAATACAAATTATTGATCATAACGAACACGCGTGGACACCTGCAGTAACAATATTTCCACGAGATAGAACCGTGAGATATATCCCCCCGGAATTTTCCGGGGAATTTTCCGGGGATGTTTTCTATGAAGAGAAATTATTTGATGCTATTCATGCGTTGTGTAAAGATGATCCTGTGTCAGTGTGGTTACTTAGTAGTGCTGGTTCCGAATCAGGATTTGATCAATTTGTAAGACCAAATGGTGAATTATATCGCGTTGAAGAATTAGATAACAGAATGAGAAAAATCGCTAGTGATTTTTCACCAGAGAGTTCCCATGAAAAACTATTGACGGATAGTTTTACTATTCCATCAGTGGTAGCTCACTTCGCAAGAGAAAAAAACTCCTGGCGTCCAACACGAAGTGATTTTCTCGAGGACGTTAAATTGAGTTGCATCGAATTTGGTCATGGAGGACTGTGGAATACGAAATACTCACGTGATGGTATGATTTCAATTGATATAGCCGCGTGTTATCCCGGAAGTTTTCTCGGGTATGGGGAATGTAGTAACTATTTTAAACGATTTGGACACCCCACGCATGAAATGACTCGTGTTGCGATTAATGGGCCATTACCTGATTTTGATTTAACCGGATTCGCTCGTGTGATATCATTTGAACTCGCTACAGGGTTACATCCGTGTAGTTATGTTTGGCTTGGTAGACATATATCTGAAAAGGCCTGGATGCCAATAGTGTTACTACGATATATGATTGATTGTGGCATGCTGATATCGTTGATTGTTTCCGAAGCTATTATATGCTATCGAGCTCAGAAAGAAGTTTGGCTACCACAACCCGATCTAGATCGTATAATTAGCGAATTGCGAAAACAATTCCCTGATTTCAATGAAGAACAAATCATGAATTGGTCTAAGAAGTTATTTGAAATTAAAAAAGAACAAGCAAAGGATTTTGGACGAAGAATAATCGGTAAATTTACCCAGGGTGGAAGATACGACAATGCAAAATTTTCCTCGCGGTTGATCATAGACGTCGCTGAATACGATTTTCTTGTAACGGATTTAACGAAACAGGGAAAACTTGTATCCCGTAAGGATGCTTTTCTATCCAATGGTGAGAAATTGGGTACGGTTGTTACCTACTGTGATGGATATAATTCCCAGTACACACATTTGAGAAGTTCTATGCTAGCTTATGCTTCTATCAATTTATTTTCGATGATAAATAGATTTCCTAATACCGCGGTTAGAGTAGCTACTGATTCGATGTATATACACAATAAATACAAATCAGATGTAGCTAAATTCACATCCCAGGAGGAAGCGTGGGGATGTTGGAGATTTAAAAAGGAGACGCTA
This sequence comes from Unio pictorum, assembly GCA_030141615.1. Classification (NCBI taxonomy): domain Eukaryota; kingdom Metazoa; phylum Mollusca; class Bivalvia; order Unionida; family Unionidae; genus Unio; species Unio pictorum. The sequence continues at coordinate 9,841,283 of JARLTB010000005.1, read as the reverse complement.
CATGAGTATTGTGAATCGGCAGATGTTACCATGGATGAAAAGTACTTAAAATGTGATGAGATTCAATCAGAATTTTCTAATGCACCACCGGTATCTGATCCAATATGTAGATACAAGACAGTTTATTTAAACGGTTGTGGTGGGTCAGGAAAGACAACTCGTGCAATTGAATTATATCGTCGGAAAAATCCTACGGATTTCACAAACATGATTGTGTTAACACCGACTCACAGACTCGCCAGAGAGATGATACAGCGAGGGGTAAATGCCTGTACTTATCATAGTTTCTTTCGATGGAAAGGCGATGAATGGACCCCTGATCGAATGGGTGATAAATTCATTCCTGAAATCATAATTTGGGATGAAATATGCACGGTATCGTTGAGAGTATTACAAACATTTCTCGAGTGGTTGTTAAACAAAAACACAAAAGTCGTCATGTGCGGTGATCACGGCCAACCACCACCATTTGTCGGTGGATCTCCACATGAATGGCTAAAGGGTTCTGTAGACTATTATGAAGAAATTAATACCGACCATAGATCACTTGATGAACAATTACGCGAGTTCAAAGCACTGATTAGATTACAACCGGATAAAATCCAATGCGAAATAGCGCGTGAAATAATTTCAGAAACTCCCATGAATGATTTCTGGGAAACGTGGAGACCAAATGATTTGATAGTAGCAAGTAGAAAAATAGTCAGAGACACACTTCAGATGAAGTTATTTGAAACGCATAAAGAAAAATTTGCAACACTTCCAGTACCGTTGTGTTATAGGCCTTCAGATACACGAAAGCAGAATATTGAAGTTGATATTCCAGGGAAGAGTGAAAAGCAGATTCTCGTGTTAAATGATATTGTGCTGGTTGATATCAGCGTCGTCGAAAATGCATTGCGTGCTAATAAATCCCCATGGACGCTAGGATACGCAGCGACGATACATTCTTCACAGGGATTAACTATATCGGATACAATTGTTTGGATGGTAGATAATCGCATCGAATGGTCGAATTTAGTCTATCTCGCAGTATCCAGAGTACGAAAAATAAATCAACTTCGAAGAGTTGTCGTTGGCGAAGCCAGTGGCGATGATAATGACACAACAATAAGTGATATTGATGTTAGCATCATTAATAAAAAACTCTCCGGTTACAAACAACAGGACAAAAAAAAACAACGAGAATTTGATATTGATGCTAAATTAATAATTACGCTGAAACAACAACAGAATAATCACTGCGCGAGTTGCAATTGTATAATGCGTTGGCAGTATTCGGATAAAGATCCTCGCCAATTTACCGTAGACAGAAAAAATAACAGTCTCGGTCATGTCAGAAACAATGTGATGTTGACTTGTCTTGAGTGCAATAGACGCAACGGCGCTAGTTAAGACCATGCGGTGGTAATTGAGTATCCTCGGGAATTACCTGTAATTGTTGTCGAGTAAATCCTCGTTGAGGGGCAGTTGAATCCAGTTTATAGACTGGAGGTCTACCCGTAGATCGTGTTATACTAGATATCTTGTGTACAGTAACACTCCAAATAGGATCAGTAGCCCTTTTTCTGCCACCCTCAAGCTCTCCTGGTTCGTATAAGTACCTAACAGTGACATTACTACCAAGAATTGGTTGGGAAACGCTAGCGTTTCTAGGGAAATCTTTTTGTGGTTGTACGGGTATAGACTTCTTTTTAATAGCGTTCCTAGGTTTCATGTTGATTGTTCTAGTGATCTCATTATTCAGTGCGGTAATCACAGCTGGTAACCTTTTGACCCATTCACGGGATCGCTTTTCTTGAATGAATTCTTTTGCGTATTGATATCCAAATAACCGCTCAGCAATCGTCCGATTAAATCGTTCGACAATGGCCTGATCGCGATGTAGCGCAGTATGCCCTCGTCGTATGGTGACATTATGATTTTTCATTGTAGATAGAACCGCACCCTGAAATTCCTTGCCAGGATCAACCTGCAATAGATTTGGCCAGTGCAGAGGACCTCGTCGATAAATCCTTTCAAATGCAGAAGCAACTTCAGTGGCTGATTTTGTTTTTAACGGTTCTGCTTCTTTGTATCGACTTGCAATATCAACTACGGTTAACGCATATTTGTAACCACGATCATGTGGCAAGAATAATATATCAGCCTGATGAACTTCATTAGGAGCAGTCACATCAAAATGCGAGAATTGAATTTGTTTAGGCGGTGGTAGATAAATTTGCCATAGTGCCTGTTTGGATAACCAATCCGCCGCTGTAGTTTTTTTCACTTTTGCAGCGCTAGCGAGTTTATGGACTGCTGATTTACCCCTCCAGTATCCTCTTGGGGAATAATAAATTGATTCCATATTATTAATTACCGGCACCTAACATCAATTTACTTTTCATAGCCGATTTTATCAAAAAGGAAGATAACTTTTCTTTGAAGGATTTATCAGGAATAGCATTTAATGCATGAATTAATTTCACATCTGCTAGATGTCTGTGTTGCAGATTGCTGCTTTTATAAGCAACATCATGAAGGTGACAGGCCTTATCAATGGCGTTTATTGGTTCTTCACCGGGGTTGGGTTGATTTTGATTATTGAGTCTGATATCAAGTCTGGTTCCCGGTCCACAGTAGCTATATCCTGGGAGGTGCTTTTCTCCGGGGTACTTTGCCCATGGGGTTCCAGGGAGCTTTGCCAATTTGGCTGCGATATCACCTCCTCGTTTTTTTTTAAATCAGATTTCATAGACACAAATCTAAATTTCTTTGTACCACATTGCACGCATTTACCAGAAAGCGCTGATCGGTTATTTTTAGTTGTAACCGTCGTCACATCATCTGTGCCAGTACGCGTTTTACACTTCACACAATATAGATCCATAATTTATGTATAGAAATATGGATATAATTGATTTTTCGGCGACTAAAACAAGAGAACCAATTAAGCATCATGCAGCGCTACCAAACTCTATCCGGATGATTATAATCGGGCCATCTGGATCCGGTAAAACGCAATTGTTGCTCAATTTAATAATGAGATGGATGAAGTGGGATAAGTTGTATTTAATTGCCCCTAGCGTAGATGATCAACGATGTTATGAAGTGTTAAAGGATTTTAACGAGAATGCTTCAGAAATTAAGGGCGAGAACGCCATTGATTTTATAACCGATATCGATGAAGCACCGAGCATTGATGATATTGATGGAGATATTAACAATTTAGTCGTATACGACGATATAATGTTGGATAAACAAAAAAATCCTGCTAGGATCTTTTCCAGAGGCAGGCATAAAAACACTGACGTGATATATGTCACTCAACGCTACACACAGATTCCAAAAGTGATTAGAGATAACTGTAATATTCTTGCTGTGTTTAACGGCGTTGATACACATACGCTACGAAATATTTGGCAGACATGGTGTTCCGATATGGACTTCAATCAATTTAAAAATTTCTTTAGTAACGCTCAGTCAACCCCGCATGGATTTATAACAATAAATTTACATGATCCTCGGACTCGATATCGTATCGGACTGGATCAAATATTCGGTTAAAATCATTTCTTATTTTTTGTTAACCCATAGCAGCAGAGAGGGTGGATGACCACATCGTTGTGAGCAAAATCGTAAAATCTCCGTTTTACAAAAATGGAGACTTTTTTTTTTTCGGTTAAAATGAGATTTGTGGGAAGCCTTATTTTTGCTTGAAAACGTGGTCTGTTCACCCTCTCTGCTGCTAGTTAAATGAATAAAATGAAGTTGGAAAGCTTAAAGATGAAAATGTAATATGTATTTCATGAACTTTTATTATAAAGCTTTTAGATGTGTTTCTAGAATGTAGTAATATACATGTGTGTTGATTATTTAAATAAAGTTATACGTATCAGCAGAAAACTGACGTTGACTCTTCAATTCCAGATGTAGTGTAGCTGTTTTAACATCGTGACGGCACGCTTTTAAGAGAGCCTTCTTCCTTCTTCTTCTCTCTCTCTCCCTTGTGATGATGACAACAACTTTTTTCACATAACACTAATGTGGAAAAACGTTATATGGTTGGTAACGGTATGATAGAGTACAGATCTCAGTCTAACGAAATTTGTAATGATTTCAAAATAATTATATTCGTTGAAATTTTTGTCTGCCTTGGAAATATGGCAAGTATTTTATTAATGGTACAATGATAAGCTAAATGAAATTTTGTACGGATGAATGAACCATTTTGATTGGTAGATGCATGCAGTAGCGTAGCCGGGGGGGGGGGGGTGCAGGGCGGGAGAGCAGTCATCCCGGGCGCCGGTGGCTAGGGGGTGCCAAATGGTCGCCCAAATCGGCCTACAGTATCAACAATGGATTTGTCGGATTATATATTGAAATATCGCGAAGACCTGTGCAGAGATGTTATTGAGACTGCCAAGATAAGGTGTGCAAAATGGGGGATTGAAGTTGAAAGACTATCCCGACGAAAGCGAAGAATGCCGGGAGAATTGGTACAAGACTTGGGTCTTTCAGCAGAGGAAGAAGTTGTGCTCGTCATGAAATCTGTTTTAGATCGTTTCCAAAAAGAAACAACAACCCGATTCACTAGGTTGAACGATCTGAATTCAAAATCTGGATTTTTGCTTGACACACAAACTCTTCTTAGGAGTGAAGATTTGGATGTCCAGCATGTCCAGCATGTCCTCCGTCAAAATTGCTTGGATTATGGAAGCTTTTATGCCACTGATGTTGACGGGGAAGAACTGTACACTGCGATTTGCGATTGTAGGATGCTGCTTGATGCTAACAGAGATAATTTACCATTGTCTCCTTTGAATCTTCTTTCTTATTGTGTCATATGGTGACGATGTTTTTCCAAATTTACGGATTGCCTTGCAAATTCTCCTAACAATTTATGTGTCAATAGCAAGCTGCGAACGCTCCTTCAGCAAGTTGAAACTGATTCCGTCATACTTGCGAACGTCTATGGGACAAGACCGTTTGTGCAATCTAGCACTGCTCAGTGTAGAGAGAGAAAACACTAGAAACAACTGACTTTGATGATGTTATTGATCAGTTTTCAGTAGTGAAGGCCAGGAAAATAAATCTATTGTAAAACGATACTTGTAATGTAATGTACTATGTGCAATCTCCAGATGACATAATTAACATAACTAATTAATTTAGATATTATTTTTTCTAAATAGGCTAAAATTGTTTTATAGGGAATTTAGCCTAAGCTTTACTTTTTTCTAGCAATTAAATTGCAATAGTTTAATAATTATATTATGACTGGTACATAACTGCGCAACAGGGGCAGCCGGGGGCGCAAATTTGGGTGTTTTGCCCTGGGCGCCAAATATCCTCGCTACGCCACTGGGTGCATGAAATTTCATTTGCTTTCAATGTTTGATTCAACTGGAGCTGGTTGTGAGTATTTGAAAACGTTTTAAGAGTGCAGGTCAGACATAGAACATTTTTGTTTGTTGCCGACTTAATTTGCGGATGCTCTTGAGAGTGTGGATTTTTGTAGTCAATGGTGTGTTTTATTTGTAGGTCTGGAAAAGTGTTTTCTTTAAAGGTTAGTTCCACACAGCAACGAGAATCTTTATTCTATGCATGTATGTGGATCACTTAAGTCAGCGACATTATAGCTAGCTAATCCTACCCATTATATCTAGCTAATCCTACCCATCATATCTAGCTAATCCTACCCATTATATCTAGCTAATCCTACCCATTATATCTAGCTAATCCTACCCATTATATCTAGCTAATCCTACCCATTATATCTAGCTAATCCTACCCATCATATCTAGCTAATCCTACCCATCATATCTAGCTAGCTAATCCTACCCATTACATCTGGCTAATCCTACCCATTTCGTTTCAAACTAATTAGCAACACTTACTGACGCTGACCTGAAAGGTTATTAAGTTACATATAAAATCAAATACACCATCATGTGTGAATCTTCTAACGTGATACGAAATTACTCAAATTCTTGTGCGTGTGTGGGTCAGCCTCTCTAATTATATTTTGTATCGTTTGTTATCAAAATTAGAAGACCTGAAGTTATTTTAAAAGTGAATTTCGTGTTGCCATGTATCTTTTAAAAGTAGTTCCTTGTGCATGCTTATAATGACTGAATCGACTTGAGACAACCAGACAGAGACAAGGAAAGCAAGTCTAGTTAAACTATTGGATTTTTCTGTTGCATGGATGAAAAAATAGAATATATAAAACAGGAAAAGCATCAAACATATATACATTTATGACCGTTTACATTAGTACTAACCTAACGAAAATACACATTAGGATTTCTCTCTCTCTCTCTCTCTCTCTCTCTCTCTCTCTCTCTCTCTCTCTCTCTCTCTCTCTCTCTCTCTCTCTCTCTCTCGTTTGGATCATCTGATTTATGTATACCTGTCCTCTCGTTAAATCATATGCATTGTGATTTCTAGACAAAACGAGAAGCAGGTGGTCCTATGTTAAGTACAAATGTGCTTTCTAGACAAAACGAGAAGCAGGTGGTCCTATGTTAAGTACAAATGTGCTTTCTAGACAAAACGAGAAGCAGGTGGTCCTATGCTAAGTACAAATGTGATTTCTAGACAAAACGAGAAGCAGGTGGTCCTATGTTAAGTACAAATGTGATTTCTAGACAAAACGAGAAGCAGGTGGTCCTATGTTAAGTACAAATGTGCTTTCTAGACAAAACGAGAAGCAGGTGGTCCTATGTTAAGTACAAATGTGCTTTCTAGACAAAACGAGAAGCAGGTGGTCCTATGCTAAGTACAAATGTGATTTCTAGACAAAACGAGAAGCAGGTGGTCCTATGTTAAGTACAAATGTGATTTCTAGACAAAACGAGAAGCAGGTGGACCTATGTTAAGTACAAATGTGATTTCTAGACAAAACGAGAAGCAGGTGGTCCTATGTTAAGTACAAATGTGCTTTCTAGACAAAACGAGAAGCAGGTGGTCCTATGTTAAGTACAAATGTGCTTTCTAGACAAAACGAGAAGCAGGTGGTCCTATGTTAAGTACAAATGTGATTTCTAGACAAAACGAGAAGCAGGTGGTCCTATGTTAAGTACAAATGTGATTTCTAGACAAAACGAGAAGCAGGTGGACCTATGTTAAGTACAAATGTGCTTTCTAGACAAAACGAGAAGCAGGTGGTCCTATGTTAAGTATAAATGTGATTGCAAGTTATTTATCTCACCTATAATATGACTCTAAACTACTTCAAGATGGCCGTTTGGCCGTGTGAGATGTTCATACGTAAGATATATTCGATTATTATGATCCACGTTAAGGCCAATGAAATACGGAGAATGGGTAGAAATGTGTCGGAACGTTGATGGAAGTCACTTGATGGTGTCTTGAATACGGATTTCTTATATTATTACATATCAACAGAGTTATAAGACGGCTTTCTTACATCATCACATGTCATCAGGGTTATAAGACGGCTTTATTACATTATCAGATTTCATCAGGGTTATAAGACGGCTTTATTACATTATCACATTTCAACAGGGTTATAAGACGGCTTTATTACATTATCACATTTCATCAGGGTTATAATACCTAAAATACGGATTTCTTATATTATTACATATCAACAGAGTTATAAGACGGCTTTATTACATTATCACATTTCATCAGGGTTATAAGACCTAAAATACGGATTTCTTATATTATTACATATCAACAGAGTTATAAGACGGCTTTCTTACATCATCACATGTCATCAGGGTTATCAGACGGCTTTATTACATTATCACATTTCATCAGGGTTATAAGACGGCTTTATTACATTATCACATTTCAACAGGGTTATAAGACGGCTTTATTACATTATCACATTTCATCAGGGTTTTAAGACCTAAAATACGGATTTCTTATATTATTACATATCAACAGTTATAAGACGGCTTTATTACATTATCACATTTCATCAGGTTTATAAGACCTAAAATACGGATTTCTTATATTATTACATATCAACAGGGTTATAAGACGGCTTTCTTACATCATCACATTTCATCAGGGTTATAAGACGGCTTTATTACATTATCACATTTCATCAGGGTTATAAGACGGCTTTATTACATTGTCACATGTCATCAGGGTAATAAGACGGCTTTTTTATATTATCACATATCATCAGGGTTATAAGACAGCTTTCTTACATTATCACAATCTCATTAAGGTTCTGATCATAAACATTAGATCTTGCAATTTTGGCATTTGCATTAAATCAGGGTAGGCTACCTACGTCACGCGTGCAACAAGCCACGTCAAGAGGTTTTGTGTGCACGCGAAGGGTAGCCAAAATTTCGATTTTAACAACGTTACTCTCTTACTGGTGGCATGCTTTCGTCCATTTTGTAATCAATCCGGGAAAAAGGTGTTACGTTATGTAAAAAAGATTGCCGATCCCTGCAATAAAGTCTTCCTGCTCCGTTTGCCTTTATTTCCTTAAGAATAAAGCCGATTTGTTTTGTTTAAAGTAACCAGGGACGTAATTTGACCCCCCCCCCCTAAGATTTTGAATGTGCTGTAAAATTGATGTAGCCGATATACGTTTCCCACAGCCTCCTTGAATCAAGCTTTGCACACACACACACACACACACACACACACACACACACACACACACACACACACACACCTGTGAATCAAATCACCTCCCCCTTCTGTAAAACCATTGAATTGACAACCCTGGAAATAACTTGTGAAATGTATATGTATTCTACGCCGTGCATCCAGTTCTGGCATTTTATTAAAATAAACTCCAAACAGCTCAAATGCTAGCTAACACGTTTGGTTATTGATGTGGAGAAAACCAAAAATTCAGAATCATATTAATCCTAATAATTCTTGTAAAAGTTAGAAGCAAAAGTCAACCACGTGATAAATGTGTCAAGCCCAGTGATGCGAATATAGAAACCTGGCTGTTACGTTTCAATTGCATTTGGTACCTCCAATGAGTATATTTTTATTAAATGGGATCTGATGTGCCACCGATATCTCTAAATAGGACGTCTTTTCTAGCAATATTTAATAAGTATGTACAGCACACATTTAGCTAAACGGTTTAGTTCATTTACGTTCTATCTGAAAGACATACAGATATGGTTGAATTTATGAATGGATTGACAGTTAATTTAGGAGAGTTGTATGTATCTACCGATGGATATGTGGAAGATCCATACATACAGACACACTGAAATTCACTGCACGGGGCATATCGCTATCTACATAGATACATTGACATTTCCTTTAACAAAAACTGTATAGAGTCGTCATCCCTCTTCTATGCCTCTCACGTATTAGAGTATAAGGGGTATCTCAATCCAAAACCCTAGTTTGAATTAGGACGACGTCATGATTACACCGTCAGACCCCCACCCCCTCATGTTAGTATAAACAAACATATGAACATTTCTTAGAAAAGGTTTGTGATCAACTGCTTGCTTAAGATTTGTATAGTGTATCATATGATCTCCGTTTGTTAAGCAGATTAGGAACTAAGTTTTGAACAACAGATTTACACTGTGAAAACTTTCTGGTTTTTTTTCTGACAATAAACTGTAATTAATCATGTAATGATTCTGGATAAAATTAATTTTCATAATAATGCTCAACTGCATTATCAGTTTCATGAAGAAACTATATTTTAATGATCCAAGTAAACGAAACAACTGGCATAGTCCTCGACATTCCTTAACAATATAAATTATTTGCATATAAATAAGTTATAAAACTTGGTGGTGTTGACTTATCATAGATGGGTAGATATTTATCATTAGCCTTATCATAATGCTTGTTATGACACTTGTTCCGCCTCTGATCCTACGTTGAACATAACTGAGTCTGTTAACAACTCTAGTTTTGTTTTACATTGCTTAAATAATTAGAAACAAATTAATCCGGATGCTGAATAAAACCAGGCTTGGTCGGGTCCGTAGGTATCAGCGCTGAGATATCTCTGAAAATGTCAAATATATATATATATTTATATATATATATATATATATATATATATATATATATATATATATATATATATATATATATATATATATATATATATATATATATATATATATATATATATATATATATATATATATATATATATATATATATATATATATATATATATATATATTTATATATGAGACCAACAGTACATCATTGATAAGATATAATTCATGATAATCTCTGAAACATTTTGCAGCCGACCGAGCATTGGCATAATCACCATCATTAACAATCTCAAGATATAACCAAGAATGAAATATTTTTGGTCAGCTAGATACGTTTCATCAAATGTGCTAGAACCATCAAGATATTCGTAGAGGAAAATACCTTTTCGTGTAAATAAACTTGATTTATTCCCGAAATGTTCGGTCAAGTTATCCAATTTACTGCAGCCTTGACTAGCTCGTCCAGTGGTGCTGCCATACACTGTAGACTATCAACAAATCTCAATTAGCCTAGTGTCACTGACGTACTTTTCAGTGTTTTTTGAAAGGCACTTTATTGTATCGTTGCTTTTAATATTCTGACGTTTTTTTATGCCATTGATTTTGAACGCTCCAACGATGATGCGAGGTCACATCCTCACAAATTCTGAAAGACAATAGGAACGAAATCTGGTGCGGTATATTTAAAATTGAATTTATCACGTGCTGGACCGCGATAAGTACCAGTTATATGACAGTGATCTTTTACAGATCAAAGCGCCCCCTAACAAATATGGCAATTCTTTTCTGTATTAAAATCGGCTTCTTGTTTTACTGGTAGTGGTTTCATTGTTTTGTGTCTTAGCGAGTAACATTACGATGAAACCAGTCTTGTCAATAAGGTTCTTCAGAAGCCGGATAGAGAATTCTCTTTACGATAAATCTTTCTCGATTTTGATAAATTTTCATTAGCAGTACTATCAGCCTTACTCCACGTCGAACATACATGTTCTTGTATTCTTTGTTGAAGATTTATCAGGGTTATTTTCTGCTCTTTGAACTGGAAATATAGTAGACTCGACATTTACATATATTATACAAGTATATTTCAACTTGTCTGTAGTTCGTAAATTGTAAATATTTGTTGATATTTTCCAGGCATATATATTCGCAGTACGTTAGAGCAGTATTCGAGATGTATATCAAGAACCTACTGCGATTTACATCCATGCAAATACCTAAAACATAAATGTTTCTTTTCTTATGCGTGTTATTTTGACCTCCGACTACCCCGATAAAATTCTTTGGTATCCACGTGTAATTTTTAAAAAAAAATAAAATAGTACATTTACTGTTTTTTGTGATTCTAGATCGTTGATGTATCTAGAATATTGTCTTTTCTGACTCATCATCGACTCCAAATACATTTATACCTCCTATTAACAGGAAATTGGTCTGTTGTTCGAATTTTGGAATTTAATTCTCAGCATCGGGAAAGTCAATCCTGTTATAGTTTCTAGTATTAACAGGACAAGCACAATTTGTTACTCGATAAAAATGACATCGAGCTGGAAAAAATGCTGATAATATTTCCCATTGAAAACATAATTTGTCACTATTTCTAACACTATACAACATTTTGCCGTTTTTAAATTTAATTGGCAGCTCAGCATACGAAATACGTCGAGCTCTGGCAAGCCATTTCAAATCAGCCCGCTATGGAGAGCACTGTTCTACGTCGACCCGAAGTACAACTCTCATGCTGAAAATATGCTTGGTGTGGTGATTAATCTTAAAACTAGAACTTCGTAACTCCAGCTGGTAATAGGGTAAAGGTGAAAGGTGCTGATGACACCGATTATACCGAGATGTTAAACAAAGACTTCATTTATTCGTTAACGGGGATTAGAGTGTATCAGGTAAATGGGAGTGTAACATACAATTGACTTTGCAATACGAGTTTCAACCACAATCAGTCTATGGTATTTAAGAGGCAAATGTCAGAGGAATTTTCAGAAATGCTATAAACAAAAACGTTGCTGGCAGTATTAATAAATTTGGTTGTTTAATCGTTACCATCAGAGTAAATAATATAGGTTATAATAATTATCTCTCTGATCATCTTGTGTTTGCGGTATTTCATGGTCAGAGTCCTAATGGATTTGTGATTGATCACTGAAATGGAGTTAAAATTGATAACATACTTCAGAATCTGGATCTTATTTTTCAGAAGAAGAACAAATCGTACGACGAGGTAAGGGAGATAGGATTGATTTTAATCCAGATCGTCCAGTGATATCAATTAACTAGGAGACAGAAGAAGAACACATATTTCCTTCCATTTCAGCAGCGGTAAAATATTATTTTAATTTTTTCACTGTCAGGTTCTCGCGGGCTATGAGCATTATTCGTATAATATTGTACAAGCCCCACTTGTCATAGGGTAAATGTTACGTCCCACTATGTCAAAGAGTATTGTACAACAAAAAATGATAACACTACAACCCACTCCCCTTTTATACTCGTTATTTAAGAGATGACCACCCTCGGTATAATTGCTCGGTTCGAGTAAGAGAATGTATATGGTAACCTGAGCGGGTATATTGAACAAAACAACTCCGAGCCCCCGTAAAGATAAATAAACAATTTAATCAAAAACATACACAATCATGAAATTTCCTTTCATTTGGAATACACGCAGTTTAGAAATAAACTTTCCCCGAATTACAAATAGATTTGAAATAGAATTAAACAAATTAGTCGTTCTATTACTGATAGTTAGAAATCATCATAGGATCGAGTGGCACAATCGAAGTCAATGCTTCGTTCGATTTTCATAACCTGTTATCCTCGAACCACGTTCTCTGTTCAATGTTGTTCTAGAAGTCCGTTCCCTTCGAAATAATCTGGCCTGGTGGATATTCCGCTTCAACTCAGACTTGTGGACTGTATGTTGCATACACGGCGATTTCCCCTTCCCAATTCTTTATTCCCGTACTTCGCTTTCTTTCCCTAAAAGCTATTTTCTTCTTTCCAAAAGAAAATTAAAACAACCTAAGTCTCTCGTTACAACGGTTACAGTTGAAACTGTCCATTATTCCTGGTTCGAATAATCAGATATTTCTATCAGTGATAACAATTTTACGGATAGTAATTAACTACACATGTCCTCAAATGAATGTAGTTAAATCAATTGTTAATTCGTTTTGACTTGACCTGATACATTAACCTACTACAAAGCTAGACACTGAATAGTATACACTGTCGCTAAATCATCTATGAAATAAAAATTTGGCGAATTCACATGTATTCTTGTAAATCATTAACTAATGTAATACATTAAATTGTTAGAGCACAATTATTATTCAGACAATATGATAAGTTCAAGAATTAACGTAACACTTCCTATTCATAACTCAGCATAGTGTTTTTACGACATAAATTAACACTACGTCATTCTTAACTAAGACTTAAGGTAAGAATTCCAATTCATAATTAAAAAGCACATTGTTATATAAATGTATCAAATGAATTCATGCAAGAACTATTGATTCATAATATAAAATATTATTATACAAATGTATCAAATTAAATCAATTATACAAATGTATCAAACGATATCATGCAGACGTATGAACGAACCAAACATATAAATTGCATCACAATAAACATGGAATTTCGACAATAACTTAGTGTGTTTGGTGTGTTACTCAACCGTTGTTTTTGGCGGTTTTTCCCCTGGATTATTATTTAACAGATGTACTTCTCTAAAATGCTATCAGGAGTCTTTACAAAATAATTCTAGCACTGTCTTCTCTCTTGCAGAGACATGTAAAGACTAAATTCTACTTTAGCTAGTGCGATATTATGTTCCAAAGATTTTTCGTGTAAAACACACCTCTGATTTAACCGTGACCAATCAGAATCAAATGTATTTTATCCCGCTTCCCTCTAAAAGTCGCTTACGTCATGGTCAATATGACATGCTTTGGTTTTAAGTAACAAAATCTGTATTCTCTCAATTCTGACATTTTCGTGATAAAATGAAACTCTACAAGGTCGCCGTCGATCACTCCTGTCTCTGTGTAAACAACGTTTCATTTTGTCCAGCGGTCGGCTAGCCTTTACAGGCACCCCTCTTCTACGATGTGTCTCATAAATCTAACTAATGGCTATCTGGCCACAACTAATGGTTTATGAATATATCGACCGAAAATTTGGCACTTCACATTCACCATTAATCAAACGTGTTACACTGCAGAACGATTGATTGAGTATTGTTAAAAAAAACTCTACAACCATCCATACACAGGGGGCCCAGAGGTTCTTGAAGTTCTAAACCCCACAAATGATGATGATTTCCCCATTCTCAGAGAAGAGTTGGAGTCAGCAATAAGAGCACTGAAGAATGGGAAAGCAGCTGGAGTAGACAACATCCCAGATGAACTTATCAAGAATGGTGGAGAATTAGTCATAGAGCTACTAACAAAATCTGCAACAAGATCTGGCAGACAGATGAATGTCCAGCACAGTGGACCTAGTCAGTGATTATAACACTCCCACAAAAAGGCAATCTCCAGCTGTGCCAGAATTACAGAACTATCAGTGTGATCAGTTATGCTAGTAAGGTGATGCTGAAGATCATCTTGAACAGACTGAACCCAAAAGCTGAAGAAATAATCGATGAAGAACATGCATGGTTCTAGAGTGGAAGAAGCACAACAGAAAAAGTATTAAATCTTAGAGTTCTGTGTGAAAAGTACTCACAACATCAACATGACATGTATCATGTATTCATAGATTTCAAAATGGCTTTTGACAGAGTGTGGCTTGAGGCATTGTGGGCCACAATTAAGAAGTACAACATGGGTCAAAAGATGACCAATACTGTTACGGCTATTGGATTTAATTTATTTATATTTTTTAAATGTTAAGTCCAAATTTGTTATTTTGCCTTTAAAATGAATTGATTGGGAGATTTTTTCTAGAATGTTCAGGCTGACTTAGATTCTCTAATTGTAAACAAGTTTTGACCTTGGCTTGTTTGACCTAAATCCTGACCTTGCTTTAGACATTGTCAACAAGCCTCTAAATCTATTGGTCAATTTCAAGGACAACACTTTTATTGAGGGTGGGAAGTGAATGATTTCCTTCTAGAATATTTCATTATTACGTGACCTGGAGAAGGTAGCTTCTTTTCCATGACCTTCCAGACTCACATGCTTCCTCTTGTTTACGAGGGAATTACAATATATATAGCTGTGTTTTAGAAGCTAACTTGAGTAGAATTATTGGGCTGTAAGTTATTGGTTGTGTATTTATGTTTGAGTGTTAATATTATTCTGGACTTGTGTCAATTCGTTGGAAAAGAAGAATTATTCTATTTATCTGGAAAAGGACATATGTTTCATAATTTCATCTGGATGATTTAAAAACAAGAACTGCATCACGTGACATTGTCAGCCATTTTGAATTATTGCATCGTCAAGATTCGAACCTGGAACTATTATAACATTTATTTATCAGGACTTGCAATTCTATTAGTGGATTATTTTGTGAATTCTATATTTGTTGGATTTGATTCTCTAAAACTGTAAGTTTAATTATTTTATGAAAATAATTGTACTTAATAAATTCATTGTTAAAGTTATACAAGCTTGTTGGTTTTCACTCTTTCTGTGTTGCTGCTTATTCGAGCCTAAGCACGTAACAATACCATCAAGCACCTATACGTTAAGAAGGCTACCAGTGCAGTAATTGCTCACGGTTCTGTAGGGGACTGGTTCAAGACAACAGTTGGAGTACGGTAAGGCTGTCTCCTGTCACCCACACTTTTCAACATCTACTTAGAGTGCATCAAGAGCGAAGCCTTTGAAAACCACTGTGGGGCAGTAAGCATTGGAGGGTGCAAGTTTACTAACCTACGCTTTGCAGATGACATTGATGGGCTGGCAGGCAATGAAGACGAGCTTGCCGCCTAAGTGAGGAACCTGGTTGAAACATCTTCCAGATTTGACATGGAGATAAGCGCCGAGAAGACAAAGCTGATGACAAATAGTGGCATGTATATAGTCAGAAGACAAGAGTTTGAAACAGTGGGCCAATTCAAATGTCATGGTTTCATAATCACCGAAGAGGGATCCAGAGCAGAAATTGTGTCACGAGCAGCACAGACAACTGCAGGTATTTCAAAGCTAAGACCCATCTGGAGAGGCACGAATATCTGTATGAAAACTAAAATCAGACTATTGAGAGCACTAGTCATCTCAATATTTCTGTATTCATGTAAGGCCTAGAAACTGATAGCAGAATTACAAAGTAGAAACTAGACACTTGAAATGAGATGCTACAGAACCATCCTTGGCATCACTTACATGGACCACATCACAAATGAATAAGTGCGTAACACCACCAGGCACAAAGTTGGCCAATATGAAAACCTCACCACTGTCAAAAAGCTAAAGCTAAAATGGTATGACCATGTCACTAGACCCAACAGTCTATCCACAACAGGACACTGTCCAAGGTGGCAGAAGGAGAGGTAGACTGAGAAAAGAGTGGACTGACAACAGAAATGGATCAGGAAACGTTTTGCGGAGACACCGGCATTAGCACATGATCGAGACAAGTGGAGGGAACTGGTCAGATGGTCAGCAGCACAGTGCCTCAACGACTACACTAGGTCAAGAGACTGATGATAATGATGATGTATCAAACGTGTTACAGGTGTAATACAAAATCAGCCTTTTCAATTATAACCCTTGATAGAATCTTATTTCAATGTGAATCACCTGCTGATTAAAATGTTTGCAACGTCGTAGTTTGTCAAGCAGAAATTGTGATATTTGTTCAAGGTCTTTTGATCGTATTCGACTAGGATCTCTCCATGTCGACGAATCCGATCAAGTTATATGCTGCTGGACAAATTCAAATTCTTTTCTCTTTGTACTTCAAAGCGAGCAACCACGTTGTTTTCACCACGGAATATATTTCTTACAGACTCTACTAGTTGATAATGATTCACAGAATTAACAACTAACAAATCTATCCATATTTGATAATTAAAACATAATTCATTTATTCACATATCAATTTTTAGAGCATTTCTTCGATCTTCACTTGCTAGACAACAATGGGCCATTTCATGACTGTCTCTCTATCGTATCGAACAAACATTTATAAAAATATTTATCAAGTTCTGAATCCTCTGAATCTGCCAGTAGCAAACGTCGAGTAAGGATCGTTTTCAACGACAAAATTCACGTATAGTTTTTTTTTTTTAAAGGAGATAACTCTATAGATCTTAATTCATTTCATACTTTAATTAATTAACCATCTGTGTAACAATTAATGGATCTATGACTCAAGTATTTGATGAAAATATTCATCGATAAGATCGGTAACTGATTTCTTTATTCCGTCTGTTTTTAATTCAGGAATTTCACAATTTAGTTTTTATGCTTCAGTTATTTTATAGTGATAGCAAATACTGAGTTAAAAATTGTTATTTTACCGCTATGAAGAGATCTACTACCATTTGCCTTGCAGTTGTTTGATTTATATCGTCAAGCTCTCACACAACATGACGTAAATGTTGTATTGTTTGATGATCTGCTGTTTTAGTTTATCATTAGGATACTCTTGAATATATTTTTTGAATAACTGAATAACTGACTCAAAGCCACGGATACAGTTTAATGTTCACTTGTTAGCTACTAATCTATATCTTCATTAATATAATACAAATCAGTTTTGTTTATAAATTTATTTATATGATGAATCTAACGATTTCACGGGAATTTTTCCTTGGATGTTCATTTTGATATTCTGGCTTCTTTTTAAGCTGTGTCATATCTATTAGGAACTTAGCAAGTTTGGGTTATGATGGTCGTTGATATTCTGTTGGAACTTCCTAACACTGATCTGATCTATGATTTATACATATCTACAACGTAATCTTAAGAGTTTATTTCAATCGCAGGTGATTATGTTGGTTCATGGACTGTTATAACTATCTTAGATAATACTCCTGTTATAGATTTAATTCTGCACTAAAATTCATCGTTGATTTGTTCAATTTGATAACAGCCAGTTATTCAAGGGTTGCATCTGGTTTACATTTATTTGAAAATACCAAACTATAATTCGCTTGTAATCCATCGAATATTGTGATCTAATATTTGGATAACTGTGATTACTCGTATTTGTGCAAGCGCAATCTCTTTTACTGGAATTTAAGTTGGAAAGTTGACGCTAAATTCAAGTTTATTCGAGCTTACTGATATTCATCGTTGTTTCTGATGGAGATGTATTTAACGACCATCGGTTGCAGGAGTTAATTATTATTATTATTATTATTATTATTATTATTATTATTATTATTATTATTATTATTATTATTATTATTATTATCATTATTATTATTATTATTATTATTTAAACCAGACGTAGTTTTTTTCTCGTGTAAATCTTAATCATTTCTTTAAACTCAACATCCAATATTATTCCATCACTAAGACCCGATGATATCAATGAAGATAATTTGGAGTATGCTAGAGTCCCTGTATGCATCTTTATTAAATATACAAGTAATTTATGTTCGCTACATGTAGATATCTTTTGGCAATGATATTAAGAACTGCAGTAATTCTTATTGCAGTTAAAACACAAATTGTTACAACTGCTGGTGCCATCACTAGCGATGTTATTGTTGAAACTTATACACCGGTTCAAGCGATAACAGCAGATGACGAATAAACAATTATGTCAAGGACAACTACACGTCTGCGATATTTTATAATTTTGTTGTATCAACTATATTTTTTAGTTTATTTTGCCATTCACGTACCTAATTGTACCTAATTGTACCTGTACTTTTGACAGCTCATTATATTTACCGGTAAGTAGGCATTAGTTTAGCGACTAATTCAAGACACCAATTATAAACCAAGCGGAGTCTTGTTTCTTGAACTTTCACTTCAAGCGTTACTTCGTCGTTTTCATCCAATACTACTAACATAAATCCAGAACATTCTATCCATTATTGGTGATAGTGCCAGGGGTAGGTATTTTTTTGTCAGCGGTGAATCAAAAGATCATACCAACATACAAAAATAAAATAAACATTATCAAATAGCGCTTAATATAAAATTATTAATCAACTTTGAGCATATATTACAGGTAGAATGTTTATAATGTTCGATTTAATACAGGAACTGCGAGTCACATTCGATTTGTTTGATGATATGATACCGAATAGTGTTGTGAAATACGATAATCAATATTTAGTAAATTGTTTGTAAAATATGAAAACTAATAAAGGTTATTACACTGGAAGATACCACGATGAAGATGCAAAGAAATAAATTTCGGGGTAAGCATATGACAATTATTTGTGACAATGAAAAGTCCCGCAGGTATTTCAAAAACAGATTTAAAATAAAATTCTCTGTGGTTCGCACATAAAATTCAGATTATTTTAGTAAGCTTATCTAGATATCAGACTCACTTCCTGAGCTGCTGATAATCTTTACAATCCAATCTATCAGAATGAATACACAAATATCACAATTGATGACGAACTGAAAGAGTGTTATGTTGATAAATCAAGTCTCACACGGGAGTTTTATCAAAATGTCAGAACCTGGCACTTGTATCAGCGGTACGATTAATCTGTACTTGTATCAGCGGTACGATTAATCTGTACTTGTATCAGCGGTACGATTAATCTGTACTTGTATCAGCGGTACGATTAATCTGTACTTGTATCAGCGGTACGATTAATCTGTACTTGTATCAGCGGTACGATTAATCTGTACTTGTATCAGCGGTACGATTAATCTGTACTTGTATCAGCGGTACGATTAATCTGTACTTGTATCAGCGGTACGATTAATCTGTACTTGTTCTGTCAGGATGATGAGAGTTATATAATAGAAAAGCAGAAATTCTAAATATACCTCAAAAGGTGGCTGTGCAAATTAATGACTTTTTATTTATTGCAAATCCAAATACCGTCTTTACCATATCAATGTGTATATAGCTAAAGGTGGTTGAGACCTTGATGAAGTTTCTTCGGTGCTGGGAAAAATTGAACAATATATGTTTCTCCGTTAAGTCATTCAAAACATTTGGATCATGTTATAAACATGCATAACTAAGGAATCATTTGCTTTTATTTGATTCAATTTCCTGACAAACATTTAAAAAGAAACTGATTGTAGTATTTGGAGACGTAAGCGATCACTGGAGTGAACAGACGATCTGATGACAAGTGGACACTTAGTAACTTCCAAGGACAAACATGGCATTCTTTATTATGTCTATATTTTGGAACATTTTAAGAAATTCACAAGTATAATTATTTTGTTACTTTGGTTTCATTTTTAGGTTGTAGCACACTGGACAGGTAAATTGTCGCCCACAGGTGGAGCACAAAGATATTCATTTTTTTTAATTAAAAACACAAAAATTGGACAATAAGCAGAAGAAAGTTGTTTTTCCCCGAAGGTAGAACAAAGTACAGCATAAACTGACTGACACTTGTAATAAAATCAAACGTTGTTTTGCTGATATTATACATGAATATATTTTCAGTGAGCAAAAAGTAGGTTTTTGAAATAAAAACATCCTCACGTTTTACTTTGGATTAATGGATTGCGAGTGTTAAAGATTACATCAAATGTCTGCATCATTTGTAGTCCACGCGCCTTATCTTTTATGATGTTCATACTATGTCACTACTATTCTGGTGCACCGGTTATGTCTGCACGTTAGCGCATGCTACAATATATGGTCTTGTTCATTGTCAGTCTTAACAATTGTTCTCTCCATGCGTTGAAAGAAAACGTTGCAACTCGGTAAATACATGTCATATCTGTGACGAGACAACAATGCCATCTCAATGTGTTGACAGAAAACATTGTAACTCGATAAATACATGTCATATTGTAACTCGGTAAATATATGTCATATATGTGACGAGACAACAATGCAATCTCTATGTATTGACAGAAAACATTGTAACGCGGTAAATACATGTCATATTGTAACTCAGTAAATACATGTCATATATGTGATGAGACAACAATGCAATCTCTATATGTTGACAGAAAACATTGTAACTCGGTAAATACATGCCATATCTGTGACGAGACAACAATGTCATCTCAATGTGTTGACAGAAAACATTGTAACGCGGTAAATGTCACAGAATTAGGCGAAAATTTAATTTATTTTCTAATTGAATTACAAACTAATTTCACCATTTTTTTGTTTCGTCGTACATGCGTTACCTGGGGTGAATAAGTGGGTTTCTCCAAGGTAAGCGGCGTGTAACGATTTGCATGTGCCTGACTTCGAATTACATGAAGTCCGGAACATTAGAATCACGGGGTGCACGGTAATGTTGCCGTGAATTCTGCTCACCTATTTGAGGGTATATAAGGCAGAATATTTCTGATCAATATTACGGGACCAAAAGTATCTTATCACAGGAAAGATAGCTCGTCATTCAATCTCCAGCCAAAGGGGTGAGTGTTAAATTTATATTTCGTTTTATTGTGAATTTTTATTCAGTTTATCATTTCATATAATGATGCCTTTATTACAATGCAGATTTTAAACGTGGAATATTTGGAATTACTAGTCACTATTAGACTTTAAATGCAATAGCGTAATCTAAGGTTTAGATTATTTTTAGAGACAACTATTATTAGTCTGGTTTCTTTATTGTAGCTGATAACGTCTTTGAGATCGTAGCTGAAATTGTAGATGATTTGATGCGGAACATCTCTGATAACATCTCTGATAACGTCTTTGAGATCGTAGCTGAAATTGTAGATGATTTGTTTGGGAACATCTCTGATAACGTCTTTGAGATCGTAGCTGAAATTGTAGATGATTTGTTGCGGAACATCTCTGATAACATCTCTGATAACGTCTTTGAGATCGTAGCTGAAATTGTAGATGATTTGTTGCGGAACATCTCTGATAACATCTCTGATAACATCTCTGATATCGTAGCTGAAATTGTAGCTGATATTGTAGCGGAGCATCTCTGTTTGTCGGATTGTCTGTCCGTCTACATCTGTCGTGACGTGTAAATATCCGGAAATCTAGAAGTCCGAGTGTCGGAGCTGTCTAGAGTTGTAAACATCCGGGGTGGCATCTAGGGTATTGAGGAACGTTAGTTCTAGTAGATGTTGTATGCTGTCTGTACGTATAACTGTGGTGGATCCGTGAAGGGCAAGTGACCGATAAAAGTATTGTGTCAACCCTAGGTATTCGGGGAAACTGGGTGGCGATTCAACTGTTGGTGAATCGTACGGTTATACAGGGTCGAGACACATGTGTGTGTTGCAATTGTAGTACAATTGAATACATTGTTGTATTTACATGGTTACTTCAAATCACAATAGTATTTCAAGGCATTGCATGAATCTCAATAAAAGTTAGCAACTTGATTAAATACATGTATATGTTCGTGCTAGTTGTCGCAATCCATACGTGCGATAGTATAGTTTGATGCTTGTGTTTATTATCGTAATTTATACTTGCGTTAATATAACTTTTGTAAAAGTTCCTTGGATCTGTGTATAGTCCAAGAGATTCCTTTGTATCTGTATTTTATTTTGTATTAATATTTCATTTATTCATGTATTGTGAATGGTTGTGAGTGTAATTGTGGGTTGAACGCATGAGTTATTGTGTTGATACATCATTATTATTCATTAATAATTTATTTCATAAATTTATATTTTCTTTCACATATTGTGTTTGTGTTGTTCATTTAATCCACCATCCTCTCGGTAACAATTCTGTTACAGTAAATACATGTCATATTGTAACTTGGTAAATACATGTCATATATGTGACGAGATAACAATGCAATCTCTATGTGTTGACAGAAAACATTGTAACTCGTTACATCCATGCCATATCTGTGACGAGACAACAATGCCATCTCAATGTGTTGACAGAAAATATTGTAACTCAGTAAATACATGTCATATCTGTGACAAGACAACAACGCCATTTCAATGTGTTGACAGAAAACGTTGTAACTCGATAAATACATGTCATATTGTAATTCGGTAAAAATTCATGTCATATATGTGACGAGACAATAACGCAATCTCAATGTGTTGACAGAAAACATTATAACTCGAAAAATACATGTCATATTATAACTCGGTAAATACATGTCATATCTGTGACGAGACAACAATGCAATCTCAATGTGTTGACAGAATTTTTTTTAAACTCTGTAAATACATGTCATATATGTGACGACGAGACATCAATGCCATCTCAATGTGTTGACAGAAAAAAATTGTACCTCGGTAAATACATGTCATATACGTGACCAGACAACAATGCCATTTCAATGTGCCGACAGAAAACATTGTAACTCGGTAAATACAGGTCATATTGTAACTCGGTAAATACATAGAAATGGGTATTTTGAAGGCCAGTCCATAACAAATACAAATTGAGATGCAAATACCAAAAGACCATCTCTATGTTTCTTCGTAGACTGTTCTCTTCCATTCACGATTGAAAGAATGATCCATTTGAAGATGAAAATAGCGATGAGAACAATATTTCAGCATGATTATGACTGATACGTTCATATAGGATGATTAGGAAATAATACTTAAAAACCGATTCGATTTTGTACATAGCTTTTCATTTATGGATCGATCTCAAGGGCAGATGGTTAAAATATTGACGACTGCAAGTTCATTAAAAGAATACACATTTTGGTGCATACTTTTGTTCCTCTCATTTTCCTAATCTTTACACATTTTCAGATTTGCGCGTGCCTTTTTATTAATAAAAGGGCGATAACTTGTGCTCATCAAACATGACATGATGTCATCTCCTTTTAGCTCCTCCGTTTGCATCAAGCCGGTTCATTTAAAATTACATGCCTGATTTTGAACGTTTCATCTCTACCGTTAGGATGCTAGCCATTTACAAGTAATATCTGCTATTTTTAAAAGCCTGATTGTTTCACCATTTCTTGAATTTAGGAATTTCAGATCTGTCTGTCGTCAAATAATCAAATAAATGTATCATACATTATATTTATTTTCATTTTTGATCGCTTCTAGAAGAGCTATGTCAACTTATTATTCTGGTTTCCATAAATGTACTTCCCAAAGCATTAAAGTTTCACTCTGGTTTCA
Organism: Unio pictorum; assembly: GCA_030141615.1. Taxonomy (NCBI): domain Eukaryota; kingdom Metazoa; phylum Mollusca; class Bivalvia; order Unionida; family Unionidae; genus Unio; species Unio pictorum. The sequence continues at coordinate 9,817,138 of JARLTB010000005.1, read as the reverse complement.
TTTTCAGCTTATATTTTCACATTCTAGTCTCTGAAGTTTTGTTGAGACTTTTCACAGTAAATGTGTTTTGTCTGTACAAATATAACGTAATCAGTGTTTTGTCTGTACAAGTATAACGTAGTCAGTGTTTTGTCTGTACAAGTATAACGTAGTCAGTGTTTTGTCTGTACAAGTATAACGTAGTCAGTGTTTTGTCTGTACAAGTATAACGTAGTCAGTGTTTTGTCAGTACAAGTATAACGTAGTATTGTCAGTACAAGTATAACGTAGTCAGTGTTTTGTCTGTACAAATATAACGTAGTCAGTGTTTTGTCTGTACAAATATAACGTAGTCAGTGTTTTGTCTGTACAAATATAACGTAGTCATTGTTTTGTCTGTACAAATATAACGTAGTCAGTGTTTTGTCTGTACAAATATAACGTAGTCAGTGTTTTGTCTGTACAAGTATAACGTAGTCAGTATTTTGTCTGTACAAATATAACGTAGTCAGTGTTTTGTCTGTACAAATATAACGTAGTCAGTATTTTGTCTGTACAAATATAACGTAGTCATTGTTTTGTCTGTACAAATATAACGTAGTCAGTGTTTTGTCTGTACAAGTATAACGTAGTCAGTGTTTTGTCTGTACAAATATAACGTAGTCAGTGTTTTGTCTGTACAAGTATAACGTAGTCAGTATTTTGTCTGTACAAATATAACGTAGTCAGTGTTTTGTCTGTACAAGTATAACGTAGTCAATGTTTTGTCTGTACAAGTATAACGTAGTCAGTGTTTTGTCTGTACAAATATAACGTAGTCAGTATTTTGTCTGTACAAATATAACGTAGTCATTGTTTTGTCTGTACAAATATAACGTAGTCAGTGTTTTGTCTGTACAAGTATAACGTAGTCAGTATTTTGTCTGTACAAGTATAACGTAGTCAGTGTTTTGTCTGTACAAATATAACGTAGTCAGTGTTTTGTCTGTACAAATATAACGTAGTCAGTGTTTTGTCTGTACAAGTATAACGTAGTCAGTATTTTGTCTGTACAAATATAACGTAGTCAGTGTTTTGTCTGTACAAATATAACGTAGTCAGTGTTTTGTCTGTACAAATATAACGTAGTCATTGTTTTGTCTGTACAAATATAACGTAGTCAGTGTTTTGTCTGTACAAGTATAACGTAGTCAGTGTTTAGTCTGTACAAGTATAACGTAGTCAGTATTTTGTCTGTACAAATATAACGTAGTCAGTGTTTTGTCTGTACAAGTATAACGTAGTCAGTGTTTTGTCTGTACAAGTATAACGTAGTCAATGTTTTGTCTGTACAAGTATAACGTAGTCAATGTTTTGTCTGTACAAATATAACGTAGTCAGTGTTTTGTCTGTACAAGTATAACGTAATCAGTGTTTTGTCTGTACAAATATAACGTAGTCAGTGTTTTGTCTGTACAAATATAACGTAGTCAGTGTTTTGTCTGTACAAGTATAACGTAATCAGTGTTTTGTCTGTACAAGTATAACGTAGTCAATGTTTTGTCTGTACAAATATAACGTAGTCAATGTTTTGTCTGTACAAATATAACGTAGTCAGTGTTTTGTCTGTACAAGTATAACGTAGTCAGTGTTTTGTCTGTACAAATATAACGTAGTCAGTGTTTTGTCTGTACAAGTATAACGTAATCAGTGTTTTGTCTGTACAAATATAACGTAGTCAGTGTTTTGTCTGTACAAATATAACGTAGTCAGTATTTTGTCTGTACAAGTATAACGTAGTCAATGTTTTGTCTGTACAAGTATAACGTAGTTAATGTTTTTTTCATGTTCATCTAGTCATTATTTCTTTGTACGTTCATACAAGTATATATTTTGAGTCATCTCTTTTTTTGCGGTGTTCTGTCTAGTCTTATGTAGTGAATAATCTATCACTGCTAAAAATTGTTGGTATCCATCATTGTAATTTTTTTTAATGTTTGCATGTCAACAGTTTCTACCAGTTGGTCGAGTATGTACCGAACATAGACCCTGCTCATGGAAATTCCACACGAGTTATTAATGAGGACAACAGCGACTGGAGACTAAACTTGATACAATACCAACTTTTGAGGCATATCTTAGCTTCAGTTCAGAATAATAAATCAATGCACACAAGATTAAAAAAAATATATGCCTTTTGTCTCCAAGTAGAGACAGCTTCGAACCGTTTATCTGTCTGTCCGGTTCCCCCATTTACCTTGCTGAGTATAACTCAAATCTGCATTAGAGCAACACATCACCAATACATCAGCACATTTCTTCTATTTACGCGTCCACCCACCCCCATGTACCCGTCTCAGTCCACGTGATATACGATTAGACCTATATAATGTAACTGTCCTCGTGTCAGCCCAAATCTTATCTATGTATGATCACATGCCATTTACATCGTTATATGCATCCAGGACACCACTGCGCTCCGTCTTTCTATTGCGGTTGTGTTCTAGCGTAGTAAAGAAACTCTTATTATTGTAAGCAAGCATCAAAATGTCGGAATCAAAGAAAGTTATAAACTTTTCACCGGGGCCTGCTAAATTACCAGAAGAGGTGAGTTTTCACAGTGATTGCATGTTCGTTCGACGATTTGTGCTAACGCGACAATTTAGATTGACAGTTTGAAATTATAGTACAGAAATTCAACGTCATTTTCTTGTATAGCGCAAAGTAAACAAAATCAAATCCGAAGATTGCGTAATTTTAGAAATTATTACATATTTCTTCTTCTTCTAATTCTTCTTCTTCTTCTTCTTCTTCTTCTTCTTCTTCTTCTTCTTCTTCTTCTTCTTCTTCTTCTTCTTCTTCTTCTTCTTCTTTGTGTAGGCCTCATCATTCTCGTGCATACTATATCTATCAATTTTGAAATAAGGAATTGTACTTTTAAACGTTCCCATTAATAATTAGTCAGTAGATAGAACAAGTTGAAAACTACCTTATTAGCATTTTGTACCATTACTAGAAGCTGGAAGTGATCACAAGATCCTGTTATAAATCACTGACCTTCTTCATAGTACACAATACTACAAAAAGATCAATGACGAGTTGTCCCCAGACTGTTTGATGTATTTACAAATCTTTACACACCGACATTGTAAAATAAATAATCGGACTGACCGATAACATGTAGTTCTAAAACTATTCAAAATATTTACGTACAGACATACAAACTGACCCATGCCGCGTAGTCTTCAGGCTGTTCAATATATTTACACATCTTAACATACCAACATTGTACAATATGCATATATTGTGATCCAACTTTTAAGCTATTGTCATTAACATAGTGTATGTTCGTGAAGAACGTTTCAAACTAATTTGGAAAGGTTTGGCATATATGTGCACCCTTCACAGAAATAGTGTTTAAAACTCATGAGTGAGTAGTTCAGTAACCTGCCTAAAACAGAAACGTAGATATGAGCACAAAAGCATCAGACAGTACCAGGGCAGCTGACAATATGTTTAGGCCCTAGGAAAAAATATCCATTAGGCCCCAATAAATCACAAATTGAAATAACGATGGACCCACTGACGGTTGTGTCCACCAGGACTATGTCCTACCCTGTCCATGGTCCTGGACAGGACTTAAAAAGTTGGACGATCCATTTCTGAAAGGATATGGATGGATGGACGATTTTCCTATGTGACAATCTATATGTGTTTATATGACCCTCCAAGACCATATACTCGTGTAACCACGAGGACTTACAACTCTCTTTGTTGCATATAATTAATTGCATTGTGGATGGGTGCATTTAGGTTAAAACATCATCATCAATGCCAACGTAATCAGATCCCAATCCCAATCCGAGAAGCCACACGAGTTACACATATATGATAGTACTGTACACATATGATAGTACTGTACACATATATGATAGCACTGTACACATATATGATAGTACTGTACACATATATGATAGCACTGTACACATATATGATAGTACTGTACACATATATGATAGCACTGTACACATATATGATAGTACTGTACACATATATGATAGCACTGTACACATATATGATAGTACTGTACACATATATGATAGCACTGTACACATATATGATAGTACTGTACACATATATGATATCACTGTACACATATATGATAGTACTGTACACATATATGATATCACTGTACACATATATGATAGTACTGTACACATATATGATATCACTGTACACATATATGATAGTACTGTACACATATATGATAGCACTGTACACATATATGATAGTACTGTACACATATATGATAGCACTGTACACATATATGATAGTACTGTACACATATATGATAGCACTGTACACATATATGATAGTACTGTACACATATATGATAGTACTGTACACATATATGATAGTACTGTACACATATATGATAGCACTGTACACATATATGATAGTACTGTACACATATATGATAGCACTGTACACATATATGATAGTACTGTACACATATATGATAGCACTGTACACATATATGATAGTACTGTACACATATATGATAGCACTGTACACATATATGATAGTACTGTACACATATATGATAGCACTGTACACATATATGATAGTACTGTACACATATATGATAGCACTGTACACATATATGATAGTACTGTACACATATATGATAGTACTGTACACATATATGATAGTACTGTACACATATATGATAGTACTGTACACATATATGATAATACTGTAGCGACTGGCAAATGTATCGTAGGATGAGTTAACTCATCATTATTATACATAGTTGTTTAGAGAGAGAGAGAGAGAGAGAGAGAGAGAGAGAGAGAGAGAGAGAATTCCTTAGCCAATCCAATGCATCATAAGCAATTGTGGGATTCGCATTCATTCCCATACATTAATATAAATGACAAACTTTGCGGAATCTGCTTAATATGTGAGGTGCCGCCTTTGGTGTTCATTGTTTGCTGCTAGTTAGATAAGTTAACTTGTTTTTTTTCTTAAGATTATTCATTAGCATGTAGTCATAAGTGGGGATGGGCGTAGTTAAGATGAGAGTCATTTTGCAGTTACATAAAGCAAAACATACTCATTTATTGTTAAACATACTTGATGAAAACGTACAGTTCATCTCTAATACTTGTGGGCTAGCATATTATTGTTTACTACTATATGCGGCGATCTATAATGACAATTTTTCTATTCATGTAATAAGTGAAGGTCACTGAGTTACCCTACGTCAAATGCGTATGACCGTACTGGACGAGGTTATGGGATATATTTGGCAAGCTAAAAATAGCAAGGGAAACATGTCTCTACGTTTGTTCTTTCTGGACACGCGTTTCTATTGATATGGAAAAATGGGATCCAGCCTGGAAATGGGTGAACATAAAATGGATTATATATGGGTTTGCCAGGATTGGTTAATAATGAAAGTTATGTTTTAAGAAAAAAGAATCTAATGAGAGCTTATCCTATTTGTAAGTGAACCAAAATTGAGACATTGTTTTATTGACTTAGTTTCAGTCCTTGAACACTGTTGATGTTGGAATACTCATGACTCTTTTGTGAGGACTTGACAGCATGTTTCAAACACATGCAGGTCCTTTACACAGACGTTGACATCCAGATTTCATCTATACTGATAAATATAGGCTTGATCATAAAAATTATAACATGTTAAGTTATTGAATTTTAAATACACGGTGTTTGCAAAGGTATACTATGGCTACTGCATTTGTACCCTTAGTCTTTCTTGATCCTTCTATCCTAACCGCTTGATCTCTTATCCTGACTTCCGTCGCTTGGACTGCCCCAACTGTTCCAGAAAGCTGTTTCTCTGAATGAAAAGATTACGTCTCATTCTCTATTTGTATTACCTTCTTGATGTATATAGAGATCTCTCGTTACTCAGAAAGCATAAACTAGCAACCAAACACTGGATAAATTCTGTCATAATGTCACCGTAGCGGTAATTGTCCTCACAAATTTAGACTGTATTTTAAGTAAGGTACAATCGTTATCTCTAGTTACAAACGACACATGTAATGTATATGTAAATCTGACCTAATTCGATAGGCCATCACCCTTGCTTCACAGCTACTGAGCATAAATTAACATTCCCATATCTCTCTGCATACGCTACCAACATGACTCCTTAGACAAATAGAAAATTGCATGAAATTAAAATTGAGCACCTTAATGCTGTTCTTTCCAAGAAAATGCGTCCTAACACTAAGGGCCTGTCTCTTCCCACACGACAGCCATCTGGTATCTTTACTAAATGCCTGTCTCTTCCTACAAGACAGCCATCTGGTCTTTTTACTTTTCTTAACGAGAAAATAGAAAATAACTACTTTTTAATTTACCCCGGAGTGAGACGAGTCTTACTCCCCTTGCAGGAACATCTCGGACAGAGGAAATTCGCCCGAAGTCGTTACGTTTCCAACATTTCTTACAGGCTGTACACCTTGTGTTACACTGACCTATCGTAATCAGCCGTTCCTAATTATTTTCATCCGTCTGATTTTGACAGCACAGAATCTGAGAAATACGACAAATACCAACTTACGTTTGTTAAATGACGATTCAACACGTTTTTCCCGTTAAGCGGGTATGGTCATCATCTTAATGCTGACCTTCCCAGGACAGCTTTGCGATGCCTGGTTCAGTTCAAACTTGTTTGTAGACGCTGGCCTCTCTCTCTCTCTCTCTCTCTCTCTCTCTCTCTCTCTCTCTCTCTCTCTCTCTCTCTCTCTCTCTCTCTCTCTCTCTCTCCCGGAAATTTAACAACTGACACGGGAAAAGGCCGAAGTAACCCTTCTCATAAAACGTTGCTGGCTTGACTATAATACAAGTTTAATGTACAATGTATTCAATTTAATGTTCAGTACTTATTCAAAATTCAACACATTACACCGACATTGTACAATACGCATACAAATTAACCCGTGACAAGTATTCCATACACTGTTCAATGTATTTACACATTCAGGCACACTGTTTTTGAAAATTAAACATTAACATACGGCTGCCAGGACCAATTCTCAACTTTTCAAACACTTTGCAACTTAGTCATATCTGTCAGTATGGGGATATATGTTTTGTCACTATTAGGACCTATTGGGGTTTATTTGGGGGTGGGGTTGAGTGGTGATGTACTATCAGTAATATGAAATTTAACATCCGGGAAGTGTCAATATACTGATGTATGGGATGGCACCTAAGAGACTTTAACAATGTGGGTTACTATGGGGATATGAAGATTTAACATCATTCACATAAATATGGGTTGTATGGAGATTTTTAATGTGTCACGTGACACATTGGGGCCAATAGGAGTTTAACTTTATGTGCCAAAATATGTGTATATCCTAACAAACAAACACCACATACTATGCAAAATAAACACTCTGTACTTACAATAAACATGGCGTATTTAACAATTCTCCGCAGTTTAGATGAAAAAGCAGCGTAACTCCCCTTTCATCATTCAAAATACACGGAGATAATTATTTTGATGCAGGATCTTTCTCAATTGTACGCATAACTAGTTTTAGAAAACGTGTGGCAATGCCGCTGCTGTCGTATAATTTAATATTACACGAGAAGAAGCAGAACATATGCAAAGAGAACCGAAACACCCGGTATTAAATTCAAAATGTTATCTTTATCTTCTCCTGAATAAAGTGCGTGGTAAGTGTACATTATTAGATTTGTAAATGTATAATCCTGTCTTTATGTGTAAGCACGTTTTTTGCTATTAACGTTGTGTATGATTGTCTACACTCCTATACTTGATTTTCATAGGTCATGTTCAAACTTCTTTATGACCCCACAAATCAAATGCTGAAATCTGACAATTTAAATTTTCGTATATTCTTATGTTAGGTTCCCATGAGCCCCCACAATGACTCATTATTTTACATTTATATAGAAGATGTTATCCCACACATTGCAAGTTTGCATACGACCCGATAGCAGAGGCGTAGCTAGAGTGTGTGGCGCCCGGGGACAATATTCATCCCCCACCCACCTCAACTCTGAAACCCATTATTTTCATCAATAAAATCACCATTACCCGTTACAACCTATTTCAAAGCCCATTTTGGCGTCCCCACTAGTATGGCGCCCGGGGACACATGTACCCCCCTGCCCCCCCCCCAGCTACACCTCTGCCCGATAGTGATATCTATCATGTTAAATTCCTCTAGATTATATGGTAATCTAATGTTATATTGTGATAAGTCTATATAAGTCCCATACGATTATATTTCTTTGTTATTGGGTGTTGTTTGTGGTCATCGTGGTGTTGTGTGTGAAGCTGTTTCTTGTTTAAAATATATAATTATACAACCAATATATTTCGTTAGGTCTTTACTACTTGCACATAAAAGGCATCTATTATCTCTCGTTACATCAGATGTCGTCATAATATAATTCAAATATACTCTAACTGATAATACGGTCATCGGTCATGTTTAAACTTTCTAAGGCTCCCTTTGTATGAATACTATAGGAACTTTATGTACCCTCGTAATGCGTTGAGCTACCGTTTACATTCAGTGTCAGTTTCTTAATGCGTTCAGCTACCGTATACATTCAATGTCAGTTTCTCGTTCAGCTACCGTATACATTCAGTGTCAGTTTATTAATGCGTTCAGCTACCGTATACATTCAGTGTCAGTTTCGTAATGCGTTCAGCTACCGTATACATTTTCAGTGTCAGTTTCTTAATGCGTATACCGTATAATACCGTATACATTCAGTGTCAGTTTCTTAATGCGTTCAGCTACCGTATACATTCAGTGTCAGTTTCTTAATGCGTTCAGCTACCGTATACATTCAGTGTCAGTTTCTTAATGCGTTCAGCTACCGTATACATTCAGTGTCAGTTTCTTAATGCGTTCAGCTACCGTATACATTCAGTGTCAGTTTCTTAATGCGTTCAGCTACCGTATACATTCAGTGTCAGTTTCTTAATGCGTTCAGCTACCGTATACATTCAGTGTCAGTTTCTTAATGCGTTCAGCTACCGTATACATTCAGTGTCAGTTTCTTAATGCGTTCAGCTACCGTATACATTCAGTGTCAGTTTCTTACATAACAAGAGATCTTATAGAATATTTAACATCCCTAACCGATCTATATATGAACACGTATGGTCGGCAATGAAACGTAGACCCTAGTGTGACTACATGCTAATACATAGTCGTATAGGTTAAGAGAATTCACATCTTAGTAATATTATTGTATTAAACATATTTTATTTCTTGTCTTAACTACAACATTGCTAAAAAAAATTCATTGGCACAAGCATACCAGAGATATAATAATACAAGCTCCTAGCCTACACAATATGTATTGTGTATAATGACTAGAATAGCCTAAGCCAGCTGATGTGCATGAGCTTATAAACGTAAATAAGATTGAATTCATTCAACGGTTAAATAAGGAATGTCAGAAATAAGTTCGATGCTTATAAAACTTAAGCCAATAGAAAAAAATAGTATTTACAAGATTTATCTATGGAAATGGACAAAAGAAGTCGAAGAAATGTCTAGTAACAAAAACAAAACAAAGACATGTGTAACTTGTATTTGTCAGTGCTCAAGTGCACAACGGAAAAGTATTACAATTTTTGTTTCAAAGTTTCAAAAGACTGTAAAAGTTGTATCAATTATTATGCTTCGCTAAACAAGAGTATGACTTAGACGAAAACATTAAAATAATATTTTAACAATATAACATTTCTAAAATATAACACTATCACAATATAACATTTCTTAAACATAACACTATCACAATATAACATTTCTAAAATATAACACTATCACAATATAACATTTCTAAAACATAACACTATCACAATATAACATTTCTAAAATATAACACTATCACAATATAACATTTCTAAAACATAACACTATCACAATATAAGATTTCTTAAACATAACACTATCACAATATAACATTTCTAAAATATAACACTATCACAATATAACATTTCTAAAACATAACACTATCACAATATAACATTTCTAAAACATAACACTATCACAATATAAGATTTTCACATTATAACACTTTCACAATCTTACACTTTCATAATATAATATTTTAACAATGTTAAAGTTTCACAATATAAAAGTTTAACACCGTTACACTTTCAAAATATAACATTTTAACAACGTTACACTTTCATAATATAACATTTTAACAATGTTACACTTTCACAATATAACATTTTAACAATGTTACACTTTCACAATATAACATTTTAACAATGTTACACTTTCACAATATAACAGTTTAACAACGTTACACTTTCATAATATAACATTGTAACAATGTTACACTTTCACAATATAACATTTTAACTTTGTTATACTTTCACAATATAACATTTTAACAATGTTACATTTTCACAATATAACATTTTAACATTGTTACACTTTCACAATATAACATTTTAACATTGTTACACATTCACAATATAACATTTTAACAATGTTACACTTTCACAATATAACATTTTAACTTTGTTATACTTTCCAATATAACAGTTTTTTTTTTAGGGTTTAACGCCATTTTTCAGCACACGATAGGCTATACATGGCGGCCAGTATTATTGGTGGAGGAAGAACCTGGGAAGACCCCCGGAAGAACCACCGACCCACGAGAAGCTACTGGCAAGCTTTCTCACATAACTACATTAGCCGAATCTTAGACTCGAACCCACGCAGACAGAGGTGAGATGGCAGTGATCTGTAACGGACAGCGCTTTAGACCACTCGGCCACTCGCCCCCCCCCCCAATATAACAGTTTAACATTGTTACACTTTCACAATATAACATTTTAACATTGTTACACATTCACAATATAACATTTTAGCAATGTTACACTTTCACAATGTTACACTTTTATTATACAACATTTTAAAAATGTTACAGTTTCATAATATAATATTTTAACAATGTTACACTTTCATAATATAACATTTTAACATTGTTACACTTTCACAATATAACATTTTAACATTGTTACACATTCACAATATAACATTTTAGCATTTTAACAATGTTACACTTTCACAATGTAATATTTTAACATTGTTACCCTTTCATAATTTAACATTTTAACAATGTTACACTTTCACAACATAACATTTTAACAGAGTTACACTTTTACAATATAACGTTTTAACAATGTTACACTTTTATTATACAACATTTAAAAATTTACACCTTCATATTATAACAGAACAATGTTACACTTTCGCAATAAAACATTTTAACAATGTTACACTTTCACAATATAACCTTTTAACAATGTTACACTTTCACAATATAACATTATAACAATGTTACACTTTCACAAAATAACATTTTAACATGTTACACTTTTATTATACAACATTTTAAACATTTACACTTTCATGTTATAACATTAAAACAATGTTACACTTTCACAATAAAACATTTTAACAATGTTACACTTCACAATATAACATTTTAACAATGTTACACTGTCACAATATAACATTTTAACAATGTTACACTTTTATAACATAACATTTTAACAATGTTACACTTTCACAATGTTACACTTTAAATCCCAACGACAGTGCCTAGTACGTAGAGTTATATCTACAGCATATATATATATATATATATATATATATATATATATATATATATATATATATATATATATATATATATATATATATATATATATATATATATATATATATATATATATATATATACTTCCTACATGTATGTCCCCAGCTGCATCGTTACCAACAAGTATACATACAATTACGTCAGTAGATAGAATTTATACTATTACAATAGGGTTCAAGGGACTTACAAACAGCATATAAGGGTACTAATCTTGCAAAACTCAGTGTTGTTTACAGTACAAAGCCCAGCCACATCACTACTGCTTTCCCTCTTTGCTCTTGTTTTAGCTTAAGGTTAGAGATAAGGAATCATTAAGTTAATAGTGGTGCCTTATTAAATGGCATTGAAATGGACCAGGCTCATTTAGTCCTGGGGAGATAATAGAACTGTGTCTGCTAACAAACTATTTTATCAAATATCCAGGATGATGGTATTAATGTTTTGGCCAACTATCACCATTGATGTATTTAACCTGAAATGACCCGAGAATGCACTTATGCTGATAACAGTCCCTTCGTAAAAGTAAACGTTGTTTTCGATAACATTTGCAAACCATATTTTGCTGGCTTGCTGCACGCATACAATTATAAAAGTTGCACAAAGCTTGTATTTCTACTTAAACGCCTAAAGCTGAAAGTCGCAAATTTTTAATTCGGTAAGTTAGCCCATATTTTCATCAGTGACCATCCATAATAGGAGATATATAATTAACACATACCTACATTGCGTTATGATTCCCAAAGAAACAACACATTGAAGTTTGATGCAATATTGACCCAGGAAAATGAAGTTAATATGCATGTACATGTGTTGATAATCTGAATCGATTATATTTGGTCAATGTTTATGATTCTTCAAGGAAGTTTAGGCTCTGAAATACTTTAATGTTTGCAGCGAAGGAATGCAATATTATAAACACTAATTCATTTTCAGGTAAGATCTTGCATATGGCAGAACGAAATAATCACTAGATTTTTAACATATTAACTGTATGCAGTTTGCTCTAAGACCCAACACCAATAATTTCCTACAGTTACCACCAGGCACAAACACCAATCGTGTTTGGGGCCCCGAGTGGCCGAGTGGTCCAAAGCGCTGTCCGTTACGGATCACTGCCATCTCACCTCTGTCTGCGTGGGTTCGAGTCTAAGATTCGGCTAATGTAGTTATGTGAGAAAGCTTGCCAGTAGCTTCTCGTGGGTCGGTGGTTCTTTCCGGGGGTTTTCCGGGTTCTTCCTCCACCGTTAATACTGGCCGCCATGTATAGCCTATATTGTGCTGAAAAATGGCGTTAAACCATAGAAAACAAAACAAACCAATCGTGTCCTCCATTTGGCACAAAGCACAAACAGCAAGCATTTCCTACATTTGGCACCAGGCACAAGCACCAATCATTTCATACAGCTCATTTTAAAAATTATTTTCTAATAGCATGAGAACGTGATACATTTTCTTTTCCTTAACAGGTTATGTTGCATGCTCAAAACGAATTCATCAACTATGACAACTCTGGTGTCAGTGTTATGGGTGAGTATATGTAATGGAAATATAAATCACATTCATTTATCTGCCCACCTGTCCATCCGTGCAAACACACACTGTCTGTGATAAAAAAAATCTTCATATCGACTGCAGTAAATGGGTAATCGTCACGGGGTTGTATCAGTATAATAATAAATACTATAACCCACCCCTTTTTTTGTACTCGTTATCTAAGATATGACCGCCTTCGATATAATTACCCCGGTTCGATTATGGAAAAAGTTATAGTGAACTGAGCAGATATATTGAACAAACATATACGAGCCCCGTAGAGATAAACAAACAATTTAATAAATTACATACACAATTTTTGAAAATGAAATTTCATTAGGAATACACTCTGCTTTTAGAAATAAAACTTTCACCGAATCAAAGGAAAACTCAAATAGATTTAAATAAATCAGCAGATCTGTTACTGATAGCTTTAGATCATCAAAGGATCGATGACACAATCGAAGTCAACGCCATGTACGATTTCATAACTTGATAGACCTCAGTCTCCGTTTATTGTGTTGCTGTTCAGAAGTTTGGCTCTATGACACATTCTACCATCCGTCTCAGGATACACTCTGGACAGGTTAGAATTTCAGCACGATGACAGATTTCACCACTGGATTATGCCTCTCACTGCACTTCCCTCAGTATACGTCTACGTTACGTAGCATAAATACTTCCAAAAAAACCTATTTTCTTCCTTTCAAAAGAAATTAAACAAACACCCTAAATCTGTCATTATACTTAATACAGGTGAGAACTTTCATTATCCCTTGTTAGAAAATACAGGTGAGAACTTTCATTATCCCTTGTTAGAAAATCAGATATTTATATAAGTGGTAAACAGATAATAAGGCTATTAATCCACTCCACATGTCCTCAAATGACCGGAGTTAGCAGAATTACTAATTCCTTAGGCCTTGACCTTACACATTAACGCACCTTACTCGAGGTTTTGAATTCTGACCCAGCCTTAATTTACACAGCAAATAAATGGAGTACATTCTAGCCTTTCAGTCAATGCACATTGACTCGTAAATCATATTAACTAAAGTAATGCATTAAATTCTTAGAACATAATTATTATGCAAACACGATGCAAATTAAACAATACGTCAACTTATCTAGAATTAATGTAATATTTCCTATTTCTAATTCAACATCATGCTTATGTTAACACGACAACAAATTAAACAATACGTCAAACGTATCTAAGAATTAATGTACGACATCCTATGCATAACTCAACATTGCTATAATTCAAAAGCACATTATTATGCAAACGTATTATATAAAATCATGCAAAACATATAGACTAAAGCAAACATTATATAAATCGCATCAACAAATCACATGGAATTGTGACACTATACCTTTGTATTTTTCGTCACCCAAACAGTTATTGGTGGCTTGCCTGGACCACAAGCTTTACGAATGGATTTCTTTAAAATTTCATTAGGGATTCTTAACTGATTATTTTACCCTCTGTCCTCGTGCAGGCAAAGTTTAAACTAATTATCCTTTCAATAAGGGCGATGTTAAATCCTATGCGATTTTGTGTGAAAACACACCCCTCATTTAACGTGACCAATCAGAATCAAATGCCTTTGCCGCTCTTTCTTTAGAGTCGCTAACATCGGGTCAGCCTGACCTGGTCGATTTTTAAGTACCATAATTTCTGCGGTTTCTCAAGTTTGACCACTTTCCCATGAAAATTGAAATTTGTCTCTAGCAGTCAGTATGGCTGATGAATAAACAAAGGTTCTAAATAGTAACAACAGTCCCACTATAAAGAAACATTACCGTACACGGCAGTAAGCGATATGACACGTGCGTGTCTCCATAAATCTAACTAATGGTTCTCTGGTCTCAACTTATCTATTCTTGATAGATCGCCAGAAATGTTCCCCTTCACAGTAGGATGTTCATTGGCATACGCTATTATTGTTGTGTCCCATGCAAGGACCACCTCATTCGATGCCGTGAATTACTGTGACTAATCAACTCCGCACGTGCCAAATTTTGAATTAAGATTCAGGTCACTATACTTGAATATCTACATAACTCTGTTAAAATTTTGGAGGTTAAAACCATCAATATTATGCTGAAAACATTACTTAGGCACATGATGGTCATTACCCTATGATAATGTCCTACTTGCTGATTTCATGACTGGTGAAAACTGGAGTTTCAATTCCGGCGAATACGTTGTCACCACGGAATAATTGGAAGTCAAACGTTTCACATCGACAGGTATTTCATGACATAACCAGTCATTGGTAACTGCCTCCATTCTGACTGTCGTTGTATTTAGTAAGTTACGATGGTAAGCTTTTTTCCAGTTTGCAATAAAATAAAACAAGACTCTATTTAGATTAAGATAATCTACATACGTCTATCACAATATTAATATGGAAGCATCTTTGTAACAATGTTATTACATTATTACATTATTAGCCTTTAAACCCTTCTGTAACAAAGTCTAACATTTTGCAAATACATTATGTCTTTGTAACAATGTTATTACATTATTAGCCAATAAACTCTTCTGTAACAAAGTCTAGCATTTTGTAAATACATTATGTGATTAGCACTACACAGTAAGATTGTAATACTGATATTTTCATGTGATGGGTAAAGACAGCTTTTGATCTTAGGCAAATAACAAAACACGTCAAAATACCAGGATGTACAAACTGCCAGGTACAATTTTTTTGGGAGGGCATGTAGAAGTGCAAAATTTGAAACTTCCCATGGCATGCCTGACTTTCTTCACAGGGCGATTTCAAAACTTGCCCCGAACCTAGGCTAATCAGCAGAGTAATGTTCTTATGCCCCAAGTGCATCAAACGGGTGAAATATTAACTTGACTCAAACATCTGGATGTCGCCCATTAATCAAAAGAAATGTATAAGCAAAATTGCACACAAAACACTCAATGTAGACAAAATACATTTTAATTAGTCATTTTTATCCGTATACAGATGATCTGGCCAGACTATTGTTTTTTATAATACGGGCACACACAATGTGGTATACGTATATCTATATTACTGTCACATAATCAGTTGTTAATCCTATTGCTACATATATACATTGTTCAAGCTGTTGTCCTATATTTACATTTTTTAAGGTTATTGCCACATAATTACAGTTTTCAGACTATTGTCCAATATCAAGAGTTTCAGAGCGGTTGCCACATATTTACAGTTTTCAGACTATTGTCCAATATCTACGATTTTAAATCGGTTGCCAAATATTTACAGTTTTCATGCTATTACCACATAACCTTCATCAATTGTTCACGTGCGCTATTTTAAAATGTACATATTTATAGCGTGCTGTTCGCAAACACTAAAGTCATAAAATATCCTTTTAGCCATTTGTCATTCTTACTTAATGAAGTTTAATTAATAGCATATATTTTTTTAATAAAATGCATAAAACTTAAATGTTAAGTAACCTAATGCATGACGTCATAATCAATGCTTATAAATGACGTAATAATCAATGCTTATAAATGATTTTCAAGCGGACCACAGGCAGTAAGGGCCTTCAGCAAAACGCGGAGTCTGATTTTGATCATTTTGACGGGCCCCACTGGATTTACGCGGAGTCTGATTTTGATCATTTTGACGGGCCCCACTGGATTTACGCGGAGTCTGATTTTGATCATTTTGACGGGCCCCACTGGATTTACGCGGAGTCTGATTTTGATCATTTTGACGGGCCCCACTGGATTTACGCGGAGTCTGATTTTGATCATTTTGACGGGCCCCACTGGATTTACGCGGTATTTTGACGGGCCCCACTGGATTTACGCGTGGCCTCTAGTGAGCTCGACATTTGGAAATAAACTTTTAAGCAAGTTTTATATGATATTGAACTTTATTTTCTTACATCGCCTTAGAATTACTTTTTCTCTCTCTGTCTATAGACATAGTTTGTTTTTAAAAATTACTAACGCACGGGTCACATGTAAGAGCGGGATCAAATTGGGTCAAATTGTCTTAAGGCCGGACCTGAACATAAATGTATTCTTAGCTGGGCTGGTATTTTTTTGTTAAACTATACTTTTTACACAACAATGAAATATTGTAAATGGATATTTACTTTTTGAGTAGTTATCATTTACTGGCAGATGTCAGGATAGGCATGGTGTACTGCATATGGTTATTCAGTCTAAAGACAGGCCCCAAAAATGTGGATAGTTTCTATCCATGGTAATATGACACCCCAGCTGAATGGCTCTCTGCTGTCAACATCCCAAGCCCATGCCTGTGTGAGCCTAATACATGTAATATAAATGATCCAAGTTGGAGGATTTAAAAGAAGTTAGAGTTACATCCCTTTTCTTAACAAGCTGAATTATTTGATATATCGAAATGCCCTCATTCATTGTCATTACCAATTTATGATATAATTAATTGCCCAAATTGTTTTTCTTCAGAGCTCAGTCACAGATCGCCACAGTTCTCCAAGATAATGAGCAACGCAGAAACGTGTTTGAGACAACTTTTGTGAGTAAAGCACAAAGAATGAGTCACGTCTATATATTTGTTCTGAACAATAAATGGATTTTTCTTTCAAATTTGAATCAGTAATCACAGTATCAATAATCCACGTGTTTATTTCATTTATCGATAGGGGAGGGTGTTGCTGCAAAATGGATTATATATATATATATATATATATATATATATATATATATATAAAGAGAGAGAGAGAGAGAGAGAGAGAGACAGAGAGACAGAGAGAGAGAGAGAGAGAGAGAGAGAGAGAGAGAGAGAGAGAGAGAGAGAGACAGAGAGAGAGAATTATAAATATAACCAGGTAGAACAAAACGTACTATCCCTGGATTCTATAGGAGAATGTTTGCTAATAATAGGCAGAATTAATTTATAATACAATATGTGTGTGTGTGTGTGTGTGTGTGTGTGTGTGTGTGTGTGTGTGTGAAGTATCGAAGTTTGAATAACCAGTGAACCTTAATGTTGAATGCGTCGAACATTACGACTGTATCACATTTAGAGCAGGGGAATATTTGGAAAGGGTCATTTCGACCTTTATTTCTAATTTCTCTCATATCTACCTCTCCGGTGACCTAGTGGTTAGAGCGTCCGCTGCAAAAGCGGGCGTTGGTGGGTTCGATCTAAGGCTGAGACATGCCAAAGTCTTACACAAATGGTACTAACAGCTTCCTCGCTTGACTCTACGCATTATGAGGTTAGTGTTAGGACTGGTCGGCCTTGTGTCAGGATAATGTGTCTGGGTGGGACATCACGCTACATATAGCATGAAGCTCCACCGCTAGACATCACTATGAACTGCCTCACTGTATACATTGTAGCGATATGACTGAAAAATTGTTAAAGCTACGTTAAAAATCCTACTCTCTCTCTCTCTCTCTCTCTCTCTCTCTCTCTCTCTCTCTCTCTCTCTCTCTCTCTCTCTCTCTCTCTCTCTCTCTCTCTCTCTCTCTCTCACACACACACACACACACACACACACACACACACACACAGCAGTTTTCAAACGTCAAACGGGCCTGTGTTCTGAATCTATGAAATTGACCGGATATCTTAAATCGGGTTTGAGAAAAATACAACTGAATTTCCTATCGGTGTTAAATAGTCATTCTTCAAAGGGGAAAGTTATATAACGCAGTTCTAAGATTCTAACTGAAGAAATAAATGTTTGTCTCAGGAAAGATTTATAGAAACCACTGCATGTGATTGGCAGAGTGAAATTACAGTGTACATCATGAGAGTAATTGGAATTTAAAGTGGCAATGTTGATCGAAATTCTAAGGTTAACAGCATTAAGAAACAGTTTTCTGAGGGACAGTTAGACTCCACAGTCTGAAGACGGAGTTCGATACAAAAGGAGATGTGACGAGTGAGGTCCGAAAATGGAGAAATGACGAGTGACAAGTGAAGTTCGAAAAGGGGAAGTGACGAGTAGAGAGTAAACTCTAGGAAGTCCAAGAAGGACGATGCAGTCGAAATAGAAAGACTCGAGGAAATTTGAAACGTTGGAGATGCAGGTGATGAAATCAGTCATGGACATTGCGTTCTTTTCACCACTCGTTATGATGAAGAAATAAATCCAAATTAGACACTGCTAGTACATCCAGTTGATATCGTTTAACTTGAATTGAAATTAGCACTATCAATTGTTATGGTTAAATTTGTGTCTATGGTTTATGTGTTAAATTTTCGTGTCTAAGGGGGCTCATGTTGCATTATTTCTTTCTAATAATCTTGCCCAGTTTTCTGTTGATATTCTATCTTTCACTCACACTGGGTCGTAATATCGATAACGTAGCTAAATCCAATTAACGATTCATCTTACTGAAAGTAAGACGTTACAATATATATGGCCAATTTGTGCGGACGTTATTGATAAGGCTAATTTGTGCTGAAGTGATTGCTATGGCTAATTTGTGCTGACGTTATTGATAAAGCTAATTTGTGCTGACGTGATTGCTATGGCTAATTTGTGCTGACTTGATTGCTATGGCTAATTTATGCTGACTTGATTGCTATGGCTAATTTGTGCTGAACTGATTGCTATGGTTAATTTGTGCCGGCATAATTGCTATTGCTAATTTGTGATAACGTGATTGCTATGGCTAATTTGTGCTGACGTTGTTGCTATCGCTAATTTTTGCTGACGTGATTGCAATGGTTATTTTGTACTGACCTGATTGCTATGGCTAATTTGTACTGACATGATTGCTATGGCTATGTTGTTCTAACTTGACTGCTATGGCTAATTTGTGCTGACATGATTGCTGAAAGAAACAATAACATATTATGTCGTTCTGTAAATGTTAAACACAGGGTTTAACGCAAACTCCATTACGCTCTACATTAAAATGCTATTATGAGAAAAGTAAACTTTTAAATTTTGAGAGTAATTTGTTTTGATTTTTTTTAACAGAGACATCCCAGACAACTACAAAGTACTTTTCTTGCAAGGTGGTGGGACTGGTCAATTTTCAGCAGTTCCTCTTAACTTAATTGGCTTGAAACCTGATCACACCGCGGACTATGTTGTTACAGGCAGCTGGTCTTCATCGGCGATTAAGGAGGCAGAAAAGTATGGACAAATTAGGAGGGTTATCCCAAAACTCGACAGCTATACAGGTGAGACAGCTGTACAGGTGAGAGAGCTATACAGGTGAGAAGACTGGGGATTGTTAATGGTTGGCAATGAACCTCTCTATCTAACTGCATTTAGAAGCAATGCACATTTTCAGTTTTATTTATCTACACCTCTAAATGTTATTTCCAGAAACCTCCATTGTATGAATCCAACATGTTGGGCTTCTTATCACTTATAATCATGAAATGAAGCGAGTAATTATTTCATTTCCAATGCATTAGCTTACAAATGAAAAGATTGGATATTGTTTCTACGGTGTGAAACTAATTGCTTTTATTTCTGCCATCAAGTAAAGTATATATTGTTCTGATTTTGTTCGTGTGTCCGTCTGTCCGTCCATAAATTCCAGTTTCCTTTCGACATAATAACATAGGATTTCGCTCATCTATAATTACTACAGTCTAAGTTATTTTTTTTCACACTTGGAGTAAAGATGTAACCTATCGTTGTTGGGATCAAATTTTTAAGGGATCACAGGATCACACCTTGTAGATGGCTTGCATGTGGGTAGGTAAAAATAAATGTACTTAGTTGCTAAACGTGAAGGTACTGTGGTTGAAAGAGGCAAAACATTTTACAATATGACATCAATGAAACATACAGCTTCATAACACTTTGAGTATTTATTGCATTTATTTTTGTATCAAAGTAATAACAGAAGAAAATGGTTATCACATTTTAACATTAATTCTACATCATAGATCTCGAGCCAGCTTTGTGAATTGATATCACTTGGAACAACATTTAGTTTGAGGTTGCACTGCGACTGAAAGAGAGAGAAATTATTTATACATAACAAGCATATGCTGATAACATACCCGCTTGAAAGAAACAAGCCTTTTCATTAATAATAATAATAATAATAATAATAATAATAATAATAATAACAACAACAACAACAACAACAATAATAATAATAATAATAATAATAATAATAATAATAATAATAATAATAATAATAATAATAAACTAATAATAATAATAATTTACAAAAATGATGATGGATTAAATTCCCTGTGTATATGTCCTAATGGAGTACCTTTACTGTGTATACGGCCTGATGGAGTACATTCACTGTGTATACGGCCTGATGGAGTACCTTCACTGTGTATACGGACTGATGGAGTACATTCACAGTGTATATGTTCTGACAAAGTACCTTCGCTGTGTATACGGCCTGATGGAGTACATTCACTGTGTACATTTCCTATATGGCGTGATTTAAAATTTAATTGTATAAGGCAGGATAAATATGCTGGCAAAACAGAATGCTGCAAACCAAATTGTTGTAATGTGTACAATCTATTTTTTTTATTTGGATGCAGTAATACCCGACCAGTCAACATGGAATCTTAACCCAGATGCTTCCTATGTATATTACTGTGCTAACGAGACAATCAATGGTAAGATAAAACATTTTCTCAGTATTACTGTGCTAATGAGACAGTCCATTGTAAGATAAAACATGTTCTCAATATACTGTGCTAATGAGAATCCATGGTAAGATAAAACATGTTCTCAGTATTACTGTGCTAATGAGACAATCAATGGTAAGATAAAACATTTTCTCAGTATTACTGTGCTAATGAGACAATCCATGGTAAGATAAAACATTTTCTTAGTATACTGTGCTAATGAGACAATCCATGGTAAGATAAAACATTTTCTTAGAATACTGTGCTAATGAGACAATCCATGGTAAGATAAAACATTTTCTCAGTATACTGTGCTAACTAGACAATCCATGGAAAGATTAAACATTTTCTCAGTATTACTGTGCTAATGAGACAGTCCATGGTAAGATAAAACATTTTCTTAGAATACTGTGCTAATGAGACAATCCATGGTAAGATAAAACATTTTCTCAGTATACTGTGCTAACTAGACAATCCATGGAAAGATTAAACATTTTCTCAGTATTACTGTGCTAATGAGACAGTCCATGATAAGATAAAACATTTTCTTAGCATACTGTGCTAATAAGACAATCCATGGTAAGATAAAACATTTTCTCAGTATAATGTGCTAATGAGACAATCCATGGTACGATAAAATATTTTCTCAGTATACTGTGCTAATGAGACAATCCATGGTAAGATAAAACATTTTCGCAGCATACTGTGCTAATGAGACAATCCATGGTAAGATAAAATATTTTCTCAGTAGTACTGTGCTAATGAGACAATCCATGGTAAGATAAAACATTTTCTCAGTATACTGTGCTAATGAGACAATCCATGGTAAGATAACATATTTTCTCAGTATACTGTGCTAATGAGACAATCCATGGTAAGATAAAACATTTTCTCAGTATACTGTGCTATTGAGACAGTCCATGGTAAGATAAAACATTTTCTCAGTATACTGTACTAATGAGACAGTCCATGGTAAGATAAAACATTTTCTCAGTATACTGTGTTAATGAGACAATCCATGGTAAGATAAAACATTTTCTCAGTATTAATGTGCTAATGAGACAGTCCATTGTAAGATAAAACATTTTCTCAGTATACTGTGTTAACGAGACAGTCCATGCTAAGATAAAACATTTTCTCAGTATTACTGTGCTAATGAGACAATCCATGGTAAGATAAAACATTTTCTCAGTATACTGTGCTAATGAGACAATCCATGGTAAGATAAAACATTTTCTCAGTATAATGTGCTATTGAGACAGTCCATGGTAAGATAAAACATTTTCTCAGTATTACTGTACTAATGAGACAATCCATGGTAAGATAAAACATTTTTTCAGTATTACTGTACTAATGAGACAATCCATGGTAAGATAAAACATTTTTTCAGTATTACTGTGCTAATGAGACAATCCATGGCAAGATAAAACATTTTCTTAGTATACTGTGCTAACGAGACAATCCATGGTAAGATAAAACATTTTCTCAGTATTACTGTACTAATGAGACAATCCATGGTAAGATAAAACATTTTTTCAGTATTACTGTGCTAACGAGACAATCCATGGTAAAATAAAACATTTTCTCAGTATTACTGTGCTAATGAGACAATCCATGGTAAGATAAAACATTTTCTTCGTATACTGTGCTAATGAGACAATCAATGGTAAGACAAAACATTTTCTCAGTATTACTGTGCTAATGAGACAATCCATGGCAAGATAAAACATTTTCTCAGTATTACTGTGCTAATGAGACAATCCATGGTAAGATAAAACATTTTCTCAGTATACTATGCTAATGAGACAATCCATGGTAAGATAAAACATTTTCTTATTATACTGTCCTAATGAGACAGTCCATGGTAAGACAAAACAATTTCTCATTATTACTATGTGCTAACGAGACAATCCATGGTAAAAAAAACATTTTCTCAGTATACGGTGCTAATGAGACAGTCCAAAGTAAGATAAAACATTTTATTAGAATTACTGTGCTAACGAGACAATTTATGGTAAGATAAAACACTTTCTCAGTTTTACGAATCTTACAAAATGAACGAAATTTGGCATTTACCTTAACAATGAGCTTGGATTTGAGGTAATTATGTAATGATATAAAACAAACCAAACTCAGGATTTATCATGAAGGAAATTAAATCAACACTGCGTAATAATCAGTCAATATTTACCTTAAGAATATATATCCGAACCAAGTCATATCTTAAGCGGTGTTTCTCAAAGAACTATATTAGGGCCCCTTTTTCTACTATTTTTAAATGACATAGCTCTGTATCCAGCGCACTCTAACATATCTTTACGGTGACGACTCTACATTGCATTTTTCTGGTAAATTTTCTAGACTCGATTTTAAAGTAAACTTCAAATCGAACAATATATCATTTGGTGTCAACAGAACAAAATGCATATTAACATCTCTAAAATGAAATGAATGACAATCGGAACAAGGCAGCGTCTCTCTACTATCATGGATTTACTTCTAACTCAAAATGGCTTAGACCCATCTATTGTCCAAATTCAAAAACTTATTGGTATCTACAATGATCAACAGCTCTGATGGATACATCTATCACCATGTGCAATGGTTGTCAAAATAATGACTGTATTAAAATTGCTTTCAATATTCATACCTCCTCAATCACTTAAACTTATTTTTTCGGGTTATATACTACCGTTGACATATTTTGGCTGTACTATATGGGCTAACGCAAATAATTATAATTTCTTTAGAATTGACAAACTCCAGAAAAGGGCAGCCAGAGTAATACTGAAACTTCTGTTATGACTGTTTTAAATGTGTTGCTTTCATGTCTGCAATGGCTACCTGTACAAAAAAGTATTATTTTTTTAAAATCGTTACATACAAGTCTTTAAACGGTCTTTCTCCAGATTTTATATCTAACCTAATTTAACTAAGATCATCGAATACTGAGCGTAATCTCCGATCGACAGTAAACAATGACCTCCAGTTTCCAGGGTCAAAATCCAATCATTACAAAAGATCATTTACTGTGTGGGCACTTACTGTATGAATTCCGTACGAATGAGGATACAACATTCAAGGGCATATCATAAACTAGAACATATGCATGCTTTTAAAAAAAATAGCATAACCAATTAAAATAAATGAGGACCACATGGCAGATGGATCAGTCATGATCAAATGTGGTATCCTCGCTAAAGATAGCTTGTTATAATTACTACTACTACTATTACTACTACTACTTAATGAGAGAAGTGAGGTCTTATAATTGTTTTTTTTTCTTAAGAATGTTAAGAGTGTATAAATTATATAATTGATTCAGTTGTACTGGAATGCTTAATAGTGTTTATTGATTTAAATTTGTCCTCTGATCATAGTTTGCTTTCGTAACGTAAATAAATCTAAATTGTATAAAATATGGACATCGAAGCTACTTAATGATATGATGTTTCTCGTTTTATTTGTTGACTTTATGTTTTCTTTCACTTTTTATTGCAGGTGTGGAATTTCAGTTTGTGCCAGAAACGAATGGCGTCCCTCTAGTCTGTGATATGTCTTCCAACATCCTGTCTAGGCATGTTGATGTCAGCAAGGTAAGATGGCATGCTAAAATAGCATGTACCATTCTCAGCAGTACTTTTTAAAGTGTTAACAGTGTTGTTAATAGCCATTACAACTTGGTACCATTCTTAACATGAATGGATTCCAATGCCCATACTAAGAAAATTATATATATATATATATATATATATATATATATATATATATATATATATATATATATATATATATATATATATATATATATATATATATATATATATATATATATATTCTGAATTAATATGACATATTGTACCATTTGAATCAGGTCATGTAAACTCCCTTATAAAAGAAATAAAAAAACCAAAGCATGTATTGACATAAACTTCTCCATGCTATTAAACAATGCTCCTCGTTTGATGCAGAACTCCTCCTACTTTAAACAGAGCACTTGTAAGCTCCATATAGAACCTTCATGATTTGTTACTAGACCTTGATGAAATGATTTGCTACAAGACCTTGACGACATGATTTCTTACTAGACCTTGACGACATGATTTCTTACTAGACCTTGATGACATGATTTCTTACTAGACCTTAATGACATGATTTCTTACTAGACCTTGATGACATGATTTGTTACTAGACCTTGATGACATGATTTCTTACTAGACCTTGACGACATGCTTTGTTAGAAGACCTTAACGACATGATTTGTTCATAAACCTTGACGACATGCTTTGTTAGAAGACCTTGACGACATACTTTGTTAGAAGAACTCGACGACATACTTTGTTAGAAGACTTTGACGACTAACTTTGTTAGAAGATCTTGATGACATGCTTTGTTGCAAAACCTTGACGACATGATTTGTTACTAGACCTTGACGACATGTTTTGTTACAAGACCTTGACGACATGCTTTGTTACAATACCTTGATGACATGCTTTGTTACAAGATTTAGTCGGGATGCTTTATGCAAGACCTCATGCCGTGGCCCAGAACACTATATTAATTGAGACAGAAGACTCCATATTGTGATAAGAACTCTTAATTCGTTGGGACAGAACACTTCATGATGTGATACAGAACTCTTCCTGATTTAATACATGCTTTAACACTGAGCTCATCGTGCTTTGAAACACGAGTATTCATACTTTAGCGCTAAGTTCTTCATGTTTTGACACTGAGCTTTTTATGCTTTCACACATAATCCTTCATGCTTTGACACTATAAAGTATCCTGCTTAGTAATAGGGGTAGTCAGCTGGATTTAGCTACATTATAAAGGGAATGATCTCCCTCTATAGTAAGACCCAGTGTGAGTGAAAGATGGCCTCTATCGCTTAACCGGCTCGACGAAGCGCATCTTTTTGTGTGCTATTTTTCATGATATATGTACTTGTTGTCTATCGTCGTCTACATTATTCTGCTTCATCATGCACTGGCTGTTCAGTTGTTCGTATGTGTTGCTTCATCTCATTGTTTTGGAAACGAGAACAATTAAAAGTTTTCTCAGCTCTCTTGTTCCACTGCTAAGACGTCCTTTCTTTTTTAATAAACCGGCATCACGTGATCACCATTCAACCCATTTATGCGATGATGGACCTTCATTAATTGTTTGAAATGACCACTCCTTGGCGCTTCATATTAGATTGTGCTCAAGACTAAATGAACTGGGACTACATTCATCATTACTTAAATGTAAATGGAAGCAAAGAAATAAAAGTCGTTTCAAAGCTGGCCGGCGTAGAACACAAAGAAGAATTCCAGTTATCTCCATTTCAACCTTTGCAGCTAAAATTTAAAAATTCGGACGTCAATTTTGATAACCCGGTGCAAATCCATATTAAATCATCAACCATTGTGTCAACTGTCCCAGAGATACCACTGCGTATTGCATTATTCAACGCACAATTAGAAGGACCACCGGAAAAGTTAAGAAATTGTAAACTTTATCAACAATCAAGATATCTACGTCTTCTTCCTGACAGAAACATGGCTAAAATCAAACACCCACCGCTTACTCCATCAAGTCGTTCTTTTCTACACTCTCGCGGAGGTGGAATTGCTGTCATCACAAATAATTCCATGATAAAATGTCTTAAGTACAACACAACCTTCAATTTTTGCCACACATCCCTTGACCTAGTGCAAAGAACACTCACATTGGAACAAAAGTCAGTCCATTTGTTCTGCCTCTACCGCCCTCCTCCTTGTAGAAACAAAGCAAGATGATTGAATATCTTTTTTTTTTTTTTGGGGGGGGGGGGCAGTGTCCGAATCTTCTGGAGTATGGAAAAACGATATGTGGCAACCCAATTATTCTTAGAGATATCAACGTTCACTTTGACTGTCTGAGCCATTCATGTCAAAACTTATAGATGTAATTCATGTTTTCAACCTTAAACAGTCAGTTAATCAACCCACCCATAAAGATGGTAACATTTTATACTGCATTCTTCATAGACCTGATGTTAATATTCAGAGATCCGCCCTTGACTCCCACGAACTTGCATCAGATCACTTTGCATTATATGCCATCTCCACGTAACAGTCCCTAACCCTCCACCTTTATTTGCTACTAAGAGAAACTTCCGTATGATAAATAGACCCAAACTAATGCATGGTATCCGGAAAGAACATAACAACATTCTTTCCTCCTATAGCAGAACAACTCGATAACTGCCTGCGTTTATTGCTTGAAAAACATGCCTCAGCCACCATGTGCAGAGTATCTATTAAACAATGTTCTCTTTGGTATAGCAGAGTCAGAGAGGCTTTGGCTTTGGCTCTCCAAAGCGGAGAGGCTTTGGCTTTATCCCAGACCAATTATGCATAAACAAATCTATGAAGCCGCCAAGAAGAACGGCACAAATATAGTCCATTTGGCTGAATTATCCCACTACAGTACTTAGATCACGACGAGTTCCAGTTGCAAAGAGCTCTTCAAGATAACTAAAAAACTTATGTCAAGGAACAATTGTACACCACTTCCAACAACCTTCTCTCCAGTAGACATTCCGGACTTATTTGCAAATTTCTTAAGTGACAAAGTACAAACCATTAGAGACAACTTGACAACACAATTTCAATTGAATCGTCGTCACCATACACTTATGATACAGAATTTCAGCGAAACCATTATGAGAATTTAAACCTGTGTCCATGGATTTAGTACGGAAACCCGTGTGGAAGAGTGCACCAAAGTCATGTAACTTGATCCAATTCCAACATCACTGCTGCGTGAGTGCTAATACGCAATATTGCCTTTACCAACTGATGTTATTAATATATTTTTCTCTCTTCCGGGGAATTCCCATCATTTTTCAAAACTGCCGTCGTAAAGCCTCTGCTAAAGAAACCAATGCTCGACCATAACGAGTAAAGGAACTACCGCAGAATGTCTAATTTCCCGTTCACATACAATATCTTAGAACACGTTGTTCTAACCAAACATGTATCTCTTTCGAATACAAATAGTCTTTTTAGTAATGTACATTCTGCATATCGCCATTGCCACGGTATTCAAACTACTCTCCCGAAAGTATTTAATGACATTTCCTCTGGTTTGGATAGCGGATATATTACAGACCACACCCTCCTTGATTTGTCTATAGCATGTGACACAATAGACCATGGTATATTACGTCACCGTCTCCAGCATGTATTTGGCACCCAGAATATAGCCTTACAGTGGTTCAAGTCCTAATTAGTCAACAGGACACAACTCCTATCTGCAAATGGAATACACTCCAGCCCAGTAGATCTATGTTGTTTTGTTGCACAGGGGTCTGTGCTGGGACTTTTTTTCCTCATTTCATACACTCAGCTGCTCTCAAGTGTCATAGATTATCACCCAGTGGCTCACCAATTGAACGCTGATGACATCCAAATATACAAGTCAAGCCACGCAACTGAAGTTGATGCTACCATCCATGGAGTAGAGATGTGCATTTCTGGTGTAAAATCATGGATGACATGTAACAAGATGCAGATGAATGATGATAAAGCTGAGGACATTCTGACCACAATACAAAAACTTTCTCATTCACATCCTTTATCTCAGACAATACATATCAGCAGCACCAACATTAATTTCACACAGTACAAAACCTAGGTGTTACTCTAGACAGTACTATCACATTTTACCAACATGTCATGAACATCCGCATCAGCTCCATTCGCAAATATATTTCAGTTGATGTCACTAAAACACTTGTGTTTTCATTAGTACATTCAAGACTCGACTATTGTAATTCAATTATGTCTTGTTCGTCTCAATATCTACTCCAGAAACTTCAAAAGTTCACACCACAGCTGCTCGGATCATCTTTAGAGTACCACAATCAGAGCACACATCACCACTGTTCGTTACCCTACACTGGCTATCCCTTCGATCCAGAATCAAACAAATATTTGTTCTCTGTGCTACTTTTTGTCCTACGGACTCCAGTCCAGCATACCTATCCGGCCTCACCCATGTGTACACACCAGGAAGATACGTACGCTCATCTTCTGACAATCGTATACTCATTATTCTCAAAATTAAAACGAAGACATATGGACAACGTTCGTTTGCATACCAGGACCAGCAACTTAGAATGAATTGCCCGTTGAAATTAGACACAAAGACACAGTGAACAATGATCCCTTTCAAGGGTACTCTTAAAACACCTTTTTCTACTGCAAGAACAACTTAAAGACCTAATAATGTTTCCTACCTTAAATATGTTCTGCATATTTTGTTTTCCAACTTCATTGTGTTAGTATTTGTTTTTGTTATTTATTTGTGCTCATATCATTATAGATGTTGTAAAGCGTTTAGAGCTTCTAAAGATTTGGCCCTATACAAAATCCTCATTATTATTATTATTATTATTATTATTATTGTTAGTAGTAGTAGTAGTACTATTAGTAGTAGTAGCAGTAGTAGTAGTAGTAGTAGTGGTAGTAGTAGTAGTAGTAGTAGTAGTAGTAGTAGTGGTAGTAGTAATAGTAGTAACAGTAGTAATAAGCGTGGACGTTTTCATTGAGAATCGGCTCGTAGTAGTAGTAGTAGTAGTGGTAGTAGTAGTAGTAGTGGTAGTAGTAGTAGTAGTAGTAGTAGTAGTAGTAGTAGTAGTAGTAGTAGTAGTAGTAACAGTAGTAATAAGCGTGGACGTTTTCATTGAGAATCGGCTCGTACCTCCTTCCGTCCCCTGTACCTCCATCCTCACTCTGTACCTCCGTCTGACACCTGCAAGCATATTAGTACAATTACACAGAATAATATGTATACAGACCTAGGGAATTTAACAGACTGGTTTCTATCATTAAAGTTGACAATGTTATTAGAGCTTCATCAGATGTCAAACAGTTTAGATTCTTTTATCATCCATAAATTTGAAATCTTATCAAGACTGTCAAACCATAAGATCATACAACAAATTACATTCTATGAAAACATTTCGAATATGTTCAGCTATTCTAGTTCAACCACACCGAAGTCTCAACGTTATTACTGCGAACAAGACAAAGGATATTCCGTAATTTTATATCCTCATCAAACATCCGTTTGGAGTACAGCTAGGTATTGAACACCAATGCACGAGAGCAGCCAAATGGAGACTTAGTCATTTTTGTCTGAAAACATGATCATGCTGGCGGTTTCAAAATGGTTAAAAACTCTTCAACCGAATATTTTATCAAGTCCGATACGATATCGTGTCCCAGACCTTGTCTGGGGGGTCTTAGGACGAAAATCCTTTCAGGATGAAAATCCTTTCAGGACGAAAATCCTTTTAGGATTTCACAAACAGACTTATTTGTAAAACTTCGTCTTGTAAATCAATCAGATTATTGGACTGGTCAGTGAGTTTAAAATTAATTCTGGTTAATGAATTATTATGACATCGCATATAGACTGGATTCACCGGGGATTCAATAATTAGAAACCCTGGAGGAGCTGTTGGTGCAAATGAATACAAAATATATCCTTGCTGAGCTTGATTTGATCGTTTTAAATTTATTTGATAGCTTCCTTCGATAACATCACATACTAAATTGATCGCTATCACCGATGAAATATTCACATTGAACGGAGCAATATGCCTGCCACCACCATCTGGGTCATTATTATGTTTGAGGATTTTTATTTCCGGTGATGTTGTTTTTTTCCATTCGTCATGGATTTTTTTTGAAACCTTCATCGATGGCATCATTGAGAGATTTTTGTAGTTCTGGTACGTTATATTCTGGTAGTTTGAATGTGGAAATATCTTTGACGGGAATTTTATATTCATTTGCAAATAAATCTCTTGTTTCAAGACTACTGTCACCTAATACCTCTTGAATAATTTGTGAATGAAATGTTTCCATGTCATTGATGATTTTGTTACATGTTTCTACAACGCTGATAAATTCATCTCGGGTGAGAGTACCGGATTTAAGGGATATTAACAACAACGAAATATCGTTATTGAACGCTTTGAAAATTTCAGTGATGTCATCCTGTCGAAGAAGTAAGAATTTTCTTTTAGTGAAAGGATCTACCAATTCACTAAAAAATTTCAATTTGGTGTAATCGATATAACTCTTTATTGGATTATCAGATTTTATCCTGTCGGTGATATAATGATTTTTTTGTGGTTCTGGTAATTTAACGGTTTTCCTCCCGGGTGGTAATTCAGGCCATCCCAGTACGGTCCTTTTTGAGCTTTGAAAGATATCTACGACGTAACCATCTGTGCTTATTTCAATGGCAGATGATAGTGTTGGCTCATGAACTGTTATAGCTATTATCGATTCTGCTCCAGTAATGGATTTTATTCTACGCGCGAATTCATTATTGATTTGTTCAATTTGGTATGATCCGGTTGGTATGGAAACAACGTTCCAGTCTGGGGTACCGTCTGGTTTATTCTTATACGAGAAAACCAGTGAATTATTCGGTTGTTGACCACCAAATGATTTTGATCTGATATTAGGCCAACTGTGGTATACTCGCAATTTTGCTAGCGCGATTTCCTTCACTGGGACCGGAGAGGGGAAATTCACACTGAATTCTGGATTCATTGATGTTATTGAGATCATGCTGGTTTGTACTGGGTTTGTGTTCTCCACTATTTGTTGAAGTAATTCCATCTGTGTTGTCATTGTTATTATACTGTTGTTGTCGCTCTAATTTTGACATCGCAGAATCATATATATCTACCATCGCTGAAAACTCACTATCTGATATAATTGTATCATCGTGCGATGACGATATCAATGAGGATAATTGCGAGTATGCAGTGAACACAACATGAAATTGAATTATGTAGTCTTGCAGTTTACGCTGGCTGCATGATGATATTTTTTTTGTTACTATCGAAATTATTCCAGCGATTGTTGTTGCCGCAGAAATGCAAATTGGAACAGCTATCGGGGCAATCATTGTCACTGAAGACAGTATAATACCAGCTCCGGTGATTACACCACTCACTGAATACACGGTAACATCAATTGCGGTAATTCTCCTGCGATATTTTTTAATTTTCATTGCATACTCCTCAGTGAGGGTTTTGAGTCTATTTTGAAATTCTCTGACCTGATCATAGCGATATTGCGATGATGAAATCATTTTTATTTTAAAAACGCTAGCGTTTTCAATTACGATTTCAATTGAAACCGTTAGTGAAATTGCTTTGCAATTTTCAACTTAAATCCGCTACAAATTCCAAATACCACGTTGTTGAAACCCTAATCAAATTTTTATCAGTAGATGTTATCGTGAACTTTTCAGTTGTATCCTTGTCGATGATCGTTGAAATCGTATTATTGACCCCGGATGAACTGGACGATGAAATATTAAATTGAGTCGTTGTCACTAGTGTTAATCGATAAATACCCTTAACGGTTGCAGTGATATCTAATTTGTTGTTTGTAGGTGTCCACGCAAACGATCCGTGTTGGATTGTGTATACTAAGTTGTTGGTTTTCTCATGAGGAATTTTTGTTTTTTCAATGACTGTTATCATCCTCGAAAAATCATTTTTGATGGCTTCGATGAAGTTTTTCGTCTCATCGATGGATTTTTTAATATCAGGGAGTTTTATTTCAATTTTATCCAACGGGGTTCCAATAAATTTATCAATGATATTTCTACGAAATGAGGTAAATTGTTTTCGTTGTTCTTCAGTTTTAGATTGAAGTGTTGTTAGTTCCAACACAGAACTTTTTAATTCATCGTTGAGAGTTTTCAATCTATCTGTAATCGTCGAAAAAAGTACACCCGGTTTGAGTTTACCCTGATCGGAAAATAACGCAACGGTGTTCTCGATTGCGTTTTGTTGTTTAATCAAAATATCATCCAGAGAAATATTACTGGTTTTCAATTTACCCTGTTTGTCTTGAAATACAACTATTTCATTCGGGTCAACACTTGTAAAATTTAACGTCTCAGCGATTTCATCTTTAATTTTTTTTTTTATATCACCCGTCGCAGTGTCATTGGGTTTGGGTTTCAGAGGTCTTCCCCAAATATCAATCATTGTTATTGTAAAACTCTTTCTCTCTCTAAAAAGCGATTACTAGAGTAT
Source organism: Unio pictorum (assembly GCA_030141615.1). Classification (NCBI taxonomy): domain Eukaryota; kingdom Metazoa; phylum Mollusca; class Bivalvia; order Unionida; family Unionidae; genus Unio; species Unio pictorum. Next base: position 9,783,238 of record JARLTB010000005.1, on the reverse strand, counting down.
TCATTTACGACAATATGAGGTGGTTTTCCCCTTGGGTTATCCAAGGAGTTAGAAATAGCGTTAAGGACATTTAATACTTCGCTGCCGCATATTGGTGGATCATTCATTTGTTGTGTTGGTAGCGTAGAATACCAAGTCTTCATTGGAAAAGTTTTTATATAACGCATAAACTCTTTTGGCGGGGCTGATCCATATGAATCAAAATAGACAATCCCACGTGGATCAATAGCGTATGCAACCCAGTGAGTACCAGGTCCAGTGCTGTTATCGAGATTAATAATACCGGTTTCAACGCTGTTTGGTTGCGCCGGTAACTGATCTTTCATAAAAACACCTCTGAAGTTTTTAATCGCTAGTTTTTTAGCGGCATCCATTAAATCAAAATTGGACATAGGAACCAAAGATTCCTCAACTAGTAAACCGGTCCTAGTCTTAGACCCTTTCCGCTGTACCATGAATACGGGGTTCCTGGTAGTCTTAGACCCTTTCCCCCTTTTTTATAACCCTGTCCAGTTGCCTTCTTTAGTGCCATTCCTGCTGCAGTACCAACGGCTCCTAACGCCGCTGCTTTAGCCACTGCTGGGGCTGCTGCTAAAATCAAGGCCGGAATCGCAGCTAACAACGGGAATATACCACCTGTTTTAATCATATTTTTGATAGCAGCCGCAGAAATAGTAATCTGAACACCTTTTTTTGCTACAAGTGCATCATTGAAATGTTTCACTTGACGAGTTGTCAGCGATAATTTATTTGCACCACCAGTCATTTGATTGGGTTTCAGCGTGATTGTGGTTCCGCATTTTTTAGCTGATTCCGATTGCAATTTTTTTATTTGACCGGGGGTTAACGCAACACTAATATTACTGTATGACATTATACATAATTGATTGATTCTAAATCGTTTACAATTTCAATGAAAAATCGTTCAAAGATTTTCCACTGGTGCATCAATGATTCTCATTCTTCCTCCAACACCTTCAAGTAACATTGATTTTTCACTGAGAATGACATCAACCGCTCTATAATTAGCAATAGCACCACGAAGCACATTAGCTCTAAAATGTATATCAACAACAGATTGTCTTGTTAAATCAAGATGTTCCAATGAAAAGTAATAAATCGGATATAGATTTTTAAAATCAAATTGTGATATTTGCAGACCGGTATCAACATTTTGATCACGTGCCATAAATGACAACAACTTATGATACACGCGTGCAATATGATTTTCGGTGTAATTAAGTTGTACATCTTCAGATGGTTCCTGCTGGCCGTTTATTCTCAGTGAGACGTCTTTAACACCTAATTGATCAAATATCATATGGCTGGAGAGTTGATTGCCAACTCGTGTGTTATCCTGTAACGCAATAAATATATGACGTGGTGCAGCCATGCCTTGTTTTGATGCTAGATTCCACGTGAATAACCCGTTAATATCTGATTGCTTCACATCTGTACTTACCATTAGCCAACTTAACAACGACTTTCCTCCATGGTCCATAAATGATAGTAATCGTTCTTCTGCGGTAATTGATGGAGTTAACACTGGCATCCACAATGATATTTTTGTTAAATTGACTTTACCGGCATCAGCATTGGGATTTGCAGCATCTGCTGGAATCCTCCAAATTGCGTCGTTATCATCACTCTTTCGCACCAGTGCTACTGTATGCTTCGCTCCATAAATAACTTTTCTGACGTTTCTACAGAATCCAAATATGTGATGCAGTGGAATCGCGCATGAAAATAATTTACGCCGCCCTTCCAACATTGAAATACGTGTTGCAGCTCCTAGATTGAAATTAACATCGTTGTTTATAATCATATCCTCGGCATCAATATTAGCGGTGCCAGCATTATTCTTTGGTCGTCTTACAACAAATTGATTTCCTCCAGCGGTATTTTTAACATCCTTTGCAAACATCATAGTAGGTCCTGCTGATCTTGTATAATCATCGGAATATCTTGCTAGCCCGATTATTGTTGTAGCCACATCAACATCACGATCTATCGACTCAATTTCTTTTCCATCAATGAGATATCTAGCATTCTCAAATAACGCCATAATACCATTATTGACAAAACCGACTTGAGTACCAGCTGGATACGGTGCTGGTACAGCAGTAGTATCAGCAGCTGTTACAAGTTCTCCTTCTACTTCGATAAATGCTTCATAAGGTAAAAAGTATTTACTGGTATCATGGACTTGAAGTTCAATTCTTGATCGACTCTTTGGGTCTATTGCATGATAGGCGTAATATTGATAATCGCGTACAGAATCATCCTTGCGAACTGGGGCGTCTATATCAAACGCTGGATCACGTGACTGTTTGAACATTTTATTCTATTTATCAAAGTCTAAATCGCGATTTTCCATTTCATCGTCGTAGTTTTTTAAAGCCACTTCCTGCTATCATATTTGCAATATTGCTTTGGTCGGGGGTTATCAATGATGGCAAAGCCATCGACGCTAATTTTTCATCTACTGCATTATTTATAATTTTACTAACACTTGCAGGCATTTCCGCTGTAGACGGTAACGGTTTCTTTTTTCGTCTCACTAATAATGTTATTTTATCTTTGCTGCAAAAAACGCTTTTCCGGCAAGATCTCCAACAGCACCAATACCCTTATCACGAATAACATCAATGGCTTTCATTCCTAATTGTTTAGCTAACGGCATCACTTTTGGAGCCATTCTTGAAAATAATCCTAAAATGGTATCTCCGAAACCATCTCCGTAATATGCGCTATAAACTGGAAACCGTGAATTAACTGCATAGACGGGGGTTGGTTTATCATGATTGTAGTGTATGACCATTATTATTTAATTGTTATTTATCTAATCAATTGACTTCGTCATCAGATTTTTCAATTCAGTCACTATGATACCCACTTTCCGCTAACTCGCCAATGAAATCTCGATATGTTTTGATATCCTTGATACCACCTTGAAATAACCGTCTACAGATATCAGCTGCTTCATTAATTATTTCCGGTGAATTATTTCCAGCTCGGAAACCTCCGATTGGAACATCTAATCGTGATATATCATTGATAACACTATCAGGACATGAAATCCTTGGATTTTCACTGGAATCTTGCAATCCACTTCCGCTATAACCAGTTGCTTCATCTAGTTTGTCTGTATCCGTGGTTTGTAAATAATCAAGAGTATCCTCATCAGGTGGTAGTTTTTTAGGAGAGAAAGATATTTTCTTTGCAGGTTGCTGTCGCTTTCTTTGCAATTTTGGCGTTTTTTGTTGTTGTTTAAACTCTTCGTATTGATTATACACTATACCCACCGCATTGATATATTCAATGTATGATGCACTATCTGTCTTAATCTGACTTTCTTTAGTTTTGATTTTGTAAAATATATCAGCCCAATGAGTTAAATTCTTAACATACTTATGATGTTCTGGTTTCAACCATTTTTTTCTGTTTTCATAAGACGTAACAACAAGCGCAGGAATTTCTGTTGGATCAGTCTTATCAATTTCTGCTAACCCTTCCTCGTTAAATCTCACGCGTAAATCATCTACTGTTCTTTTTTATTCCATTTTTTGTACAGTCTGTTTTGTTTGTTCAGTTTTCGCTGCTTTTTTTTCAAGTTCACCAATAACAGATTTCCCCGTCTCGGGAACATCTCCCCGTATAGCACGCTCTACCCCGTACGTTGCTGTGGTTACTGGTTTAAACAATTCTTCAGACCCCAAAGCAAAATCAGTTTGTAAACTCTGTCGTTGTTGCAGTTTATTCCTTACAGAGTCACGAATTGGTATAAATTTCTTAATTGTATCTAATCGTTCACGAGCCAATCGGGTTGTTAATGCTTCATTGACCATTATTTGAAATCACAAACAATTTTTCAATTGCAAAACAATTTTTCAATCCCGACCTAACACCACCGTGGAAGTGTTTTAAGGGCATTATCATTGATGGGGAAAGTCACATTATTATATATTTTATAACAATTATGTGACTTTCCCCATTCTATTTTTGACATGTCGGATGATTTTTAACACCACAATGGAAGTGTTATTTCATCCCATAACAGCTTCTATCAGTGATGAAGGAAGTCACATAATTGTATATAAAATATATAATACTGTGACTTCCTTCATTCTTTTTTTGATCATCCATTAACGGCCCATCGATTTTTTATTCACTGATTTTGTCATTTTCAATCAAAAAGTGCTAAAAAATGAAAATCTCTTTGAGGGTCGATTTCAATCAAAAAATGATAATGGTCGGTCACAATCAAAAAATGATAAATGGTCGGTCAATCAAAATTGTTCATTTTCTTGAATTAACGCCCGTAGGTTTCTAATTTTAGAGTTGACTTCTTTTTTCAATTCGTATTCGTTACCTAATTCTTTTCGTATTCGTTCTACGATAGTATACAACGGAACAAACACACTGATGTCACTGGAAAATGCAAGAGAGTCTCTAATAGAATTCTGAATTTTTTTGATGAGTGCATATTTCTTTGGTAGCATATATTTATTGTTGTTAACTCCGTATTCTATATCCTGAAAATCCAACTTGATTTGATCAGGATTTAACCCATCTGATAGTTCAATATCATGACTTTTCAATTTTAAAATTTCAACTATGATGCTATTCATGTTTTCAGAATTCATTATTCTATAACAATGACATATCTCTAATTGAAAAATATGACGTATCAGACATAACTAAATTGAAATTTCTGTCCGCTCTCTTTTGAAATGGCAGATCAACAAACCCCCTCTGCAACGAATCGTACTGAGGCTCTACAAATATTGAAATACTTGCCGGCTTCATATATTGATTGAAATATTTTTTCTTCGTTAGTTGCCGTATTAAAAGATTTTACTGGTCTCGCTTTTTTTGAACAAGTGCCAGTCCTTCCTCGTTTGGTATTCTCACTCTGTGTGATAGCTTGCAGATTTGATAAAGAATTGTTCCTTGGATTAGAATCCTTGTGATCGATAACAAAACCATCATTGATCAATCCATAAAAACATTCAAATACGAAACGATGATTGTAATATTTCTTCTTTCCAACAGTAAACAACAAATACCCCATACCATTATCCCTCCCAACTGGTTTCTTCAGTCTACAGTGTCTTACAACACCATCACTGGATGCTTCATAATTTTTAATCAAGGGATGTGGTCTGAATTCTTGGTTCATTATATACTATACTATTGTTTGTCTAATTCATTGTTTGGTTTAATGATAAATCTTTCAATGTAGTCTTGGGGAGTTCTTATGATTTTATCCTTGACGTTGTCAGGGTCAAGGACTTTTTCAGGGTCATAATTTCTGATTGATTGTCCATTTTTTATTATGTTATCATAATAACGCTTCAACTCCCTGTATCGCTTACCACCACAGTTTAGACATAACTGCGATTTCCCCCGGACCCCAACCCCACATCGAATACAGGGTAACGGACCGAGGCTTCCACGTCGAAAACTCTGCATATGATACCTACAGAACTCATTTCTGCATGATTTGTTACACGGTGTCACTGATCCAATCATGAGCCATTTGCAGTGATTCATTATATATAAATCTTTCATTTAAATACTTGTTTTTGGTATAGCATGAGGAAGTTCAAGAGAACGCCCTTGAAAAATGCTCAATTCAATCCTGATAAGGAGTTTAAGAGATTATTGAAAATTAATCCTAAATTTAATCTCGATAGACCAAAAAAACGTCCAAGAGACGGAAACATGAAGGAGTTTAAGAGATTTTTGAAAATTAATCCTAAATTTAATCTCGATAAACCAAAAAAACGTAAAAAGAGATTATTGAAAATTAATCTCGATAAACCAAAAAAACGTCCAAGAGACGGAAACATGAAGGAGTTTAAGAGATTATTGAAAATTAATCCTAAATTTAATCTCGATAAACCCAAAAAACGTTTAATAGACAGAAACATGAAGGAGTTTAAGAGATTATTGAAAATTAATCCTAAATTTAATCTCGATAAACCCAAAAAACGTTTAATAGACAGAAATATGAAGGAATTTAAGAGATTATTGAAAATTAATCCTAAATTTAATCTCGATAAACCCAAAAGACGTAACAAGAGATTACCCTGGAAAAATGCTCAATTCAATCTTGATATAGTTTCTAATACACCAAAGAATAAAATTCTTGATAAAGCCATGATTAGTAAAATCAGAGACTGTTTTAATGAATTCAAGCGTGATGGAGCATCTTATTGTTGGTCAACATTTCGAATTGATGGTGTTGTTGATGCTACCATGAATGATGAAAAAGCAGCAGTGATAATTTCACGTCTTGGGGAAAAAAGGTATTTTTTTCGAATAAAATTCCTTATCCGTGATGATGGAAAATGGGTCATTAGGGATAAAATTGAACCCATTCTCAGGGACAAAAAAAAACTGTCACCGTGAATCAAGATTCCAAACCAGGAATTTTGACCGGAATTGATAAACCATACTACGAAAGATCTTATCCTGTAACAGCAGTTGTTTACGGGATATATCCGCTCAATGAAAAACCTGATATTGCAAAACTAGCACCCATGAAATATTCGACAGGGCTCAATTGTGTAGCAGAACGAATAATGGAACACTTCACAAATGCGTGTTGGGGAAATAAACTAACTGATCTAAGACGAAAAAAAATAACCGAATGGGAATTAACGGTAAAAGAGAATGGGGCAACAATTCAGGATATAATTAAATTAGAAACATCATTGAGATTTCCAATATCGGTAAGGACAATCACCGGTGAAGTATTAAAAGAACCGAAATATCAATCAAAAAAAGGAGCTCCAATACAGATTATTGATCATAACGAACACGCGTGGTCATCTGCAGTAACAATATTCCCGCGGGATAGAACCGTAAAATATATCCCCCAAACTCTGTTTGGAACCGAAGAGTTTTTTTCAGAGCAGAAATTATTTGATGCTATTTACAATCTGAGTAAAAAGGATCCTGTGTCAATGTGGCTATTTCATAGTACTTCAGACGAGGAATGTAGATTTGATCAGTTTGTTAGACCCAACGGAGAATTGTACCGTACTGAAGAACTGCATAATCAAGTGAAAAAACTAGCTAGTGAGTTTTCACCCCAGAGTTCTGGGGGGGGGGAAGACAACGATCAATTATTAGCAAACTGTTTTACACTACCATCAATTGCAGCACATTTTGCTAGGAAGAAAAACGCGTGGAAACCAACATGAAGTGAGTTTTTATCAGATGTCAGATTGTCCTGTCTTGAATACAGCCATGGGGGGTTATGGAATACAAAATACGACCCGGAAACCGTTATTTCCGTTGATATGATTGCGTGTTATCCAGGAAGTTTTCTTGGGTATGGAGAATGCGAGAAATATTTCAAACGATTTGGACACCCTACACACGAAATGACCCGTGTTGCTATTAATGGACCACTGCCTGATTTTGATTTAACAGGATTCGCTCGTGTAGAATCATTTGAATTGGCTGAAGGACTTCATCCTTGTAGTTATCTTTGGATTGGTAAACACATGTCTGAAAAACACTGGATGCCAATAGTGTTATTACGGTATATGCTTGATTGTAAGATCTTAAAATCATTAATTGTCAGTGAAGCAATTATATCCTATCGAGCACAGAAATCAGTCTGGTTACCACAACCTGATCTAAAAAAAATAATTAGCGAACAGCGAAAACTGTTTCCTGATTTTAATGAACAACAAATCATGGATTGGTCTAAACAGCTATTTGAAATCAGAAACAATGAAGCAAAAGATCTTGGACGAAGAATAATCGGTAAATTCACCCAAGGTGGTAAATACGATAATACAAGATATTCTTCACGATTGATTATAGACAATGCTGAATACGATTTTGTAATCGCTGATTTAACGAATAGGGGCCTATATGTCAATCGTAAAGACGCATTTCTGTCCGATGGAACCAAATTAGGTACAATTGTTACCTACAATGATGGATACAATCCGCAGTACACACACTTAAGAGCTTCTATGCTCGGTTATGCTTCTATTAATCTGTTTTCAATGATAAATAGATTTCCTAACACCGCAGTTAGAGTTGCCACTGATTCATTTTACATAAATAGCAAAATGGCTGATTTTATAAACGGTAGCAAGGCTACTGGCAACGAGAATTGGGGGTCATGGAGAATTAAGAAGGAAATGCTTCGTGATTATATTCAATCAGCAGATGTTACAATTGAACATAATTATTTAGAAAGCAATCAGTGTTCAGAATTTTCTAATGCACCACCGATTTCTGATCCAATATGCCGGTATAAAACAATTTATTTAAACGGTTGTGGTGGGTCAGGAAAAACAACCCGGGCAATAGAGTTATTTCGTGTTTCCAAATCAAATATGATTGTACTAACACCAACACACAGACTTGCCAGAGAAATGATACAGAGAGGGGTAAATGCCTGTACCTATCACAGTTTTTTCCGATGGAAAGGAGATAAATGGACTCCTGAGCGTATGGGAGAGAAATTTATTCCTGAAATCATCATTTGGGATGAAATAGACACAGTATCATTAGATGTATTAAAAATATTTCTTGAGTGGTTGTTATTGAAAAATACAAAAATCGTCATGTTGTCGGTGCATCCCCACATGAATGGCTAAAGGGTTTTGTAGACTATTATGAAGAAATTGATACCGATCATAGATCACTTGATGAAAAATTAAAAGAATTTAAGAAACTAATTAGATTAAAACTGGATAGAATCCAGTGTGAAATAGCCCGTGAAATAATTTCGGAAACTCTAATGAATGAGTTTTGGGAATCGTGGAGACCAAATGATTTGATAATTGCAAGTAGAAAAATAGTCAGGGACACACTTCAGATGAAGTTATTTGAATTGCATAAAAAAGATTTGCAACACTTCCAGTGCCTCTTTGTTATAGGCCTTCGGATACACGAAAACAGAACATTGAAGTTGATATTCCAGGACAAAGTGAAAAACAAATTCTGGTATTAAATGATATTGTGCTGGTTGATATCAATGTCGTTGAAGATGCATTGCGTGCTAATAAATCCCCGTGGACGCTAGGATACGCAGCAACAATACATTCTTCACAAGGATTGACTATATCGGATACAATTGTTTGGATGGTAGATAATCGCATCGAATGGTCAAATTTAGTCTATCTTGCAGTATCCAGAGTACGAAAAATAAATCAACTTTGAAGAATTGTTTTAGATGATGACACCACAATAGATGATATTGATGTTAAAATTATTGATAAAAAACTCTCCGGTTACAAACAACAAGACAAAAAAAAAAACAACGAGAATTTGATATTGATGCTAAATTAATAATCACTTTGAAGAAACAACAGAATAATCACTGCGCAGGTTGCAATTGTATAATGCGTTGGCAGTATTCGGATAAGGATCCTCGTCAATTTACCGTTGACAGAAAAAAAAACAATCTCGGTCATGTCAGAAACAATGTGATGTTGACTTGTCTTGAGTGCAATAGACGCAACGGCGCTAGTTAAGACCCCGTGGTGGTAATTGAGTATCCTCGGGTATCACTTGTAATTGTCGTCTAGTAAATCCTCGTTGAGGGGCAGTTGAATCCAGTTTATAGACTGGAGGTCTACCCGTAGATCGTGTTATACTAGATATCTTGTGTGCAGTAACACTCCAAATAGGATCAGTAGCCTTTTTTCTGCCACCCTCAAGCTCTCCTGGTTCGTATAAATACCTAACAGTGACATTGCTACCAAGTCAGTCATTCAAGCTGAGAGCTCTGAAGCGGACGGACCGGTCTTGGAGCACGGAGTGCTAGCTGTCTAAGGCAGTGAGAAAAGGCGCCGTTTAGGACTGTGGACCAAGAATGCAGCCATATGAGCGCCTAGTGTGAAATAACACCCACTGGAACCTAGGACAGCAGCCACGGCAAAAAGATATATTCTGCAGAAATTGGAGGACTTAGGCAAATTGGCGGACAGAGAGCCACGTGGAATCCAAGATGGCGTTCACTCTCTGAAGGATTCCGCGGGCCCGGTGACGTCACCTGAAATGCTTCGCAACGTCATACAGAAGCATGAATCCAAATGTATGCAGAACAAAAAGGAAAACTGGCTGAACAAATCGACCTACTGCCGAGAAAAGACGTCCAGGAGCGTGATGAGAAGAACTTGCCATCATTTACCAGCTTGCATGGTGAAATAGGGGACTCATTTGGCTTCGAGTACCCCTCTTTGACTAACTATTTGGCCCTGAAAACACTAATATGACCTTATTGGTATGCCTTCGACAAAATTCATAACCAAAAATCCCCTACCATTGACAACACTATCATGTGCCGCTTAGGCACCTTAGTTTAAATACAATAGGGACTTACATATGTACACTATCGTACTAGTCCCTATTTCTCGATAGGATGTTAAGTAGTATTTTACAACTCAGATATTTGGTTAATTGCACAGGTGGCTTACACATTATTAGTTGTTAGGCTGTCCATTAGTATAACTGGACTGAATTTGATAAAAAGAGCGTGCTTGGCTCTTCGCACCACTGCTTCCCGCTGCAGTAAATTCTCGTGCTTGCACGACCTTACTATGCAGACAAAGGCGATATGAGTTAAACTATTTTACTCTCGCTTTGCTTCACTGCTATTGCAGATTGGCTAGGCATACAGAATACTGATTGGGTGGGTGTGTGTAGGTTCTATTCCTACCCACCCTGGCCTTCCAATCACACCGTGTCAGTACAATTATTGACCAGATGTGACGGCCAAATTAAATAAGTGATCCTTTGATCACATAAACGCCTGCAGGGTGCGCGGCACCATTCCCACCCTCAGGATAAATTAAATAACTCCCCATTGGGAGATAAAACAGTGACAAGAGCCACATTGGACGAATCACTTTAAACAAATATATCAATCAATCTTACTACCAAGAATTGTTTCTTTGAAATCTTTTTGTGGTTTTTCAGGTATTGACTTCTTTTTAATCGCATTGATAGGTTTCAAATTAATTGTTCTAGTAATCTCATTATTCAGTGCGGTAATCACAGCTGGTAATCTTTTAACCCATTCACGGGATCTTTTTTCTTGGATGAATTCTTTTGCGTATTCATATCCAAATAACCGCTCAGCAATCGTCCGATTAAATCGTTCTATAATTGCCTGATCACGATGTAGCGCAGTATGTCCTCGTCGTATTGTGACATTGTGATATTTCATTGTAGATAACACTGCACCCTGAAATTCCTTGCCAGGATCAATTTGTAATAGATTTGGCCAGTGCAGAGGACCCCTTCGATAAATCCTTTCAAATGCAGAAGCAACTTCAGTGGCCGATTTTGTTTTTAACGGTTCTGCTTCTTTGTATCGACTTGCAATATCAATTATGGTTAGAGCGTATTTGTAACCGTTGTCATGTGGCAAAAATAATATATCAGCCTGATGAACTTCATTAGGAAAGGTCACATCAAAATGCGAGAAATTAATTTGTTTAGGCGGTGGTAGATAAATTTGCCATAGTGCCTGTTTAGATAACCAATGAGCCGCAGTGGTTTTTTTCACTTTTGCAGCGCTAGCGAGTTTATGGATTGCAGCGCTACCCCTCCAGTATCCTTTTGGAGAATAGTAAATAGATTCCATGTTGTTATTAATTAGCAGCACCTAACATCAATTTACTTTTCATAGCCGATTTTATCAAAAATGAAGCCAATTTTTCCTTGAAGGATTTATCAGGAATGGCATTCAACGCATGAATTAATTTCACATCTGCTAGATGCCTGTGTTGCAGATTGCTGCTTTTATAAGCGACATCATGAAGATGACAGGCCTTATCAATGGCGTTTATTGGTTCTTCACCGGGTCGGGGCTGATTTTGATTATTGAGTCTGATATCAAGTCTTGTTCCCGGTCCACAATAACTATACCCTGGAAGGTGTTTTTCTCCTGGATACTTTGCCCATGGGGTTCCAGGGAGTTTAGTTAGCTTGGCTGCGATATCACCTCCTCGTTTTTTTTAAAGGTTCCTTGGGTTTAGAAACAAATCTAAATTTCTTTGTACTACATTGTACGCATTTACCAGAAAGCGCTGATCGGTTATTTTTTGTTGTAATCGTCGTCAAGTCATCTGTGCCAGTACGTTTTTTACACTTCACACAATATAGATCCATAATTTATATATAACAGCATGAATGTAATTGATTATTCAGCTACCCGACGACGGGAACCTATTAAACACCATGAAATGTTACCGAATTCAATTAGAATGATTATAATCGGACCATCTGGAAGTGGAAAGACACAATTGCTACTTAATTTGATAACAAGATGGATGAAATGGGACAAATTGTATTTAATAGCCCCGAGTGTAGACGATCAGCGATGCTATGAAGTGCTCAAGGATTTTAACGAGAAAGCAAAAGAATTTGAAATCGACGATGATTTTATTGAATTTATTACTGATATTGATGAAGCCCCTTCCGTAGAAGACATCGATGGAAGTATTAACAATTTAGTCGTATACGATGATATCATGTTAGATAATCAAAAGAATCCTGCTAGGATTTTTTCCCGAGGCAGACATAAAAACACGGACGTGATATATGTCTCTCAACGGTACACACAAATACCAAAAGTGATTCGCGATAATTGCAATGTGTTGTGTGTATTTAACGGAGTTGATACTCATACACTACGAAATATTTGGCAAACTTGGTGCTGCGGTGATATGAATCATAATCAATTTCGAAATTTCTTTAGTCATGCTCAGTCAAAACCACACGGATTTGTGACAATAAATTTAGCAGACCCGAGGACACGATATCGTATCGGACTTGATAAAATATTCGGTTGAAGAGTTTTTAACCATTTTGAAACCGCCAGCATGATCATGTTTTCAGACAAAAATGACTAAGTCTCCATTTGGCAAATGGAGGCTTTCTTTTTTTTGATTTCATTGATTTTTTTTTTGGACTGATTTCATTGATTTTTTGACTGATTTCATTATTATTTTTTGCCTGTTTCATTGATTTGATCGGGTTTTAAGCCCTAATCCAATGAAAACTTGTTTAAAAACGTTGTCCGGCTCACCTCCTCTGCTGCTACGAGACTGCTGGCATGTGCATATGATGTGGCACGTGTAACGTTACATAATTCATTCAAAACATTTCCACCAAGGATTGTTTGGCAACATGTATAAATGAATCAAACAATTAAATGAATTATCTTTGAATGTACTATTTACGTTCTCTTGCTTCATTTTGATATTTGATTGTTTTTTATGTGTCTTTATAGTTTACTATAGATATTTTCTAAAGTACTTGATCAATTAACATTTTGCTTTTAGTTTCAACATAATTTAACGGGCTAAAGGCAAACTGTATCTTTGCTAGCCAGGGTTCTGATTTGTTAATCATATATACACCTTGGCGGATCGATCATACATTTCAGTGTTTCTTATATGTGATTTTCATTGGGAAGGACACTGCATCCAGTAAATATTTAATTGATCAAATTTGAACTCTCTTCATACATGATCGTGACAAAGGGAACACACAGCATAAACAAGCAAGTTTCATCTACCAGTCCGTGCGTGTACAAATTGGTCCTTTACCTCAAATACACCTGTTATTGCCGCTAGCTAGTATGCTGTCATACCTTCTTTGGCAAAGGTACTAAGTCTTCTTATGAAGTCAATTGGCTCCATCATTTACAGCCCATGTGCAATGTACCACCGTTAAACTATATTGGTTAATCGGCATTACTTAGAAACAAATTATGACATCCAACAGATGTCTCTAGGACATGTCACCAACATATATTATCGATCTGCCAAGTGTAGATAGGGTTAACATATAAGAGCAATGGCTTGCAAAGTTGCTTTCCTTGTAAACTAATGCTTATATAAGGTTACTACTGTGTTAGCATATCTCAGTGAATATCATGTGATTTCATTCGAGCCAATGAATGACTTTTGTATAATTTTAGTTTGGTTTGATATTTGGTGGAGCCCACAAGAACATCGGTTGTGCTGGTGTAACACTGGTGATAGTACGCGAGGACCTGTTAGGATACGCTCTATCCTCCACTCCATCTGTAATATGTTTCCGTACTCAAGCGGAACATAAGTCCATCTACAACACACCATCCACGTACAGGTATGTAAACGGTTTATAGCACTGTACCCATATAAAGGTAAATATACGACTATACAACACTCTGTCCACATACAGGTAGATATACAATTCTAAACGTTGTCCACATACAGGTAGATATACAATTCTAAACGTTGTCCACATACAGTAAGGTATATGGTTGTATAACACTTTAATCTGGAAGATAGTAGGTATATGAGTCTACAACCCTCTGTTCACATACAATAGGTTTACGGGTAGACGTCCGGTTATACAATACTCTACATATTGTATAAATTGGCTAAACGTCATTACAAACAACCATGGAATAAGCTGTTATACATTATCTGGATCTCGTTGAGTAGTAGACCCAAAGGTAGATTAGTTCTGTAACTAATTGAGTTATCTTATCTAAATAAAGTCTATATTCTCTTCTTCTTCTTCTTCTTCTTCTTCTTCTTCTTCTTCTTCTTCTTCTTCTTCTTCTTCTTCTTCTTCTTCTTATTATTATTATTATTATTATTATTGAGTTCGATAATAAGCGAGATCCACACGCATAGCAGCAGAGAGGGTGAACAGACCACGATTTCGAGCAAAAATAAGGCTTCCAGATAACGTTTTCGAGCAAAAAATGGCCTATACACTACGTTTTCAAGCAAAATATAAGACTTCCAACGAAATCTCATTTAACCAAAAAAAAAGTCTCCATTTTTGCAAAAGGGAGATTTTACGATTTTGCTCACAACGATGTGGTCATCCACCCTCTCTGCTGCTACATGTTAATAATTCTTTATAGATTTTAACCGAATATTTGATCCAGTCCGATACGATATCGTGTCCGAGGATCATGTAGATTTATTGTTGCGAATCCGTGTGGTTTTGACTGAGCATGACTAAAGAAGTTTTTAAATTGATTGAAGTCCATATCAGAACACCATGTCTGCCATATATTTCTAAGAGTATGAGTATCAACTCCGTTGAATACAGCAAGAATATTGCAATTATCTCTGATCACTTTTGGAATCTGAGTGTAGCGTTGAGTGACATATATCACATCAGTGTTTTTATGCCTGCCTCTGGAAAAGATCCTAGCAGGATTTTTTTGTTTATCTAACATTATATCGTCGTATACGACTAAATTGTTAATATCTCCATCAATATCATCAATACTCGGTGCTTCATCGATATCGGTTATAAATTCAATAATACCCTCTCCGGATTTTTCTACCGCGCTGTCGTTAAAATCTTTTAGCACTTCATAACATCGTTGGTCGTCTACGCTAGGGGCAATTAAATACAACTTATCCCACTTCATCCATCTCATTATTAAATTGAGCAACAATTGCGTTTTACCGGATCCAGATGGCCCGATTATAATCATCCGGATAGAGTTTGGTAGCGCTGCATGATGCTTAATTGGTTCTCTTGTTTTAGTCGCCGAAAAATCAATTATATCCATATTTATATACATAAATTATGGATCTATATTGTGTGAAGTGTAAAACGCGTACTGGCACAGATGATGTGACGACGGTTACAACTAAAAATAACCGATCAGCGCTTTCTGGTAAATGCGTGCAATGTGGTACAAAGAAATTTAGATTTGTGTCTATGAAATCTGATTTAAAAAAAAACGAGGAGGTGATATCGCAGCCAAATTGGCAAAGCTCCCTGGAACCCCATGGGCAAAGTACCCCGGAGAAAAGCACCTCCCAGGATATAGCTACTGTGGACCGGGAACCAGACTTGATATCAGACTCAATAATCAAAATCAACCCAACCCCGGTGAAGAACCAATAAACGCCATTGATAAGGCCTGTCACCTTCATGATGTTGCTTATAAAAGCAGCAATCTGCAACACAGACATCTAGCAGATGTGAAATTAATTCATGCGTTAAATGCTATTCCTGATAAATCCTTCAAAGAAAAATTGGCTTCCTTTTTGATAAAATCGGCTATGAAAAGTAAATTGATGTTAGGTGCCGGTAATTAATAATATGGAATCAATTTATTATTCCCCAAGAGGATACTGGAGGGGTAAATCAGCAGTCCATAAACTCGCTAGTGCTGCAAAAGTGAAAAAAACCACTGCGGCTAATTGGTTATCCAAACAGGCACTATGGCAAATTTATCTACCACCGCCTAAACAAATTCAATTCTCGCATTTTGATGTGACCGCTCCTAATGAAGTTCATCAGGCTGATATATTATTTCTGCCTCATGATCGTGGTTACAAATACGCTTTAACCGTAGTTGATATTGCAAGTCGATACAAAGAAGCAGAACCGTTAAAAACAAAATCAGCCACTGAAGTTGCTTCTGCATTTGAGAGGATTTATCGACGAGGTCCTCTGCACTGGCCAAATCTATTGCAGGTTGATCCTGGCAAGGAATTTCAGGGTGCAGTGTTATCTACAATGAAACATCATAATGTCACCATACGACGAGGGCATACTGCGCTACATCGCGATCAGGCCATTGTAGAACGATTTAATCGGACGATTGCTGAGCGGTTATTTGGATATCAATACGCAAAAGAATTCATTCAAGAAAAGCGATCCCGTGAATGGGTTAAAAGATTACCATCTGTGATTACTGCACTGAATAACGAGATTACTAGAACAATCAACATGAAACCTATCAACGCGATTAAAAAGAAGTCTATACCCGTACAACCACAAAAAGATTCTAGCGTTTCCCAACCAATTCTTGGTAGTAATGTCATTGTGAGGTACTTATACGAACCAGGAGAGCTTGAAGGTGGCAGAAAAAGGGCTACTGATCCTATTTGGAGCGTCACTACGCATAAGATATCTAGTATAACACGATCTACGGGTAGACCAGCAATCTATAAACTGGATTCAACTGCCCCTCAGCGGGGTTTTACTCGACAACAACTACAGGTAATTCCCGAGGATACTCAATTACCACCGCATGGTCTTAACTAGCACCGTTGCGTCTATTGCACTCAAGACAAGTCAACATCACATTATTTCTGACATGACCGAGACTGTTATTTTTTCTGTCTACGGTGAATTGGCGAGGATCCCTATCCGAATACTGCCAACGCATTATACAATTGCAACTCGCGCAGTGATTATTCTGTTGTTTCTTCAAAGTGATTATTAATTCAGCATCAATATCAAATTCTCGTTGTTTTTTTTTGTCCTGTTGTTTGTAACCGGAGAGTTTTTTATTAATGATGCTAACATCAATATCATTTATTGTGGTGTCATTATCATCGAGGACAATTCTTCGAAGTTGATTTATGTTTCGTACTCTGGATACTGCGAGATAGACTAAATTCGACCATTCGATGTGATTATCCACCATCCAAACAATTGTATCCGATATAGTCAATCCCTGTGAAGAGTGTATTGTTGCTGCGTATCCTAGAGTCCACGGGGATTTATTAGCACGCAATGCATCTTCAACGACATTGATATCAACCAGCACAATATCATTTAATACGAGAATTTGTTTTTCACTCTGTCCTGGAATATCAACTTCAGTGTTCTGTTTTCGTGTATCCGATGGCCTATAACAAAGGGGTACTGGAAGCGTTGCAAATTTTTCTTTATGTAATTCAAATAACTTCATCTGAAGTGTATCCCTGACTATTTTTCTACTTGCAATTATCAAATCATTTGGTCTCCATGTTTCCCAGAAATCGTTTATTTGAGTTTCTGAAATCACTTCACGCGCTATTTCGCACTGGATTCTATCCGGTTGTAATCTAATTAGTTTCTTAAATTCTCGTAATCGTTCATCAAGTGATCTATAATCAGTGGTGATTTCTTCATAGTAGTCTACAAAACCCCTTAGCCATTCATGTGGAGATGCACCGACAAATGGTGGTGGTTGGCCGTGATCACCGCACATGACGACTTTTGTGTTTTTGTTTAACAACCACTCGAGAAATATTTGTAATACATCTAATGACACTGTGCATATTTCATCCCAAATTATGATTTCAGGAATGAATTTATCACCCATACGCTCGGGAGTCCATTTGTCACCCTTCCATCGAAAGAAACTATGGTAAGTACAAGCATTTACCCCTCGCTGTATCATCTCTCTGGCGAGTCTGTGAGTCGGTGTTAGCACAATCATGTTTGTGAAATCCGTAGGATTTTTACTACGATATAATTCAATTGCACGAGTTGTCTTTCCTGACCCACCACAACCGTTTAAATAAACTGTTTTATATCTACAGATTGGATCAGATACCGGTGGTGCATTAGAAAATTCTGATTGAATTTCAATACGGTTACAACAAAGATATTTATCATCCATGGCAACGTCTGCGGATTCACAATACTCATGTAGCATCTCCTTTTTAAATCGCCAACACCCCCAATTTTCTTCGGGATCTGTGAATTTAGCTACAGCTGATTTGTACTTATTGTGTATATACATCGAATCAGTGGCCACTCTAACCGCGGTATTAGGAAATCTATTTATCATCGAAAATAGATTAATAGAAGCATAGGCTAGCATTGAACTTCTCAAATGTGTGTACTGGGAATTATATCCATCACAGTAGGTAACAACCGTACCCATTTTCTCACCATTGGATAGAAAAGCATCCTTACGGGATACAAGTTTTCCCTGCTTCATTAAATCCGCTACAATAAAATCGTATTCAGCGACATCTGTGATCAACCGCGAAGAGTATTTTGCGTTGTCGTATCGTCCACCCTGGGTAAATTTACCGATTATTCTTCGTCCGAGATCCTTTGCTTGTTCTTTTTTAATTTCAAATAACTTCTTAGACCAATTCATGATTTGTTCTTCATTGAAATCAGGGAATTGTTTTCGCAATTCGTTGATTATACGATCTAGATCGGGTTGTGGTAGCCAAACTTCTTTCTGAGCTCGATAGCATATAATAGCCTCGGAAACAATCAACGATATTAGCATACCACAATCAATCATATATCTCAATAGCACTATTGGCATCCAGGCCTTTTCAGATAGATGTCTACCGAGCCAAACATAACTACACGGATGTAACCCTGTAGCTAATTCGAATGATATCACACGAGCGAATCCGGTTAAATCAAAATCAGGCAATGGTCCATTAATCGCAACACGAGTCATTTCATGCGTGGGATGTCCAAATCGTTTGAAGTACTCAGCGCATTCCCCATATCCGAGAAAACTTCCGGGGTAACACGCGGATATATCAATTGAAATCATACCATCACGTGAGTAATTCGTATTCCACAGTCCTCCATGACCAAATTCGACGCAACTCAATTTAACATCCTCGAGAAAATCACTTCGTGTTGGACGCCATGAGTTTTTTTCTCTTGCGAAGTGAGCTACCACTGATGGAATAGTAAAACTATCCGTGAAAAGTTTTTCATGGGAACTATCTGGTGAAAAATCACTAGTGATTTTTCTCATTCTGTTATCTAATTCTTCAACGCGATATAATTCACCATTTGGTTTTACAAATTGATCAAATCCTATTTCGGGATCTTCATCACTTCTAAGTAACCACACTGACACAGGATCATCTTTACACAACGCATGAATAGCATCAAATAATCTCTCTTCATAGAAAACATCCCGGACGAACTCCTTAGGGATATATTTCACGGTTCGTTCTCGTGGAAATACTGTTACCGCAGGTGTCCACGCGTGTTTGTTATGATCAATTATCTGTATTGGTGCTCCTCGCGATTGATATTTCGGTTCGTATAATACTTCTCCGGTTATTGTTGTTACTGATATTGGGAATTTTAATGATGCTTCTAATTTAGCTATATCAGAAATCTTTGCACCATGCTGTTTCACTGTCAGTTCCCATTCGGTTATTTTCCTACGTCGCAGATCAGTTAGTTTATTTCCTCGGGATGCATTTGTGAAGTGTTCTATTATTCGTTCTGCTACACAATTAAGCCCTGACGAATATTTCATAGGAGCTAGTTTTGCGATATCGGGTTTATCATTTAACGGATATATCCCATAAACCATTGCTGTTACGGGATAAGATCTTTCGTAGTATGGTTTGTCAATGCCGGTTAGAATCCCTGGTTTGGAATCTCTACTCACAATGACAGCTTTTTTATTCTTGAGGATTGGTTCAAATTTATCCCTAATAATCCATTTGCCATCGACTTCAATAATGAATTTGATTCGGAAAAAATACCGTTTTTCCCCAACACGTGAAATTATCACTGCTGCTTTTTCATCATTCATGGTAGCGTCAACAACACCATCAATTCGAAATGTTGACCAACAATAGGATGCTCCATCACGCTTAAATTCATTGAAACAATCTCTGATTTTACTAATCATGGCTTTATCAAGAATTGTATTCTTGGGTGTATTAGAAACTATATCGAGATTGAATTGAGCATCTTTCCAGGATAATTTCTTGGACGTTTTTTTTGGTTTATCGAGATTGATTTTGTTACGTTTTTTTGGTCTATCGAGATTAAATCTAGGACTGATTTTCAATAATCTCTTAAACTCTTTCATGTTTCCGTCTCTTGGACGTTTGTTACGTTTTTTGGGTCTATCGAGATTAAATCTAGGACTGATTTTCAATAATCTCTTAAACTCCTTATCAGCATTGAATTCAGCATTTTTCGAAGGCTTAATTTTGGATAATCTGTTGAATTCCTCCATGTTATAATTAAAACAAGTATTTAAATAGAAAAATATAGTATAATGAATCACTGCAAGTGGCTAATGATTGGATCAACAACCCCGTGTAACAAATCATGCAGAAGCGAATTCTGTGGGTATCATTTACAAAGCGTTAGGCGAGGAAGTTTTGGCCCTCTTCCATGCCTCCAATGTGGGGTGGGCGTTAGAGGAAAATCGCAGTTGTGTCTTGCTTGTGGGGGTAAACGATACAGGGAACTAAAACGCTACTATGACAAACGAATCATTGACCCTAACGTCCTTGATAAAATCAAGGACAAAATCATCAAAACCCCTCAAGACTACATTGATAGACTTATAATTAAAGCAAATAATAAATTAGACAAGTAATATTATTATATAAATGAGCCAAGATTTCAGACCTCATCCAGTGCTCGTTAATTACGAAGCCTCCAGTGATGGTGTTGTCAGGCACCGCAGACTAAAAAACCCGGTTGGATATCTAAATAATATGGGGTATTTGTTGTTTAGTGCTAGAAATAAAACATATCTCTGTCACAGAATTATTTTTGAATGTCATAATGGATTAATCGAAGACGGATTTGTGATTGATCACATAAATGGCGTGAAGACTGATAATTGTCTTGTGAATCTTCAAGCCGTCTCACAAAGTCGGAATGCAAAATTAGGTGGAACTGGCAAACATGCAAAACCCCCTAGGAGAGTTAAATCGTTTGATTTAGAAAATAATGAAGAGAGAAGCTTTCAATCGATAAATGAAGCCAGTAGATACTTTGACATTTGTAGGGCTTCAATACGATTTGTTTCAGAAAATATAATTAAAACTGCTCTGTCTAAAAAAAATGGTCATAAAATAAAATTCGTATACACCTAAACGATTCAAGGTTGCACGATGTGGTCATCACCCTCTCTGCTGCTGCTGCAAATGTTTCATTTGTGGGTTAATAATTCTTTTACGATGAAAATCACTAAGATTTTTACCGAAAATTTGATCGAGTCCGATACGATATCGTGTCCCAGACCTTGTCTGGGGGGGATGAAAATCCTTTGTTGAAAATCGAAGATTTTTAGGATTTCACAAACAAACTAATCGCTAACACCTCTTCTTGTAAATCAATCAGATTATTAGATTGGTCTGTGAGTTTGAAATTAATTCTCGTTAACGAATTATTATGGCATCGCATGTAGACAGGATTAATTGGGTTCTCAATAATTAGGAATCCTGGAGGAGCTGTTGGTGCAAATGAATAAAGAATATATCCTTGCTGAGCTTGATTTGATCGTTCGAGATTAATTTGATAGCTTCCTTCAATTGCATCACATACTAAATTGAGCGCAATCACTGAGGATATATTCACGTTGAACGGAGCGATATGCCTACCACCGCCATCTGGGTCATTATTATGTTTGAGGAGGACAGATGGATCTTGTTTTTGTAGCGCCTTGATATCGGTTTTAACAATTCTTGCTAGTTCATCAGCTTTGTACCCGGGAAACTTGAAATTACGCAGATTGTCCTCTGTGATATTGTAATCGGTTAGGAATCGTTGTTTATTGTCGCTGTTGTCATTAATTATTGTTTGAATAATTAGTTCATAGATATATTCCATGTCCGATATAAGTTGATTTATTATTTCAACGTGTTTTTGCGATTTTGTTTTCCGCAGTTGTTCTAGTTGTGTGTCATATAATTGTTTAATTTCATTAAAATAACCACGGACGTCAGTTAGCGTAAATGAAATAGTAACAGATGAGTCGGTTGTTCTTTTAATGATAAAATCCCATTGCAATGTGTCTTTGTTGGTAAATATAAATCTATCGGCGATTCTTCCTTTTCTTATATCAGATAAATTATCTCGATAACTGGGATTGATTTCATGATATGATTGTACGTCCGTGGTTAAGTCGGCGGTGGAATTTTCCGGTGGTTTTTCAGGCCATCCTAACACTGTTCTTAACGAGCTGTTATATATATCTACAATGTATCCCTCTGTGCTTATTTCGATCGACGACGAGAGAGTCGGTTGATGAAGATTAATAGCTATTTTTGATTCTTTTCCAGTGATTGATTTTATTCTACGCTGAATTTCAGCATTGATTTGCTTAATTTGGTACGACCCAGTTGGTAACGAAACAGTTTCCCACTCTGGAGTACCATCGGGTTTATTCTTATACGAGAACACCAGTGTGTTATTGGGTTGCTGACCACCAAATGCAACCGATCTGATATTAGGCCAACTGTGGTATACTCGTAGTTTTGCTAACGCTATCTCCTTCACTGGAATCGGAGAGGGGAAATTCACACTGAATTCTGGATTCGTTGATGTTATTGATATCATGCTTGTTTGTACTGGGTTCGTGTTCTCCACTATTCGTTGAAGTAATTCCTGCGGTGTTGTCATTGTTATTATACTCATGATTTATTTCTAATTTTGGTATCGAGGAATCATAAATACTGACCATCACTGAGAACTCACAATCTGGTAATGTTGATATTATTGAGATCATTTTGGTTTTTTTTGGGTTTGTGTTTTCTGATTCCATCGGTGTTGTCATTGTTATTATATTCATGTTGTTGCTCTAATTTTGATATCGCTGAATCAAAAATACTGACCATCGCTGAGAATTCACTATCTGATATAATTGTATTATCGAGTGACGATGATATCATCAATGATAACTGCGAATATGCGGTTGATGCAATATGAAATTGAAGTAAGTAATTCTGCAGTTTACTCTGGCTGCATGATGATATCTTTTTTGTTATCCCGGTTGATATACCCCCGATTGTAGCCACCGCAGAAATGCAAATTGGAACTACGACCGGGGCAATCATTGTAACCGATGCAAGTATTATTCCGGCGCCAGCGAGAACGCTTGACACCGAGTACATAGTAATATTAATTGCGGTGATTCTTCGTCGGTATTTTTTTATTTTTATTTGATACTCCTCAGTGAGGGTTTTGAGTCTATTTTGAAATTCTCTAACCTGATCATAGCGACATTGAGTTGATGACAAAGTCATTGTTATTTTAAAAACACTAGTGTTTTCAATTAATTACCATCGTTAGCGGGAATTGCTAGTACTTCAGTCGGAAAAATGAGCTACGAGTTCTAA
Source organism: Unio pictorum (assembly GCA_030141615.1). Classification (NCBI taxonomy): domain Eukaryota; kingdom Metazoa; phylum Mollusca; class Bivalvia; order Unionida; family Unionidae; genus Unio; species Unio pictorum. Next base: position 9,759,359 of record JARLTB010000005.1, on the reverse strand, counting down.
ACACCAGGCTATTTTTGATCTAATGATGGAGCTATCAACCGCGACGACATTAAAGTTTTTTCTGCGACCATCCATAATTAACGTCGCGGTGCCACCAGAGTAGGTTTTACCGTCCGCGATCATATTAAATTGATCGATAGAGATCCACGTTAGCCTGTAGATACCATCGGCCAATGTTGGCTTGTAGTCAGGGCCCGCTATGCCGGGGAGACCCAAGATACCGATGGATAATGTAGTATAAACGTCTCTTATCCAATCCATGGTTCCATGATTAACCGTATACACGATATTTTTAACGCCCGCGTGGTGATGTGGAATCTTTACCTTTTCAGATATTGTTTTCAGATTAAAAAGATCGTCGTAAATATCGAGATAATTTACCGTGATTCTGGTAGGATCTATTACCTTCCTTGTCTCCCTGTTAGAGAAGAATAATGAAACCAGAAGACCTTCTGGTTTAAGCTCTGCTTGGTTTTTAATATACCGGTCGATGTTAGAAAATTTTGTCGTGATATCTTGGAGGCTACTGCCCTCAAAGAACTTATTAACAATTTCACTGGCGGATTTTTGTTCGTCAATAGCGCTTTTAATTTCAGCGAGGGTCGGGCCTGTCAACGATGTGGTTTCAGAAACAGGTGTTCTCCCTAGAAATCTATCAACGATGGTATTAAGTGTTGTTTGTCTCACCATAAACATATTAATATCTTTGAGAGTCATCGTAGATGTAGCCGGGACACCAAAGAAACTATTAGCGATGTAGGCATTGTGAGTGTGCTTGCCGATAAACTCACTGATTTCAGCGAGAGTCATGCCAGCCACAAGCGGGTTTCCAAAGAATCTCCCAACAATGTCATTAGTGGGTTTTTGATCTTCTTTTAGTTTAAAAATCTCGAGATAATTTGCCTTGATTTCTGAAGCAGTCATCATCCTTCCAGCTTCCTTGTTAGCGAAGAATGAATTCAACAAGTCTTTAATTTCAGCTAGAGTCATGCCAACCACAAGCGGGGTTCCAAAGAATTTATGTACGACATTTTTGCGAAAATTATTATAACCTCGTATAAGATCATTCAGCTCACGTTCGTTGGTAGCAATCGCGTCGGTGATCGTAGAAATAAGATTACCAGGTTTAAGTTGTCCACCGTTGGAATAAAGCGCAATAGAGTTTTCAGCGGCATCGCTCTGCCGTATCAAAATGTCATTCACGGATATATTACTGCTTTTCAATTTACCCTGTTTGTCTTGAAATACAACTATTTCGTTCGGGTCAACACTTGTTAAATTTAACGTCTCAGCGATTTCATCTTCAATTATTTTTTTTACATCCTCGATAGAACCCGCAGATGTTTCCGCGGTGGGTTCCGACATTGACAGAGATTGTCCCCAAATATCAATCATTATTGTTATCGTAACTTGTGTTTTCAATTTATTGATCCTTGTAATTTCCCACTCGTGTATTCGTTTACAACCAGATGAGGTGGTTTCCACGGTGGAAAATTCTTTGAATTTTCACTAAAGGATTTTAATGAAATCTCCGCGAGGACATTTAATACTTCACGGCCGCATATCGGTGGATCATTTAATTGTTGTGTTGGCAGCGTGGAATAAAAGATCGGAAACTCTTTGAGTTTCATCGAAGAATTTATATACCGCATAAACTCGCTTGGTGGAGCTAACCCATATGAATCGAAATAGACAATCCCACGTGGATCAATCGCGTATGCAACCCAGTGAGTTCCCGATCCGCTGCTGTTATCAAGATTGATAATACCGGTTTCAACGTTATTTGGTTTTCTCGGTAATTGATCTCTCATAAAAACCCCTCTGAAGTTTTTTATCGCTAGTTTTTTAGCAGCATCAATTAAATCAAAATTGGACATAGGAACCATAGGTTCGGAAATCGAAGATTCGGAAATCGAAGGTTTGTAAATCGAAGATTTTTCAATTAATAAACCGTTCCTGGTATTCTTCTTAGACCCGATCCGTTGACGGATTTCCCGCTGTACCATGAATACGGGGTTCCTGGTAGGTACAACCCCTTTCCCTTTTTTTTATATCCTCGTCCCTTCTTCGGTTCATATGATTTAGCAATGCCTTCTATCGCTTTTGTTCCCAAGGCTCCAGCTGCCCCCAATGCGACCGCTTTTGCAACTGCTGGTGCGGCCGCTGCAATTAATCCTGGAATCGCAGCAAACAATGGAAATATACCACCTGATTTTATCATGTTCGCGACTGCGGCTTTTGAAAATTCTATTTGAACTCCTCGCCGTTTTTTCATTGCATCATTGAAATGTTTTATTTGACGATCCGTTAATGATATTTTATGTGTACCGCCAGACATCTGCGCTGGTTTTAACGTTATTGTGGTTCCACATTCTTTAGCGGATTTTGATTTTAATTTCTTGACCTGACCATCAGTCAGCTTGACACTAACAACACTATATGGCATTTTATTGTAAAACACATTTATGCTTTCAATTGATCTAATTGTGAAAATCGTTTACGATTTCAATCATAGATTTTCTACTGGTGCATCAACGAGTCTCATTCGTCCGCCAGCCCCTTCTAACAACATTGATTTATCACTGAGAATGACAGCAATCGCTCTATAATTAACGCCACCAGGAGCTATACGAGCTCTGAAGTGTATATCAACGACGGATTGCCTTGTTAAATCAAGATGTTCCAGCGAAAAGTAATAAATCGGATACAAGTTCTTAAAATCAAGTTGCGATATTTGCAAACCAGTATCAACATTTTGATCACGACCCATATATGACAGCATCCGATGATACACACGTGCTATGTGGTTAGTGTCGTAATCAAGCTGAATATCCTCAGATGGTTCTTGTTGTCCGTTTATTCTCAGTGAAACCTCCTTGACTCCTAACCGATCAAATATCATATGACTGCGTTCTTGGGAGCCTAATCGATCCCGATTCTGCAGCGCTATAAATATATGACGTGGAGCTGAAACGCCTTGTTTTGATGCCAGGTGCCATGTAAATGTATCAGCAACATTATCCTCTTTAGCATCAGTCGTTGTTGTTAGCCAACTTAGCAATGATTTACCACCTGTTTCCATAAATGAGAGCAGCCGCTCTTCCGTGGTAATTGATGGAGTCATTACTGGCATCCATAATACTATTTTACTCAAAACAACTTTACCTTCATCGGCACCAGTACGCCAAATTGCATCATTGTCATTGCCTTTTCGTACTAATGCGATTGTGTGTTTGGCTCCATAGATGACTTTTCTTACATTTCTGCAGAATCCAAATATATGATGGAGTGGAATCGCACATGAAAAATATCGCTGCTGTTCTTGCAATGCTAATTTTCGTGTTGCAAATCCTAAATTGAAATTACCATTAACGCCTCCAAGAATATCAAACGCAGCTCCTGGTCTAGCTCGACGTTCTGGATTAGTTGCTTCTCGTTGATTATCAACTGAAGTGTCTTGCGGTGTTAACACTTTAATGTATTGAAGGTGGTCAGCGTTATCAGAGGTATCCTTTGCAAACATCATAGACGGACCAGCCGATCTTGTATAATCATCGGAGTATCTTGCTAGCCCGATTATTGTTGTTGCAACATCAACTTCACGGTCTATTGATTCAATTTCTTTTCCATCAATGAGATATCTTGCACTTTCAAATAACGCCATTATACCATTGTTGACGAAACCAACTCGGATATTTGGATCATTTGCATATAGGGTATCAGCTGCAACATTTGTTACAAGTTTTCCCTCGATTTCAATAAATGCTTCACATGGCAAAAAGTATTTACTGGTATCTTGAACTTGAAGTTCAATTCGCGATCGTAGGTCGGGTTGTATTGCATGATAGGAATAGTATTGATAATCGCGGACGGAATCATCCTTGCGCACTGGGGCTTCCATATCTAACGCGGGATCAGCTGTTCGTTTAAACATTTTATTAAAATACTAGTGTTTTCAATTGGTGAATTGCAAAGCAATAATTATCGTCGTTGAAAATTTTTCGAATTTCTTTTTTGTTTCAAACCACTTCCTGCTATCGCGTTCATGATAGCGCTATCTGTTACCGGTGGTGACGAAGTCAATTGCGCTAGTTTTTCTTCCACTGCACTATTTATTGCTTTGCTGATTTTTGCAGGCATCACTGTAGTTGATGGCAGCACTAGTGGTTTCACCACCGACGAAGTCATTCCTGGTTTCTTTCGTACCAATGATGCTATTTTATCTTTCGCGGCAGAAAATGCCTTTCCTGCAAGATTTCCAACGAAATTGATTCCCTTATCACGAATAGCATCAATGGCTTTCATTGATAATTGTTTAGCTAACGGCGCTACCTTGGGAGCCATTCTTGTAAATAACCCCGCAATGGTATTGCCGAAACCATCTCCGTAATATGCTCTATAAACAGGCAATCGTGAGTTCACCACGTAGACGCTTACTGGTTTATCATGGTTGTAGTGTATAATCATCTTGTTATAAAACTAGTAGTTTTTCAATTAATGATCAATCGCTTACATCCATAAGATTTTCATCATAACGTTGGGCGTCTCTGTGATTTTCAACTAATTCAGCAATAAGTTCTCGATATACATCAATGTCCATGATACCGCCGGCAAATAATCGTCTACAGATATCAGCTGCTTCATTAATTACTTCCGGTGAATTATTTCCGGCTCGTTTCCCTCCGATGAGAACCTCTAACCTTGATATATCACTTAGAATGTTACCAGGGCATGTCACTGTAGAGTGAAAGACATCCTTTGGATTTTTAATCGAATATCCTTTTCCGCTTGTTTTCTTAGAACCGGCTTCTGCTTTTATGTCTATTTGTTCCGGGATTGGATCCTCCATATAAGGTGGTGGTTGTAGACCGCCTTTAACCACAGCTAGAAAGTTATTATAACCAGGGTGCTGCAACGCTGTGATTTTATTCCCGCCATGTTTCGCTAAATATATTTTTGATGCCCAAGTGTCTTTGCTTTTTATAAAACTTTTAAACTCGTCTTTTAATAAATTCTCTCTTATACCCTTTGGAAAATTTTCTCTAGCAAAATCAGCTAATTCGTAATCCGTACCGAGTTTTTCAATTCTATTTAATGCTGCGATTGTAAATATACTTTCAGGTGAATAGTCTCTTCCTGCAGCTGCTTCTTCGCGTTCTTCAATTTCGCGTTGAGTTTTTATATCACTGGATAACTGTTGTATCCCTGCGCGTGTTTGTCCGGTCTCTGCTGCTATCTTTTCAAGCACACCAAGAACAGGCACTTCTCGTCGCTTGCCTTCCTTAGGAATATCTCCGTATATTGCTCGTTCAGTTGCTGTTTTCACATCTTTGGTCGCACTTGTTATCGGAGTAAACAGTTGTTCACTTGACACAGAAAAGTCAGTCTGCGCTTGTTGTCGTTGTTGAAGTTTCTCGCGAAGTCTGTCTCGAACCGGTATAAACTTTTTAATTGCTGCTAGCCGCTCTCGGGCTAATCTAGTTGTAAGCGATTCACCTACCATATATTGTTTATGAACTAATTTTTCAAATGTAAAACTATCACAATTAAAAGCTTAGTTATTAAATAACTTAGTTATTAAATAATGTACCATCAAGCTAACGTATTCATCTTCGACAGGGTTAAACTGTACGACGCTATCCGCGAGTGTTTCAGAAATAACATCGCTGGGGATTTCAGAATTGTAATATCTGAGAATGGCGATGAACGATTTGTGTTAACGACGCGGCAACAAGAACAATTACGTGAAAATGGAGGCGTCGCGGTGATTACTTGCTACTACGACCAGATCATCCATTATGCACATAACTGCATGAGCAAGTCCAGACTGATGAGTATCCTTTCAGGAGAAAATCCTATGTAAGTGTTACAAAAAACGCTAAAAAAAATTTATTTTTAATAAAAATTACTGAAAGCCTATTTTATAGTAACGCTCACGTGGTTAAGATACGGGTTTTTCCTCGTTTAACATTTTTCTAAGATCACGAACCTTAGAACTAATTTCAGCTCGTTTTTGATACTCTTGGCCGAGCTTTTGACGTATTGCTTCAACGGTGCTAAATAGCGTTATGAATACATTAATGTCGTTACCGTACAAACAAGCATTGATGGATTTTTGAATTCCTTTCACGAGCCTGTACATCCTAGGTAAAACATAACGACCCTTACTAGACTGATACTCAATATCTTCATATTCCGAGGTAATCTTGTCAGCGTCGAGACTTTCAGATAATAATACACCTTTATTTTTTAAAAGTGAAATTTCAGCATTTACATCATTGATATCCATTATTTATAGTTTTATATAAATATAGTATACTGTATCTCTAATTATTAAAAAAAAAACATTACATATACGACAACACATCTTGGAACTCCTTGGGTGCCTTCGCATCCAAGTAAGCCCAAGGGGACCCGAAACATACATCTCCGGCGGGAGGCCTAAGGTGGCAAACGCCATCTTAGACCGCCCAGAAGATATGCTTGGGGGGACGTCACAACATGGACGGCACAATGCCATATATATCTCCGCTCGAGTGTTGCGGCAAATTTTAGGCATAACATGTACTTAATTAACTTAATTAAGGATGGATTATAATTCAATGGAACGATGATGGTATGATGTGGGCGTGGTAAACCAAACCAACATGGCAACCCATGAAATCTAATTCATGGTTGCATGAGTTGGAAAAAACACCAACCCACGCTACCGAGAATGCGATAGCATGAGTTACAATGTTGGTTTGGCTGAGGGGGATCGCCCCTCCCCCCCAATTAATAGAAAAAAACATCTTCCGTTTCGCCATCAAATAATGTATCTGCTATGGGGACCGAACACACGTAGTTGATAGATCTATGTTTACAAGACAAACACGATATACCATTACACCACGGAGCTGTCATACAGAATAGAGATTTTTTAATATATATATATCTTCTGATATACTTAACAATAAGAGATTTTTAAAATAGACAATTTTATGCTGCAACATTTTAGTTGTTAAATAAAACAGCGTTTTATATACTCTGTTATAATTCTCTAGATAAAATACATTCATAAAGAGCTGTATACAAGGAATTTTAACCACGCCCACCTACTTCAATGAATAGGAAACACTCGCGTTCCGGCTGAGCGAACATAGGTAATGCGTAGATTATAAAGAAATGTCTGTACTGAAAAGAACGAGTTAGCTGTCTGCTTTACTGCTAGTCCACCCACCCCCACACATGAGATATGTAGATAAATAAAAATACAGCTATTTAAATAATTCAGTTTTAGCCCACAAGCGACAATAAAAGATTTTAAAATTATTTAAAGTTGATAAAAAACAACTCTAACGAAACACACGTATTTACTCCATTACAGTCACGTGGGCGCACACATGTCAATTATACCTCTCTACAGGTAATATAGCAGACGACAAATTCCTTTAACGTCATAATACAAGGGAACTTAGTAGGTAAATGTTATAAGTTGTGGCGGATTAATCTATAAAGAATTTATCTCCCTTAGCAGCAGAGAGGGTGGATGACCACATCGTTGTGAGCAAAATCGTAAAATCTCCCTTTTGCAAAAATGGAGACTTTTTTTTTGGTTAAATGAGATTTCGTTGGAAGTCTTATATTTTGCTTGAAAACGTAGTGTATAGGCCATTTTTTGCTCGAAAACGTTATCTGGAAGCCTTATTTTTGCTCGAAATCGTGGTCTGTTCACCCTCTCTGCTGCTCGCATTAATGTTGTCTCCCAGTTGGTCGGTTGAGCTTGTTAACACCTTAATGACCATTGTTATGATCCAATTTCGATCACACCTGGAATATGGACTCCGATTACAGAAGATTTAGAGAATGTAGTGGATTCATGCATATTTTAAAAGTAAGAATTAATGAATTTGTTTCGGCCATGCAAGCCATATTTTTGACCCCAATGTAGTCTAACTTGAATATGTTCTCTCGGAGTAAATGTCTAATGAGTATATAACTTCCATCTGATTGACTCAGATGGTCAACACCTGTGCGAAATCTATACATATTTGTAATCTGGTATAGCATCTGAGTTCTGTTTACTTCGAGCGTACGAGCATAAATCACACATATTAATTACATACATGTATTTCACGCATAATTATTACGCAATTCACTCATATTAATTACGTACTTCACGCATATTAATTACGTATTCACGCATAGTAATAACATAATTCATGCATATTAATTACGTAATTCACGCATATTAATTACATAATTCACGCATAATAATTACGTAATTCGCGCATATTAATTACATAATTCACGCATATTAATTACGTAATATTGAAATTGACTGAGCTTATGACTATATCTCTCAGTATATTTTCATCAAAATTATTATATTGTCTGATATTCTCAAAAATTGGCTGAGTTTGATTCTGGGCAAAATCTGTATACATGTATTAGGTCGTCTTGCATCGTATTAGCCGAACGACAGAACTGGAATTAAAGCTGGTAAAAATGTATGTCATTGTTTTTGTCAGGATGTATAACACGCAGGATGTGGGTATATAAACGAAATGGTTGTTTTTTTTATACATCAAAGGTATTTACCATGGTATCTGTGCATTAGAGAGTATTTATAGTCCAATATACTGGGAATATATACTTGGTAAATTGGTTTATATGGTCCAATATACTTGGGAATATATACTTGGTAAATTGGTTTATATGGTCCAATATACTTGGGAATATATACTTGGTAAATTGGTTTATATGGTCCAATATACTTGGGAATATATACTTGGTAAATTGGTTTATATGGTCCAATATACTTGGGAATATATACTTGGTAAATTGGTTTATATGGTCCAATATACTTGGGAATATATACTTGGTAAATTGGTTTATATGGTCCAATATACTTGGGAATATATACTTGGTAAATTGGTTTATATGGTCCAATATACTTGGGAATATATACTTGGTAAATTGGTTTATATCTTCAAGATCATTCATGATTTACAATATCATGCAAATTAGATATGCCTACATCTTTAGAAAAAAAATGTTAACGAAACTGCAGCAAAACTGGTAAAATCGATATGACATAAAATGAAGGAGAGATTTGATATAATGTTAAATACTTACTCTGTTAAAATCGATATGACATAAAATGAAGGAGAGATTTGATATAATGTTAAATACTTACTGGTAAAATCGATATGACATAAAATGAAGGAGAGATTTGATATAATGTTAAATACTTACTCTGCAACCATAGGTCCGCTTAGTGGAATAGTAAACTGTCAAGTTTTGTAAGCCATGTGAGTGATATCATGCACACTTGGGAGTCTTGCTTTTTTCAGTGTTTACATTGCCGGATTAGTGTTTGAGTGGACTAAGCGTCAAGGAGGTGTGCGTCAGATGGAAAAAAATTCGATACAAAAGTCATCAGCTGTTTATGACGTAATTGACAACTCCGGTGGATTTTATGTGTAAGTAGCGAAAACTTGTATTTAATTCTTGGATTATATGTGTAAGACAACAATTACTACTTTGATTATCTTTGTATTCAACCATAATCACGATCTGAGTGTTTTTATTAACTTAGTTTCAACCAGTATAACGAACAAAGTGTTTGATTATCTTAGCTTTTCACCATTATCAGGAACGGAGCGGGTTGCTCGCGTTGCATGTCTTAGTTTTTAACCATTATCAGAAAAAGGATGTTTTGACTATCTTAGTTTCACATTACCATGAAGATAACTTTTTCATGTTTCCACCATTACCACGAAGATAACTTTTATCATGTTTCCAACATTACCACGAAGATAACTTTTCATGTTTCCACCATAACCACGAAGATAACTTTTATCATGTTTCCAACATTACCACGAAGATAACTTTTATCATGTTTCCAACATTACCACGAAGATAACTTTTCATGTTTCCACCATTACCACGAAGATAACTTTTATCATGTTTCCAACATTACCACGAAGATAACTTTTCATGTTTCCACCATAACCACGAAGATAACTTTTCATGTTTCCACCATTACCAGGAAAAAACTTTTTTCATATTTCCACCATTGGCATGAAGATAACTTTTTTCATATCTCCACAATTACCATGAAGATAACTTTTTTCATATCTCCACAATTACCATGAAGATAACTTTTTTCATGTTTGAAAAATGCATTATAAAAAAATGATCACTAGAGCTCTCTTAGAATCAATAGTAGAAATCTTTGTTGTAGAGCACAATGTAATCTTTCTGTCTGTGGACTTCTTGTAGATCGCAAAGAAATCTTTCAAACTTTGGACCACATTGAGGACTGCCATTATTAACATTTAATATCAATACTTATACATGTGCTAATGAAAGTAAACTAAATTCGTGTTTTATTTGTTCCCCACACCATCTCAGTTGTTCACTTTTTATCTTGAAATACAAATAATTTCAACCACTTTTCGACCATATTATCAGACGCCCTGTTGTTTGTAATCGTTATGTTATAGGGACACCCTCCATTGCATACACTGTATTGTACAGTTTGTCGCTGTTCATTGTCCCATTTGTAATTCAGTATTGGCCATGATGACGAGGAACTGCCCTACTTCATGACGTCATTGCTTGTTAGTGAGATAGCGATGACTTCAGTAGGTTCATTGACTTGTGGGATATTAAAGTGCTGATTTACAATTTTTTATTTTAGAAACAGTCTTTTGCTACAATTCTTTGTTTAATTGTCCTCTATCAACACTCAATATGGAACACCGATTAATCCACCAATCAATCTATATATCTATGTAACTATTCATCCGTCTATCCATGTATCTATGTAACTATTTATCAGCCTATCCATGTATCTATGTAACTATTTATCAGCCTATCCATGTATCTATGTAACTATTCATCCGTCTATCCATGTATCTATGTAACTATTTATCAGCCTATCCATGTATCTATGTAACTATTTATCAGCCTATCCATGTATCTATGTAACTATTTATCAGCCTATCCATGTATCTATGTAACTATTTATCAGCCTATCCATGTATCTATGTAACTATTCATCCGTCTATCCATGTATCTATATAACTATTTATCAGCCTATCCATGTATCTATGTAACTATTCATCCGTCTATCCATGTATCTATGTAACTATTTATCAGCCTATCCATGTATCTGTGTAACTATTTATCAGCCTATCCATGTATCTTTGTAACTATTTATCAGCCTATCCATGTATCTATGTAACTATTTATCAGCCTATCCATGTATCTATGTAACTATTCATCCGTCTATCCATGTATCTATGTAACTATTTATCAGCCTATCCATGTATCTATGTAACTATTTATCAGCCTATCCATGTATCTATGTAACTATTTATCAGCCTATCCATGTATCTATGTAACTATTTATCAGCCTATCCATGTATCTATGTAACTATTTATCAGCCTATCCATGTATCTATGTAACTATTTATCAGCCTATCCATGTATCTATGTAACTATTTATCAGCCTATCCATGTATCTATGTAACTATTTATCAGCCTATCCATGTATCTATGTAACTATTCATCTGTCTATCCATGTATCTATGTAACTATTTATCAGCCTATCCATGTATCTATGTAACTATTCATCCGTCTATCCATGTATCTATGTAACTATTTATCAGCCTATCCATGTATCTATGTAACTATTTATCAGCCTATCCATGTATCTATGTAACTATTTATCAGCCTATCCATGTATCTATGTAACTATTTATCAGCCTATCCATGTATCTATGTAACTATTTATCAGCCTATCCATGTATCTATGTAACTATTTATCAGCCTATCCATGTATCTATGTAACTATTTATCAGCCTATCCATGTATCTATGTAACTATTCATCCGTCTATCCATGTATCAATGTAACTATTCATCCGTCTATCCATGTATCTATGTAACTATGTATCAGCCTATCCATGTATCTATGTAACTATTCATCAGTCTATCAGTATATTCTATTGATCTGTTTATGTCGCGTCTTTTTGTTATCCATCGTCGTGGAATCAAAATCAAAGAGAAAATCACCACTGCCTGCATGCAGAAAGGTTAGGATCTTTGTAGGCTAAGACGAAGCTTCAGCATGAATTATGGAATTGACAGGAAAAAGCTGACGAGCAACTGCTTAGGCTGAATAGATTTAATTGTTGTGAATACAATAATCCAATCAAATAATTTTTTATTTAAATCAATTAAGCAGGTAAATACTTACATTGTAGGAGTACCGTAGACAAGGGATGCAGAAGCCGAATGAACATTCCGTTCCGAATATACAGACCAGAGGGTGATGAATTCCTGGAGAAAATGTTTATAGACGAGAGTGAAAAGTTGGGGATGATTGAACTAAAAGGTCACAGGTAAGAGAACCTTAATTACCAGGCACTGGACACAGGTAACAGTACCTTAATAACCAGGTACTGGACACAGGTAACATTACCTTAATTACCAGGCACTGAACACAGGTAAAAGTACCTTACTTATCAGGCACTGGACACAGCTAACAGTAACTTAATTAGCAGGCATTCGGACAAGTTTGTCTCACTTGCATCAATTGTGTTTAACTTGTAAAACAATTTCATAGATACATAAAGCATTCTAAAGGACAAAAAGAAAAACTGTGAATTTAAAGACCAATGCAGAATATTTTAATGCTGTATACGCTCACGTAAAAGTCAGACCCAAAAGTCAGCATTTGCTGTAGACAGTAGACAATTTCAATTTCTTTTTATTTGTAAAACAGTTTCATAGATATAGAAAGCAATCTAAAGAACAAAAAGAAACACTTTTCAATTTAAAGACTGATACAGAATATTTTATTACCGTATATGCTCGCCTGAAAGTCAGACCCGACTGTAACAGCAGACAGCCAGATATGCCATTGCGTAATGCCAGAGATACAGCGGTCGGTGCTGTGTCTTAGAACACAATGATGTATCGGTACATTATATAAGGGGTCGGTGCTGTGTCTTAGAACACAATGATGTATCGGTACATTATATAAGGGCAGATGGGGATATTTTCTAATAGGATTAAACATGGAAATACATTATAAGAGGGAAGATGGATTATTTTCTAATTGGATCCAATAAATAGGAATAACATGCTTGCAATGATTTTGTATGAAAGATTGTACACTTATGACTCGTCTGCATTGTTACATACACAACACATTGTATACTTATCACTCATCTGTTTTGTCTAATACACAAGAGATTGTATGCTTATCACTCGTCTGTTTTGTCTAATACACAAGAGATTGTATGCTTATCACTCGTCTGTATTGTCAGATACACAAGAGATTGTATGCTTATCACTCGTCTGTATTGTCAGATACACAAGAGATTGTATGCTTATCACTCGTCTGTAATGTCTGATACACAAGAGATTGTATGCTTATCACTCGTCTGTAATGTCTGATACACAAGAGATTGTATGCTTATTACTCATCTGTTTTGTCTAATACACAAGAGAGTGTATGCTTATCACTCGTCTGTATTGTCAAATACACAAGAGATTGTATGCTTATCACTCATCTGTTTTGTCTAATACACAAGAGATTGTATGCTTATCACTCGTCTGTAATGTCTGATACACAAGAGATTGTATGCTTATTACTCGTCTGTATTGTCAGATACACAAGAGATTGTATGCTTATCACTCATCTGTTTTGTCTAATACACAAGAGATTGTATGCTTATCACTCGTCTGTAATGTCTGATACACAAGAGATTGTATGCTTATCACTCGTCTGTATTGTCAGATACACAAGAGATTGTATGCTTATTACTCGTCTATATTGTCTAATACACAAGAGATTGTATGCTTATCACTCGTCTGTATTGTCAGATACACAAGAGACTGTATGCTTATTACTCGTCTGTATTGTCTGATACTCAAGAGGTTGTATGCTTGTTACTCGTCTGTATTTTCTGATACACACAAGATTGTTTGCTTATTACTCGTCTCCATTGTCTGATACTCAAGAGGTTGTATGCTTGTTACTCGTCTGTATTTTCTGATACACACAAGACTGTATGCTTATTACTCGTCTGTATTGTCTGATACTCAAGAGGTTGTATGCTTGTTACTCGTCTGTATTTTCTGATACACACAAGATTGTTTGCTTATTACTCGTCTCCATTGTCGGATACACAAGAGATTGTATGCTTACCACTCTTCTGTTTTGTCAGATACACAGAATGTTTCATGCTTATAACTGGTCTGTATTGTCTAATACTCAAGAGGGTTTATGCTTATAACTGGTCTGTATTGTCTAATACACAAGAGGGTTTATGCTTATAACTCGTCTGTATTGTCTAATACACAAGAGGGTTTATGCTTATAACTGGTCTGTATTGTCTAATACTCAAGAGGGTTTATGCTTATAACTGGTCTGTATTGTCTAATACACAAGAGGGTTTATGCTTATAACTGGTCTGTATTGTCTAATACACAAGAGAGTGTATGCTTATAACTCGTCTGTATTGTCGGATACACAAGAGATTGTATGCTTATAACTCGTCTGTATTGGCTGATAGACAAGAGATTTTATGCTTATTACTCTGAGACCCAAAGTAAGACTAACCGTATAAAATCTTCTCACCTCAGAGAATAAAATATTTAAATTTTAAAGTGGCATACACCTCATGAACTCAGCCAAACATTCAAGTCAATAGCCCGGTCCCTGATTGGTTCTTGGTTTGTAAATATATGACATATGATATTTATCAAAACCCTGATGAATTAATGGTATTATTATTATTATTATTATTATTATTATTATTATTATTATTTCAGGTCTATTGGTGGATTACGTGCATCCATGTACAATGCAATAACAAAGGCAGAAGCAGAAACACTTGTTAGATTTATGAAGGATTTCATGGAACGTCATAGAAATCAAATCTCAGAAACTAAATCTAATTCGTAATGACCTTTCGGCCAGTGCTATTGATGAGGCCTTTTAGCTAAATATATTATACATAGAACAAAAAGATACTGATGGACATTGCGTTTGGTTTTTCATGTTTGGACAAGATTTCGTTCCCATAATGCTTTGTGTCAAAGTTAAGACATTTTGTCTCCGATACAAAACTTGATAATCGTAAATGCTCCAACGTTAAAATCTACAACACTGTTTCACCATGTCGTCTTTCTATCAGTAAATGTTATTTATCTTTGTCCGATATACAGCATTAAAGTGTCCAATCAGCAGTTTCTTATACAGCATTTACATATGTGTGCTAAATATTATAGTAACTCTTGATATACAACAGGATTACTTGTCCCATTCCATTGTGTTAAAAAATCATACAACGTTGTGATATGCAGTATGATTTTTTGATCCATAGAACATTAAATAACTTGATCCATAGAACATTAAATAACTTGATTCATAGAACATTAAATAACTTGATCCATAGAACATTAAATAACTTGATTCATAGAACATTAAATAACTTGATCCATAGAACATTAAATAACTTGATTCATAGAACATTAAATAACTTGATCCATAGAACATTAAATAACTTGATTCATAGAACATTAAATAAATTGATCCATAGAACATTAAATAACTTGATCCATAGAACATTAAATAACTTGATCCATAGAACATTAAATAACTTGATCCATAGAACATTAAATAACTTGATCCATAGAACATTAAATAACTTGATCCATAGAACATTAAATAACTTGATCCATAGAACATTAAATAACTTGATTCATAGAACATTAAATAACTTGATTCATAGAACATTAAATAACTGAGCCTAATGACAAATTATGATCGTCGTCAACAGAAAAACGTGTTTTTCTTTGCGGAGGGTTGTGAAGTAAAGTAACAATTAATGTGATGACAAAACTACTAAACTCCTAATTATGCAACTTCTCCAAGACATATTTTTTGATATTAACATGCTGTCTAATTTACCCTAAATTATCACTTGATTTCAGGACGATAACTATATCGATGTTGTTTAAATATCACGATGCATATTGTCATCTTCAATAATTTTGCATTGTCATCATTGGATTTGTTTCTTAAGAAATGAAGGCCGTGACACTGTTAAATTTTGTAGTGAATTGTAAAATATTATTTACTTGAAACATTCATTCCTGGTTGTTGCTTCCTTTTAACAGTGAATGTTCTGTATATAATTATGTATTTATGACAGAATAAAGAGTGGTAAAATGATGACACAACTGGATGATAGCATCAAGTGGCAACGTTATGCTATAACAGATAATAACATCAATAACAGTATTATCCTATTACAGATAATAACATACATTAGCAGTGTTAGCCTATAACAGATAATATCAATAACAGTAGTATCCTATCACAGATAATAACATGAATTGGCAGTATTATACTATCACAGATAATAACATGAATTGGCAGTATTATCCTATCACAGATAATATCATGAATTGGTTATCCTATCACAGATAATAACATGAATTGGCAATATTATCCTATCACAGAAAATAACATGAATTTTAGCAGTATTATCCTATCACAGATAATAACATGAATTGGTTATCCTATCACAGATAATAACATGAATTTTAGCAGTATTATCCTATCACAGATAATAACATGAATTGGCAGTATTATCCTATCACAGAAAATAACATGAATTGGCAGTATTATCCTAGCACAGAAAATAACATGAATTTTAGCAGTATTATCCTATCACAGATAATAACGTGATTTGGCAGTATTATCCTATCACAGATAATAATATGAATTGGCAGTATTATCCTATCACAGAAAATAACATGAATTGGCAGTGTTAGGTTAAAGAAAAGATTGTTGTTTAGAGAATATTTAAAGGTTGAAAATGACTGTGGAACAATGACGATGAATTGATGAAGACTTTTTGTTCACTTGAGTTTGTCTCTGTTGTGAAATATGTTTGAGCTCAATATCTTTTCTCATTCCAATCTTGTGAAATCTAATGCAGTACTAGTCTTCCTTATACCCATGAAATAAACAACAAGCGAAAAGTAAATGCATACGTAAGAACTTCTTAAAGTGAGGCACTGTATGATTTATTGCGCTGTTTGGGCTGACAGGCATGAGTAGTTTATGTTGCCCTGTTTAGGCTGACAGGACAGCATAAATTATGTTGCCCTATTTAGGCTGACATGACCGAGTAGTTTATGTTGCCCTGTTTAGGCTGACACTACAGAATAGATTATGTTGCCCTGATTAGGCTGACATGACGGAGTAGTTTATTTTGCCCTGTTTAGGCTGACACTACAGAATAGATTATGTTGCCCTGTTTAGACTGACACTACAGAATAGATTATGTTGCCCTGTTTAGGCTGACACTACAGAATAGATTATGTTGCCCTATTAAGCTGACACTACAAAAGAGATCATGTTGCCTTGTTTAGGCTGACACTACAGAAGAGATTATGTTGCCCTATTTAGGCTGACACTACAGAAGATATTATGTTGCCTTCTTTAGGCTGACAGCGAAGAGTAGTTTCATGACTTTGGAATTAATGCCAATTTCCTTTCAGTATCACGAATACCGTGAATCGTTAAAACTGAAACTGTCAAACTAAAGTGTTTCTCCAGTTAAGCCACATTGGTATTTAATAATCGTCAATCAAATATGACCTTATAGTCAGTCAGGTAGGACTATATAATCAAATAGAACCATATAGTAAGTCAAATAGGACCTTATAGTCAGTCAAATAGGACCATATATTCAGTTAGATATGACCTTATAGTCAGTCAAGTAGGAACTTATAGTCAGTCAAATAGGACTTTATTGTCAGTCATATAGGACCGTATATTCAGTCAAATATGACCTTATAGTCTGTCAAATAGGACCATATATTCATGTAGATAGGACCTTATGGTCAGTCAAATAGGACCTTTTATTCAGTCAAATAGGACTTTATGTTTTACAGTCTCGTCAGTTGCAGCTTATTTCGCCAAAGAAAGAAATCTGTGGAAACCAACGCGATTTGAATTTCTCTCAGATGTTCAATCTAGTTGTATAAAATATGGACACGGTATTTTGTTGAATACCAAACATAATTCTAAAATTATATTGCGGTTGATATGGTTGCGTGTTATCCGGGAAGTTTCCTCGGGTATTGAGAGTACGCTGGATATTTTAAACGATTTCGACATCTTACTTACGAGATGACAATAGTTGCGATAAATGGACCACTACCCGACTTTGATCTAACCGGATTCGCTCGTGTAATATCATTCGAAATTGCTAAAGAACTTCATCCGATTTGTTATGTTTTGTTGGGTAGACATTTCTCTGAAAACATTCTGGCCACCAATAGTATTGCTACGATACGTGATTGATTGTAAAATACTGATATCGCTGATTGTCGGTGAGGCAATTATATCATATAAAGCGCAGACTGAGGTTTGATTACCACATCCTGATGATGATACTCTTGATAAAATTATTAACGATTATAATGAAAATTTGTCCTGATCTCACCGAGGATTATATTGTTAAACGTTCCGAGTAGATTTTTTAAATCAATGATAAAAACGCAAAGAATTTCCGTAGAAGAATAATCGGTAAATTCACCCAAGGTGGAGCACATGATCACAAGCGACATTATTCACGATTAATATTAGATGACGCTGAATACGATTTTATAATCGCGGATGCAACATCTAGATATATACATGTCAGTCGTGAGAATTAGAACTATCAGTGAAAAACAATTGTACACCATTAAATTCAACTATATCATAAAACGTCAAATAAGAAATTGTTGTAGACGTGATGAAGGAAGGCATCATGAGGAACACATCTCTTTTTTCCAAAGTTCATGTTTTTATTCCAAAAATCAAGAGTACATCTCCTAACTGCCTCTTTTTCTTGACAGGTTCTATTACAAGCTCAAAAAGAACTGGTCAGCTATGTAAGTGCTGGTGTAGGTGTTATGATGAGTGGTGTTTTTTTTAGCTTTAACTGGACAGGAAATTTTGAGCTGGGTCTTTGTTTTACGTTGCGAAGGAAATGGAAATTATAGAAATCATATTCATTCAGATGACTTGATGATACTTAGATTTCATATTGTCAGTTGGACTTCATCATGTTTTGGTTTAATACTCAAATTTACAAGGATTGCTGTTAATCATAACAGCTTTGGTGATTTTTACCATATTTGGAAAGGGTTGTCAGTTTTGGTGATTTGGACCAAAGTTGAAAAGTGTTGTACTAGTTGACCCACATACTATAGGATCATTACGGAAATTTTGTAAGCGGTAGATATGTCATGTTCATTAGCTATTTTCTGAACTTTTATAGTTGCTTGATTAAAAAATACATTTCCAGAATAATGAAAGATTGTGAGGTAACAAGTTCCAAGTGACAGCTGGTACAGTCGTCCTACCACTATGTCATTAGCATATCTTGTAGATTAATAAATTAAAAGGTACAAACATATACCTGTCTTTGTAACTGCAAAAACAACCAGAGCTGACCAGTGACATTCCAGATGCCAGCCAAGTATTTGATTTTGTAAATACCTTGCTAAAATGTCATCGGAAGCTAGTAAATGGGGAGCCTTTGGTAGATTTGACTTGACGTTTACAAACAATATTTTCCCATATAATTTGGTAGATTTGACTTGGCGTTTACAAACAATGATGCAATATTTTCCCATATAATTTGGTAGATTTGACTTGAAGTTTACAAACAATGATGCAATATTGTCCCATATAATTTGGTAGATTTGACTTGAAGTTTACAAACAATGATGCAATATTTTCCCATATAATTTGGTAGATTTGACTTGACGTTTACAAACAATGATGCAATATTTTCCCATATAATTTGGTAGATTTGACTTGACGTTTACAAACAATGATGCAATATTTTCCCATATAATTTGGTAGATTTGACTTGACGTTTACAAACAATGATGCAATATTTTCCCATATAATTTGGTAGATTTGCCTTGAAGTTTACAAACAATATTTTCCCATATAATTTGGGTAATTCCTTTCCCAAACAGAGAAGTAAATACCATGTGTAGGTCACTAAGTACACTCTGATGGCTTCACTGTTACAGGTAAAAATGCAGCCAAATGTTTTAATGGCGAAGATTGTGTGAATAAATAACACAGCATAAACACATGGGAACACTACACTAGCCATAACAACTAGGTTTATCCATGATTTATGACAGATGGCATAACTGTTTATGTATGAATGAGTAACACTACATAATTACACCCTCTCTATCTGAACATGTACACTGACTAGAACAAACTAGATCATGCCTGCAGGTTGACTGCTTCATGACATATGGCATTGACTTTCACAAATACATGTACCTTTGTTATGTTGTACTTGCAGTTTTGTAGAAAACTAAAAGACCCCTTGTTACCATAGTATTGAAGAGACTTGTCAGTATGAGAAATGGGTGTAAAAGGACCAATTTTTAATTTACCTGATATTTTATTTTGAAGGATAATATTTTGTATTTGACCTCAAAATGTTCCTACTTGGGTCCAGGTGTGGAGCCCATTTTGTTTACTAGAACGAAGAAAATTGACCCCCATTTGTTGCAATTTAAGAAAATGGCATTGGTTTCAATGTAATCCCAATACATGCACTATTTCCTATTGTATTTAAACATGAAATATGTCGGTCTGCTGTCATTTCTTTAGAACCTAATTAAGTTTTGAACTCCAGCTTTTATAATTATATTTACTTGATTAAAAACAGATGTGTTTTGTACTATCAGTTAAATTATGTTGTTGGTATGAAATTAATAAAACGACGTGGACAAAAACAATTGAAGATAAATGGCAAAAGAGCTAATCGTGACATATTGTATGTTTGGTCACATTTTGTAAATTGATCATTTGAACACCGATCAACATTATGCATGTACCTTCATATTAAACTCCCATTGAATTAGATTTCCATTCCGATTGAAATCAGATCTCCACTGTCTTATGTGAATATATGACAGTGACTGCTTAGGGTGGCCATTATCACGAAGTCAGATAATGTTTTGTATCATTGCACTTTGGGGACTGTGCGGTATGCCTAAATAGTATCAATGTGTGCCAAACAATTTGATTCACATTAACATGTTTGAAAACCGCATTTTCATTGGCTGATTTAAGATCATAAGAACAAGACCGCCTAAGTGGTCGCTGTCAGAATGTCACATAGTATGTTGGAGAGCTGATTTTAATCAGATGTGTTTCCTCTTTCACAGATGTGACCAAAGATAGCAAGGTAACCAAGACAAATGAGTACTTTGTGAACAATCACAGGTACGGTTCATTATGGCGAAGCAAGTTTAAAATATTGTTGTGAACTTAAAATTCCTGAATTGACATGCAGAGATTTGCTCAAAGATGGAACGAAGTTTCACTTGCAAAAAAATTGCTAATAGAACTGACCATGATATATATATATATATATATATATATATATATATATATATATATATATATATATATATATATATATATATATATATATATAGAGAGAGAGAGAGAGAGAGAGAGAGAGAGAGAGAGAGAGAGAGAGAGAGAGAGAGAGAGAGAGTGTGTAATTTCGAGTTCATTGGGTGATCAGAATAATTTCGAATGGCATGGACATCTTGTGAAAATTAGTATCAACACACGCCACACACGACAAAAACGTGACAGTTTTGAATGGCATGGATGCCTTGTGAATACTATTAATACTAATAAAGACTTCATTTAAGAAGAATAACCTACTTACATAATAAAACCGTTTACCTGAAGGATCATTAGATATGTGTATGCATAACATATTTGACAGATACTTTTTATGGCTTAAATGTCATTTACAACTGCTGTACATGGTATACATTGGAATTGCCAAGTAGGCTGACGCAATACCATAAAATGTGCACATATCTTTCACATGTATCCTGATGCAATAACATAAAACGTGCATGCATATTTCACATGTATACTGACTGATACAATAACATAAAACGTGTATGCATATTTCACATGTATCCTGATGCAATACCATAACACATGCATGTATATTTCACATGTTCAGACATCCATCATTTCTGTTAGTTCATTGTCATCTAATCTTGCACACCTGCTTACCTGTGGGTTTTAAAATATTTATTTAGCATGTAGCCCGATGACTATTGGGTCATATATAGTCCTTTTGAACCCTGTTTCTTTACAGACTGATAGTTGTATTTATTTTAAGATACTGTTACACTGTCAATAAATCATATTTACAGACGTATAAAGGATTATAAAGGGTTAACAAGGGTTATAAAGACGTATAAAGGGTTATCAAGGGTTATAAAGACGTATAAAGGGTTATCAAGGGTTATAAAGACGTATAAAGGGTTATCAAGGGTTATAAAGACATCTAAAGGGTTATCAAGGGTTATAAAGACATATAAAGGGTTATCAAGGGTTATAAAGACATATAAAGGGTTATCAAGGGTTATACAAACGTAGAAAGGGTTATCAAGGGTTATAAAGACGTATAAAGAGTTATCATGGGTTATAAAGACGAATAAGGGGTTATCAAGGGTTATAAAGACGTATAAAGGGTTATCAAGGGCTATAACGAAGTATAAAGGGTTATCATGGGTTATGAAGACGTATAAAAAGTTATCAAGGGTTATAAAGACATATAAAGGGTTATCAAGGGTTATAAAGACGTATAAAGGGTTATCAAGGGTTATAAAGACGTATAAAGGGTTATCAAGACGTATAAATGGTTATCAAGGGTTATAAAGACGTATAAAGGGTTATCAAGACGTATAAAGGGTTATCAAGGGTTATAAAGACGTATAAAGGGTTATCAAGGGTAATAACGAAGTATAAAGGGTTATCATGGGTTATAAAGACGTATAAAGGGTTATCAAGGGTTATAAAGACGTATAAAGGGTTATCAAGGGTTATAGAGACATATAAAGGGTTATCAAGGGTTATAAAGACGTATAAAGGGTTATCAAGGGTTATAAAGACGTATAAAGGGTTATCAAGGGTTATAAAGACGTATAAATGGTTATCAATGTTTATAATGACATATAAAGGGTTATCAATGTTTATAATTTTGAGCAAGAAACTTTTATATAGAGATGAGATTGATACTGAAGTTAACAAACATGACAAATACATGTCCTGTTTAGAGTAAGTATCCATGACATGTATAGATATCCACGAATGCATGAATGTTTTTCTCTCAACAGAGCTGAGCCACAGAGTCTCACAGTTCTCCAAGATAATCAACAACACAGAAACATGCTTGAGAGATCTTTTGTGAGTGTCATATACAAATGTGTCTCCAGGGGTAGAACATGTTTGAAAATATGTGATTTTTCATGGGCCACAGGATTTGTAAATCTGGTTGCTCAGTAAACCAATGCAGCTGTTCCTAAAATTGATTTCATTAAAATTATTCAACAATTTCTGTGTGTGATAAAATCTTTCAGAAAATTATTTCATTCCAGCTGGATGACTACACAGCTGCAAATTCGTATGTGCCATAAAGTCATAGTGGTCCATGTTAGAAATTCCCTTATGAAATTCCACCCAGTATGACGAATGAACAGAAAAAATCCATGTTAAAAATTCCCTTATGAAATTCCACCCATTATGACGAATGAACAGGAAAAATCCATGTTAGAAATTCCCTTATGAAATTCCACCCATTATGACGAATGAACAGGAAAAATCCATGTTAGAAATTCCCTTATGAAATTCCACCCAGTGTGACGAATGAACAGGAAAAATCCATGTTATAAATTCCCTTATGAAATTCCACCCAGTGTGACGAATGAACAGGAAAAATCCATGTTAGAAATTCCCTTATGAAATTCCACCCAGTATGACGAATGAACAGGAAAAATCCATGTTAGAAATTCCCTTATGAAATTCCACCTAGTGTGACGAATGAACAGGAAAAATCCATGTTAGAAATTCCCTTATAAAATTCCACCCAGTATGACGAATGAACAGGAAAAATCCATGTTAGAAATTTCTTATGAAATTCCACCCAGTGCGACGAATGAACAGGAAAAATCCATGTTAGAAATTTCCTTATGAAATTCCACCCATTATGACGAATGAACAGGAAAAATCCATATTAGAAATTCCCTTATGAAATTCCACCCAGTATGACGAATGAACAGGAAAAATCCATGTTAGAAATTCCCTTATGAAATTCCACGCAGTATGACGAATGAACAGGAAAAATCCATGTTAGAAATTCCCTTATGAAATTCCACCCAGTATGATGAATGAACAGGAAAAATCCATGTTAGAAATTCCCTTATGAAATTCCACCCAGTATGACGAATGAACAGGAAAAATCCATGTTAGAAATTCCCTTATGAAATTCCACCCATTATGACGAATGAATAGGAAAAATCCATGTTAGAAATTCCCTTATGAAATGCCATCCATTATGATGAATGAACTGGAAAATATTATTTTATTGCAAAATATTTAATAAAATTAACTTGATTTGTCAAGAAATTGTCCCAAGAGGTATGGATTCTACTATTTATGACTGGTCTGTTTCCATATTCTATCTTTGAACATAAAAAAACCTTTGGTAATCGGATTATCTTTCTCGGTGTGTTTTTCCCGACTTTTGTTACTGAAGGAAGCATTGGCTAAAGTACATGTACCTTTAAGGTTATATGTATTATGGTATCATTAACACAGATATTTACAGGAAACGGGGTCAGCAGTGTTTTGATAGTGCTTTGGGCTTCACCCAGTGGATTGTTGTTTTAAATTGTATGATTATCACTCGTAAGTATTGTCTGGTACAAATGGGACTTATGCTTATCACTCGTCTATATTGTCTAATACACAAGAGATTGTTTGCTTATTACTCGTCTGTATTGTCTAATACACAAGAGATTGTTTGCTTATTACTCGTCTGTATTGTCAAATACACAAGAGATTGTTTGCTTATTACTCGTCTGTATTGTCTAATACACAAGAGATTGTTTGCTTATTACTCGTCTGTATTGTCTGATACACAAGAGATTGTTTGCTTATTACTCGCCTGTATTGTCTGATACACAAGAGTCTGTATTCTTATTATTCCTCTGTATTGTCTGATTCTGATACACAACAGATTGTATGCTTATCACTCGTCAGTATTTTTGATACACAAGAGACTGTATGCTTATGACTGTCTGTATAGTTTCATACACAGAGATTGTATGCTTATTACTCGTCTGTGTTGTCTAATACACAAGAGATTGTATTCTTATCACTCGTCTGTATTGTCTAATACACAAGAGGTTGTATGCTTTTGATTGTCTGTATTGTCCGATACACAAGATATTGTATGCTTATGACTGTCTGTATAGTTTCATACACAAGTGATTTTATGCTTATCACTTGTCTGTATTGTCTAATACACAAGAGGTTGCATGCTTATGATTATCTGTATTTTCTGTCACACAAAGTATGGCCAACCGTATAAAATTTTCTCACCTCAAAAGCATGAAAGAGGTAAATTCCAAGTTGGATACTACTCATGAACTCAGCACAATTCAAGTCGATAATCAAGACCCTTATTGACTCAGCACAATTCAAGTCGATAATCAAGACCCTTATTGACTCAGCACAATTCAAGTCGATAATCAAGACCCTTATTTTTCGTTGGTTTGAAATTGTATGGCACATAACATTAATCACGCCCTAATGCATTGTTATCATTATTATTATTATTATTATTATTATTATCATCATTATTATTATTATTATTATTATTATTATTATCGTCATTATTATTATTATTATTATCATCGTCATTATTATTATTATTATTATTATTATTATTATTATTATTATCGTCATTATTATTATTATTATTATTATTATTATTATTATTATTATTATTATTATTATTATTATTTCAGGTCTATTGGTGGATTACGTGCATCCATGTACAATGCAATAACAAAGGCAGAAGCTGAAACTCTTGTTAGATTTATGAAGGATTTCATGGAACGTAATAGAAATCGAATCTCAGAACGTCAACCTAATTCATAATGTCGTTTGGCCAATGATATTGATAAGACCGTTTGGCCATTGATTTTATTCATAGAACAATAAGATATTGATGGACATAGACTGAGTGTGGTTTTTTCAATAGTACGGCAGATTTGGACAGAATTTCCTTCCTGTAATGTTTTGTGTATATCGTCAAAGTTAATACATTTTGTCTCATATACAAAAGTCGATAATGTTAAATTCTCTAACATGAAAATCTACAACATTCATGTCGTCTTTCTATCAGTAAAATTCATGTCGTCTTTCTATCAGTAAAATTAATGTCGTCTTTCTATCATAACATTCATGTTGTCTTTGTATCAGTAAAGTTAAATGAGTTTTATTTTAATCTTTTATTATCTCTGTCCGATATACAGTACTAAAGTGTCCAATCAGCAGTTTCTTATACAGCATTTACATATGTGTGCTAAATATTATAGTAACTCTTGATATACAACAGGATTCCTTGTCCCATTCCATTGTGTGACAATCATACAACGTTGTGATATGCAGTATGATTTCTTGATCCATAAAACATTAAATAACTTGATCCATAGAACATTAAATAACTTGATCCATAGAACATTAAATAACTTGATCCATAGAACATTAAATAACTTGATTCATAGAACATTAAATAACTTGATCCATAGAACATTAAATAACTTGATTCATAGAACATTAAATAACTTGATCCATAGAACATTAAATAACTTGATCCATAGAACATTAAATAACTTGATCCATAGAACATTAAATAACTTGATTCATAGAACATTAAATAACTTGATCCATAGAACATTAAATAACTTGATCCATAGAACATTAAATAACTTGATTCATAGAACATTAAATAACTTCATTCATAGAACATTAAATAACTTGATCCATAGAACATTAAATAACTTGATTCATAGAACATTAAATAACTGAGCCTAATGACAAATTATGATCGTCGTCAACAGAAAAACGTGTTTTTGTTTGCGGAGGGTTGTGAAGTAAAGTAACAATTAATGTGATGACAAAACTACTAAACTCCTAATTATTCAACTTCTCCCAGACATATTTTTGGATATTAACATGTTGTCTAATTTACCGTAAAGTATCACAGATTTCAGGACGATAACTATATCGATGTTGTTTAAATTTTAATCATGATGCATATTGTCATCTTCAATAATTTTGCATTGTCATCATTGGTTTTGTTTCTTAAAAAATGGAGGTGTGATACTGCTCAATTTTCTATTGAATTGTAAAATGCTATTTATTTGTAACATTCATTCCTGGGTTGTTTTTTGCTTTACAGTGGTTTGTATATTTATAATCATGTATTTACGATTAATAAAAAGACTGATAAAATGATGATACAACTGGAGTAAAGCATCAATGGTATCCAGTAAAAACATCTATTGGCAGTGTTATCCAGTAATAGATAATAACATCAGTTAGCAGTATTACCCTATAACAGATAATAACATCAATAACAGTATTATCCTATCACAGATAATAACATCAATTAGCAGTATTATCCTATCACAGATAATAACATCAATTAGCAGTGTTAGCCTATCACAGATAATAACATCAATAACTATTATCCTATCACAGATAATAACATCAATTAGCAGTATTACCCTATAACAGATCATCATCATCAGTCTCTTGACCTAGTGTGGTCGTTGAGGCACTGTGCTGCTGAACATCTACCTGACCAGTTCACTCTACTTGTCTCGATCATGTGCCAATGGCTGTGTCTCCACAAAACGTTTCCTGGTCCATTCTGTTATGTTGTCACACCACTTGTGTCTCTGTCTATCTCTCCGTCTGCTATATTGGACACTGCCCTGCAGTAATGTTGTGGATATAACAGATAATAACATCAATTAGCAGTGTTAGCTTATCACAGATAATAACATCAATTAGCAGTGTTAGCTTATCACAGATAATAACATCAATTAGCAGTGTTAGCTTATCACAGATAATAACATCAATTAGCAGTGTTAGCCTATCACATATAATAATATCAATTGGCAGTGTTATGTTACGAGAAAAGATTGTTTTGTGGAGAATATTTTAAAGGCAGAAAATGACGGTGGAACAATGACGATGAAATGATGAAGACTTTTTGTTCACTTGAGTTTATCTCTGTTGTGAAATATGGTTGAGCTCAATATCTTTTCTCATTCCAATCTTGTGAAATCTAATGCAGTACTAGTATTCCTTCTACCCATGAAATAAACAACAAGCGAAAAGTAAATGCATACGTAAGAACTTGTTAAAGTGAGGCACTGTATGATTTATTGCCCTGTTTGGGCTGACAGGACCGAGTAGATTATGTTGCCCCGTTTATGCTGACATGACGGAGTACTTTATGTTGCCCTATTTTCGCTGACAGGACAGAAGATATTATGTTGCCTTCTTTAGGCTGACAGCGAAGAGTAGTTTCATGACTTTGGAATTAATGCCCATTTCCTTTCAGTATCACGAATACCGTGAATCGTTAAAACTGAAACTATCAAACTAAAGTATTTCTCCAGTTTAGCCACATTGGTATTTAACAATCGTCGATCAAATAGGACCATATAATCATTCAGATAGAACCATATTGTTAGTCAAATAGGACCATATTGTTAGTCAAATAGGACCATATAGTCAGTCAGATAGGACTATATAGTCAGTCAAATAGGACCTTATATTCAGTCACGTAGGACCATATATTCAGTTAGATATGACCTTATAGTCAGTCAGATAGGACCTTATAGTTAGTCAGATATGACCTTATAGTCAGTTAGATAGGACCTTATAGTCAGTCAAATAGGACCATATAGTCAGTCAGATAGGACCTTATAGTCTGTCAAATAGGACCTTATAGTCAGCCAGATAGGACCTTATAGTCAGTTAGATAGGACCATATAGTCAGTCAGATAGGACCTTATAGTCAGTCACATAGGACCTTATAGTCAGTCAGATAGGACCTTATAGTCAGTTAGATAGGACCATATAGTCAGTCAGATAGGACCTTATAGTCAGTCAAATAGGACCTTATAGTCAGTTAGATAGGACCATATAGTCAGTCAAATAGGACCATATAGTCAGTCAAATAGGACCTTATAGTCAGTTAGATAGGACCATATAGTCAGTCAAATAGGACCTTATAGTCAGTCACATAGGACCTTATAGTCAGTCAGATAGGACCTTATAGTCAGTTAGATAGGACCATATAGTCAGTCAGATAGGACCTTATAGTCAGTCAAATAGGACCTTATAGTCAGTTAGATAGGACCATATAGTCAGTCAAATAGGACCATATAGTCAGTCAAATAGGACCTTATAGTCAGTTAGATAGGACCATATAGTCAGTCAAATAGGACCTTATAGTCAGTCACATAGGACCTTATAGTCAGTCAGATATGACCTTATAGTCAGTCACATAGGACCTTATAGTCAGTCAAATAGGACCTTATAGTCAGTCACATAGGACCATATAGTCAGTCAAATAGGACCATATAGTCAGTCAAATAGGACCTTATAGTCAGTCACATAGGACCTTATAGTCAGTCAGATATGACCTTATAGTCAGTCACATAGGACCATATAGTCAGTTAGATAAGACCTTATAGTCAGTCAGATATGACCTTATAGTCACGAAAAATTTTAAGCGTAAAATTGAAGCTAAGTTTCAAAATCTTTAAACTGACAGAGTTTGCAACTTTGATTGAGGTAAGTTAAAATCATAGATTGTTTAATTCAAGCGCATCTCATAGATTGTATAATTTCACAAATTTAGATTTGCTCCAAGTGTCGTACATTTGGGGGTTTTAAATTTGAGCTAAATTACCCTGCTCAAAAAATCTGAAATATTGCCAGTGTCAATAGCATTGTTTGTCTCTATCAATCAACTGTTTGCTAATTAATCGTGGCAAAATATGTATGAGCTATCCGATGGATATTAACTGGAAGTGTGACAGAACACATCATATGTGGTAATCTTATCTAAATGTTGCGTTTCAGATTACAGATCCAAGTAACATGTCATGGAGGTAAAAGTCCACATGGGTCGAGCAAACTCTATTCAAAAAGATATAGTGACAGTTATTGTGACTTTATTTCAAATATTTAATGTATCAACGCCACTTTCGGTCCGATGTCTGGCCCAAAACGTCGTTTGAAAAATATTCAATGTTAACATGTTGCGGCTACTTAGGAAGAACTTTATCATAAATATTCTTCTTACATTCATGTGGACTTGTTCTACAGGTATGTGAACACCAAGTTAAATTATTTTAAAGGGCGACGTGTTCTGCAGGTATGTGAACACTAATTTAAAATATTTAAAAGTGAATTGTTTAAATGAAAATGTAGTTTAAGAGCGATGCAGCCTTTCCTTTACGGTCAGTGAGATCACGCTGAGCAGGTTGTTTCAATGTTCTACATGTATAATAAGCGATTTACCTAAGTCAATAATGCAACTAGAATGTATGCGTGTGTGATAACCGTAAACATAGTTTTGTCATTATCTGGCTGTATCAATTATGGATGTGCAAGTGGTAAAGGTGAAACGTTGTATTACTGAAGAGAGAGAGAGAGAGAGAGAGAGAGAGAGAGAGAGAGAGAGAGAGAGAGAGAGAGAGAGAGAGAGAGAGAGAGAGATCAATCATTTGTTCTAGTGTTTGTTCAATTAGTTGATGAATTTGGTCTTTGCATGGTCGATATAGTCACAACCCATCTTTCTCGTTTCGTCTACGCGTAGAAAAGTGTGGCACTTGGGGCAAAATAAAGCGGCCCCTAGAAAACAATGGACAGTAACTTTACGGTAGCCATTTTGAAAATGCAGCAGTATGGGAAAATGCCTATTCCATACTAAATTGTCGATAGCTTTTAGTATGGCTCTTTATCGACAACGTGAATTTATCTTTAGTCTTTATAACATGTCCCATTGTTCCTAGTAATGATATGTGCGAGGGTGCAAGGGCAAAACAAGCAATTGTGAAGTATGGCGTTTCGTGTATCGAGTTTACGAAATGTTTATAAGCAGAGCACAAACGCAATCAGGCGTTAGGTACCAATGATGCGGCGCTTTTTAGTACTTCGTGTGGAAGGAAAATCACATTTACTGAACGCCTGGGGCATTGTCAAATTTGTTCGCAAACTGTATTCGTTACCAACGATAGAACGAAACAGTCCGCGACCGTTGCATGGTGGTTCTGACCAAATTCATTCATACGGCACCGAACTGAATACATTTTAGGCACAGTCCAACTGACTAGGCAATAGGGGCTTGATTTTATTTATCCTTAATCTTTCCTACAACAGATTTACTTGCGTTCACACGGAGGTTGTGGTGTTTCGGAAAGTCGATCGTATTGTAGAGGTAAAAAACGAAGTATCTCTCTTTCTTTAGTAGATTTAGCAGAAGCTTTGTGCAGTTAACCCAACCACCCCCGCCCCTAACATATTGAAAAGTATATTTGGTCTGTTATGTATATTTAATTTGCTTTGTTTGCTAGTAAGCTGTATTTTATATTATTTCATTATGTGATATTTTAATGTAACATTGTATGTTGGACTTGCCCAAAACTTAATTTATTTCTGCTTCACCCAAGTTGACTTTTATATTTTATTCATGAAAAAAAACACTAATACATAGCCAAATTATTCTCTATATATACGACTTTAAAAGCAGTAATATTTTAATAGAAGAACTAAATATGTTCATTTGGGTCAATGGTTTGAAATTTCTTAATTGAATTATACATTTTCCATGAAACTTCATTTGTTTAAGAAATAAAACTTCTTACGAAAATGAAAAATACAAAGTCAGTGACGCCAAACCGAAATCTCTAACCCAGAGTTTATATAATTGGTGTATGTATTTCTTTTGTTACTTTATCCTGTCGTTCTTTTCTTTTCTTTCCAACTTTGTATACGTGCTTTTATTTAATTGAGATCGCGCCCTATCTGATGCTGTAATGTGTGAGTAATTAAATGATTATTGCATGAATTTCTTCACCAAATATTTTATCAAGACCTATACGATATCGTGACCTACGATCATGTAAAGTTTCCGTTATAAATCCGTTTGGGTAGCTTACGCACTTGAAAAGAAATTTTTAAACTTACTTATATCCATAGATAATGAACAACAGTTCTGATGAATAATTCTAAGCGTCTGTGTACTCCATTAAATACAGATAAACTAGTACAGTTATATCTGATCACTTTCGGAATTTGTGTATATCTCTGTCTAACATAAACTATATCAGCATTATGGAGCCTGCCTCGAGAAAATATTCTTGCCGGATATAATTGTTTATCCAACATTACATCATTATAAACAACTAAATTATGAATAAATCCATCAAGTTTATCAACACT
The DNA here is from genome assembly GCA_030141615.1 of Unio pictorum. Lineage (NCBI taxonomy): Eukaryota > Metazoa > Mollusca > Bivalvia > Unionida > Unionidae > Unio > Unio pictorum. The sequence continues at coordinate 9,726,897 of JARLTB010000005.1, read as the reverse complement.
CGGCGCTTCATCAATACCGGTGATGAAATTAATAATATCATCACTTTCTTCATTTAATAATTTTGCGTAGTCATTAAAATATTTAAGAACATCTTAGAATCTCTGGTCATCTACAGACAGTGCCACTAAATATAATTTATCCCACTTTAGCGATCTCATTATCAAATGAAGTAATAATTGCGTCTTTCCACTTCCAGACGGACCAATTATTGCCATTCTAGTAGAATTTTGTAGCTCTATATGATGTTTGACTGCTTTTTGTTTTCGTGTCATCCATAATTTAAATATATGGATTTATATTGTCTACGTTGTGAAGTTAAAACTACAACCACTGATTTAGCCATAGTAAAAATGGAAAAAAAGCGTATGGCGGAAAATGTGCAATATGTAACAGAAAACGATTTTCGGTTTTACCTAAAATTCAATATAAAAATTAGGGCATAACCGACTTTTGATCCGGAAATCGGATTCCACCGGATAGTATGAACTTCCGATTAATCTGAGTCGAACAAGGCAGGAACGACTATTTCGGATAATAAAAATAATAAAGTTGCATTTCTACAGCACCATGTCTAACACTGCGTGTCATTCGATAGTGCGTTAATAAAGTTAAATAAGAAGTCAGAAAAGTCCAATATGGTCAACACAACCACGCTGTGAGACAATCTATTTGAACCGGCGGTTGAAAACCGGAAATGAAGCCGGATATGGTAAAGTACAAAGTAACATGCTTGACACGGCAAAATCAGATACCAGAAACCCGGAAACGGAAGATGACATTTTTTAGAGAAAAAAAATACGGATTTAGCATTTCCGATTAATCGAATCGTATCCGGAATCGGAAAAATTTCATGCCCAAAATCCGGAATCGGAAATCAGTAGAAAAATGCTAATCGGTTATGCCCTAATAAAAATGGCTGTTATATTGCTCCATTAATGTCAAGATTCCCAGGTACTCCATGTACTAAATACACATCAGAAAAACGTCTTCCTGGATATAAGTATTGTGGTCCTGGAACCCGACATGACATTCGACTTGACGAACGAGATCAACCAAAACCTGGAGCGTATCCAATAATTGCGATAAATCACGCATGTCACGTTCATGATGTAGCGTTTATAAATAAAGATTTACAACAATGACATATTGCAGCTGTGAAGCAATTGGTTAGTAAAATCCTGATTAAAATGTAAACTAGCAATAGGGACTGGTATTAATCAACCAATTAGTAAAATAATAGAATCTATTTATTATAGCCCCAGAGGATATTGGAAGGGTACAGCGATTAGTAAACTCGCCGATGCTGCAAATGTTGCACGTTCTGTTGCTGCAAATTGTTTAGCATGACAGACAATTGTCAAATGTATCTATCACCATCTAAACAAAATTCATTAGACACATTTTGATGTGAGTATGCCTAATGTAGTATATCAAGCAGATATTTTGTTTTTACCACACGATACTATTAAAATTGCTAGACGTCAATACACATACAAAAACTCGTTAATTATCGTTGAAGTTGAAGGTAGATAAATAAAAGCAGAGCCGTTATTAACTAAAACGGCTGCTGAAATTGTATTAGCTTTTGAATGAATTTATCAACGAGGACCCTAGCGATAGCCACAACTGCTACAAGTTGATCTCGGCCACGAATGTCTCGGTGTAGTGTCATCTCTGATGAAACATTTGACGAAGACATACTGCAATTCTATTTGAATATCAATATGCAAAGGAAATTATTCAGAAAGATACGGTATCTCATAAACAGGGTACAAGATTACCAAGTGTGATAGCTGCATTAAATACATGAGGTTACTCATGCAGTCTATATGAAACCTACCAATGCAATTACAAAAACGTATACCAATACAACCACAATTTTTTCAAAACAACCAGTATTAGGTAATGTTGTTGTTGTTGTTGTTGTTGTTGTTGTAGGGTTTAATGCCATTTTCATTACACGATAGGCATTAAATACACGGCGGCCAATATAAATGGTGGAAGAAGAACAAGCTTTCTCATATACCCACATTGGTCGAATCTGAGACTCGAAACCACGCAGACAGGTGAGATGGCAGTGATCCGTAACGAAGAATGCTTTAGACCACTCGGCCACTCGAGGTCCCCGTATTAGGTAAGGTGACTAATTATATGAACTTGGTGAACTTTAAGGTGTTTACAAAAGAGCGACTGATCATATTTAGAGTGTAACTACACATAAAAGTTCAAGTGTGCTAAGATCTATGGGTAGAACTGCAATATACAGATTAGATTTCACTGCTCCTTAACGAGGATTTGTACAATTACAAGTAATTCGAGAAGATACACAAGTGTCACCGTCTTCACGTAACTAGCGTTTCGACTTCGATTACACTAACAACAGGTCAGCATCACATTGTCTTGATTTATTTATTTGAATATTGCCATACCATTATGGTGTTACAGCTCCCATAATAATTATTCTGTTGTTGTTTTAATGTCATGATAAATTCATCGTCAAAATCAATGTCGATATTTTTGGCATCACATTGTTTATAAATAATATTAAAAAACTCCTTACTATGTCATCGCTTACAACATCGTTATTAGTGGCATCAGTTTCAATAACCCCACGCAACTGAGATGAGATATTCTCCTAAATCGAGACTGCGAGATAAACCAAATTTGATCACTCGACGAACCAAACAATTGTATCAGAGATGGTTAATCCTTGAGATGAATAGATTGTCATTGCGTATCCAAGCGTCCAACGTGTTTTGTCCGTAGCTAATGCGCTCTCAACAACACGGACAAGACATAAATCGATATCATTTAACACGAGATTTCGTTTTTTTCTGACGATCCTAGCATATCAACAGCGAGTCAGCAATCCTGAATATTTTCAATCGATATAAAATGTATCCGTAGCGACTCTAATCGCGGTTATAGGAAATCTGTTTATCATCGATTATAAATTTATCGAAACATACGCGAGCATTGAAGATCCTAAATAAGTACACTGCGATGACTCGCCATCAATGTAACCAAATTGTACCTGAGTTAGTTCCGTTAGACAAGTAAGCATTTTTTCGACTTGCAAATATATTTCTCTTATTTTCATCAACAATTATAAAATCAAGTTCAGCATCACCCATAATTAATATTGTATAGTGGCGTTTATGATCATATCGTCCTCTTCGGTAAATTTACCGATTATTCCTCCACCGAGATCTTTGGCGGTTCTCTTTTCAAAATCGGTTATATCCGAATTTTCATCATAAGAAAATTCCTTTTGTTGTAGTAACCAAACTTCTTTCTGCGGACGATATGGTATAACTGATCAACTTATTTCATGAAATGTTTTTATTTTTTAGTCGATCATATATCGTAACAATACAATCGCTTTCCACTTCTTTTCTGAAAGGTGTCTACCAAACCATGCGTAACAAATTGGATGAATACATTTAGTAAACTCAAATGATTCTATTCAAGCGAATCCATCAGCTCAAAATCCGTTAAAGGTCCGTTTATCGCAACTCTGGTCATCTCGTGTGTTGGATGTTCAAATCTTTTAAAATATTCATGACATTCACCTATTCCCAGAAATCTTCCTGGATAACACGCTGTCATATCAATCGAGATAACGTCTGTATAATTATATTTAGTGTCCCACAATCCGCAGTGTCCATATTGGACACAACTAAATGTAAATCCTCAAGAAATTTAAATCGTGTTGGCTTCCGCGATTTTTTTCTTTTGCGCAGTGATCAGTAATTGACGGAACGGTAAAATAATTATTAAATAATTGTTCAATATTGTCATTCTGCGAACATTTTTGTGCAAGATTTTTAATTTCTTAATGGAGAGATTCTGAACGATAAATATCTCCATTCGATCGTACAAATTGAACATAGTTTTTATTATTGGAACTTAAAAACAACCACGCGGATACAGGATCGCTTTTAAAAATATTGTCAATAAAATCAAATATATCATATATTTTAACTGTTCCATTTCGTAACAATTTGTTAATGCGATAGTCCATGCGTGCGCATTTGTGATCAACACTTTCAAACGAAGCTCCCGACAATTTCTATTTTGAATTGTGCAAAATCTCTCCGGTTATTGTTTTTATTATTATAAAAAATTTTAGTTTCTTTCCTAACTCAGCAACGTCTTTGATAGACGCTCCGTAATCTTTAGCTATTTCTGCCCACCATTTTGTAAGTATTAGATTTGTGAAATGTTCCGTTACCGTTTCCACGTATCGTATTTGTGAAATGTTCCGTTACCGTTTCCACGTATCGTATTTGTGAAATGTTCCGTTACCGTTTCCACGTATCGTATTTGTGAAATGTTCCGTTACCGTTTCCACGTATCGTATTTGTGAAATGTTCCGTTACCGTTTCCACGTATCGTATTTGTGAAATGTTCCGTTACTCGTTCGTCTACACAGTTTAGTTTAGTAAATTTCACTGGTTTTTGATCATCAACGCTGGGATTATTAATTGGCGGATATATCGCATCAAAAACCACAGTTACAGGATACGTCCGATCATACTACGCTTTGTCAATACCGGTCACCTTTTTCTGGTTTGGAAGTTTTACTCAATATATAAAGTTTTTTTATTAAGTAAAACAGAGTCATGTTTGTCACGGATAATCCAAGTAAGTAATATTGTCTATTTCTGCTAACGCAATACATTTCATTATAAGGAAATATATTTTATCGTCGAGGTAATTAATAATCGTTGCTGCTCTTTGGTCATTCATCGTAGCATTGATAACTTCTGTGTTGCGTATGATTTTCATTGTTGACCACACATGAGCCATCATTGCGAAATTATATATGGGCGCCAGAAATACTTTCAATCAGAATAGTCATCAGATCAATCAGGTCTTGTTTCGGTAAATCCGATGTTCTTCAATGAAAATCAAATCTAGACTTTTAACGTCTGACTTTAGATAATCTCTCAAGCTCTCCTTATTACAATTACGACAATTATATATATATATATGTATATATATATATATATATATATATATATATATATATATATATATATATATATATATATATATATGCAAGTGGTTAATGATAGGTTTTACAACCCTTTTTAACAATTGCTTGTAAATCAATTTTGTGGATATATTTACAAAGTATACGTAGTGGAAAGAAAAATTATCTTTGTCATAAATTCGTATATGAGTGTCATCATGAATTGATCGACAAAGGTTTTGTGATCGATCATATTAATAGAATAAAAGTGGATAACTCGCTGATCAATTGACTTGTTATCACACAAAGTCAGATATGCAAATTGGCAAGGACTGGTTATACTGACAAAATCACAAGATCAGTTAGTTGTACCTATACATATAGAAACAGGTGAAGAAATAATATTTCCATCAACATGTGCAACTGAAAAAATATTTTGATTTTGCAAGTGTTCAGTTTTCGCGTCGCAAATAATGTAATCAGGTCGGCTTTTTCGAAAACATATAAACAAAAGATAATATTTCAACATTCCTAGTAGGGAAATACTTACTGACATGCATATTTCTGAGAAGAGAGTGATTAAAAGAAGTTGCCTTGCTTGTTACGGAATATGTTCTTGTCATCGTAACTAATTACATGAAAATTAATATCAGTCAATTATCATAATTTGGTAATAATTAAAACTAGTAGAAGGTAATTTGTATACCTATTGACTTTATCGACAAAATCAAGGCAGAAAACAGTGGCCACATGCATGACTGTACATAACATAGATATAGGCTATGTTCGATCTCTCTGTTAGTTATACAGAATCATATACATTTTGCCTTGACAAAGTCAGGGTTGATATCAATTTGGCTATTCTCACTAGCCAAATCTTAATTTGGTCAATTCTCACTAAATATATATATCAATTTGGCTATTCTCACTAGCCAAATCTTAATTTGGTCAATTCTCACTAAATATATATATCAATTTGGCTATTCTCACTAGTCAAATCTTAATTTGGTCAATTCTCACTAGAAATATATACATTTGGATATTCTCACTAGTCAAATCTTCATTTGGTCAATTCTCACTAGAAATATATACATTTGGATATTCTCACTAGTCAAATCTTCATTTGGTCAATTCTCACTAGAAATATATACATTTGGATATTCTCACTAGTCAAATCTTCATTTGGTCAATTCTCACTAGAAATATATACATTTGGATATTCTCACTAGTCAAATCTTCATTTGGTCAATTCTCACTAGAAATATATACATTTGGATATTCTCACTAGTCAAATCTTCATTTGGTCAATTCTCACTAGAAATATATACATTTGGATATTCTCACTAGTCAAATCTTCATTTGGTCAATTCTCACTAGAAATATATACATTTGGATATTCTCACTAGTCAAATCTTCATTTGGTCAATTCTCACTAGAAATATATACATTTGGATATTCTCACTAGTCAAATCTTCATTTGGTCAATTCTCACTAGAAATATATACATTTGGATATTCTCACTAGTCAAATCTTCATTTGGTCAATTCTCACTAGAGATATATACATTTGGATATTCTCACTAGTCAAATCTTCATTTGGTCAATTCTCACTAGAAATATATACATTTGGATATTCTCACTAGTCAAATCTTCATTTGGTCAATTCTCACTAGAAATATATACATTTGGATATTCTCACTAGTCAAATCTTCATTTGGTCAATTTTCACTAGAAATATATACATTTGGATATTCTCACTAGTCAAATCTTCATTTGGTCAATTCTCACTAGATAATGTTCTTAGATTAAGATTATATGTGACGCTGTAATAGCTTACTATATGTTGTGCCGTCAGAACAATGACAATATAAATATGTTGTAAAATATATATATATATATATATATATATATATATATATATATATATATATATATATATATATATATATAAAATATCATATACAAATGGTCTACGAAAATATTAATAATATCATTTCTGCAATTAAAATTAAAAACATGATGGTATAAACATTCAACTTGATCCTGAAAAGGGTTATTTTTAATTTTTACAGCATATGACAATCGAAGGTGGATATACATTACCTTCAGAGTAAATATTAAGACTATCCAACAAGTTATGTTACAATCTTTGGCAACGGATGTGGAAAGTTCGTCTCTTTTTCACTGGCGATTGACAAAAAATAATCAAAATTATCTCACGAATCAAAAACGACTATCAGTACACGTGCAAGGAATATAAAAAGATTATATCAAATTGTAAAAGCGAAAACTCTGTCACAAATAACAGTGTTAAAAGTGAAAATAGCAGCCCTGAATCAAAATAAATATATTTCAGAAATGAATAAATTAGAATAATGAAAGCGAAAGTAGAAGCCATGAATCGTAATAGAAAAACAATTCTGTTTTTAATATCTCAAGGTTGTTTTTACCTTTTTTAAATGAAAAATCTGAAATATTATAATAATAATAATGTTTTCGCAAAAGAATCTTTATTTTTATTCGATCAAACCTCTCGGTTCTTGTAAATATTGATTTTAGTCATTTTGTCAGTAGAAAATCAGTCATTTTGAAGCATGAAGCTAAATCTGATGAAAATCAATCAAAATATGGATTACAAAACATCATTTTAGATTGTGGTATGCGATAATTTATCTAAACTCATTAAAAAAACAATTAGATAATTGCTTGATGTTTGACCCTTAAAATATCATAAAATGCGACTAATTTTCATGATTTGTTATTACTATTTACCCAAAATATTAGCCCAAATTCTTCAAAACAAATAATGTTACAAATATATATTTGTTGTTATTTTGAGTATCCATTAATATGATAATCGATTTTAATTTAGTTAATATGCCCATCAATCAGAAAAGTTAGATACTACTTTTTATTCAATTAAAATCAATACAGGAATACGCATCATTCAGATTCACACTTAATCATAATAATATGATCTCGCTGCAGTTGATTTCACTGTTCCTGTGTCAGAAAAAAATCTTCATGGCCGTATACATCAATAATTATGTCAACATTAAATTGTCCTGCCCTGAGGGCAGAGTAAATATTGTTTTTTTTGGCATTTCACGTATCTCTTTGTTTTGAATATTATATAACATATTCCTTTGATTAATTGTTCAAACGCAACCACGATTAAAAATCAATAACATTTTATTTAGAGATTTATTGATAGATATACACGTCTTAAATCAGGAAGGCCCGGTCAGTAAGTCTAAAATTTAGTCACGATTACAACGAATTATGACATCGTCAATAAACCGAATTAATGAGCTCTTGTGTAATCAAATATCCAAGAGGTACTTGCGGAGTAAATGTATACAAAGTATATCTTTGCTGAGTTTGTATTGACATTTCCTGATCAATTTAAAACTGCCATCAAGTACATCATATACAAGATTGACTGCGATCGTTGATGTTATATTTAAAATTCCTGTTGAAATATGCCTGCCCCCGCCATACAGATCATTGATATGTTTGAGAATAGCTGCTGGCTGGGCTTTTTTTACTCCACGACTCAACGATTTTAGGAAATGTTTGATTGATAACACCGTTGAGTGATTTCTTTAGTTCGTCTGTTTTATATATTAAAATTAAAAATGTTTCATAATTCAGCTAGAATTTTTTTATATATTGATCTACAAAATATCTTTAATGTCATTAATTTATGTTCGAAAGTAACTAGCTTTACAGCAATATAAATATTTTCCTCATCACTAGCTAATATTTTTTTAATAAAAATAATAATGATAAAATTAAGATCTAATGTAATATGTTCATATGTTGTATTGTGTCAATGATTTGTTATTTTATATCACCATTATTTAATAGCGAAATAGAAGAAAAAGGAACAACCTTGGTTCTGGTAATTCTATAAATTTTGGGTCATCGTAACACTGATCTCATCGATGATGGATAAATATCTACAACATAATATATATATATATATATATATATATATATATATATATATATATATATATATATATATATATATATATATATATATATATATATATATATATATATATATATATATATATATATATATATATATATATATATTGCAGCTAATAAGGTTAGTTGGTGAACTGTTTCAGCTATTTTTTTAATTCTTTTCCGGTAATAGATTTAATTTTGCGTTGTAATTCCTCGTTACATTGTTTGATTTGTTCGATTTGAAAACTACCCGTTGGAATATAAACAACAGAGCAGTCGGAATTTCCATCTGGTTCGCTATTTTGTTTGCAAAAATCAAAGTATTATTCGCCTGCAACGCACTAAATGATCTAATATTTGGCCAACTATGATATACGCGTAATTGTGCAAGCGCAATTTCTTTTACTGGAAATCCAGTTTGAAAGCTGGTGCTAAATTGAGTATTGGTAGAAATTACTGATTTCAGTGTTGTTTCTGACGGAGTTGCATTAACGACGAGTGTTTTGCAGTATTTCTTGCGATGTCGACATTATTAATTTTTTTAGAAGTACTAGTAGTAGTATTGTTATTATTATACTATTATTATAATAATAATTATTATTATTATTATTATTATTAGTAGTAGTAGTAGTAGTAGTAGTAATAGTAGTAGTAGTAGTTTCTAAATCAAACGCAGATATTCCATCGCTGTAAATCTTAATCATTTCTGTAAATTCTGTAAACTCAACATCTGATATTATTCATTCACTAAGGTCTGATGATTTTGGTGATGATAATTTGGAGTATGCAAGAGTCGCTGTGTGCAACTTTATTAAATACTCATGGAATTTATTTTCACTAAATGTAGATATGTGTTGGCAATGATATTGATAACACTAACGCTTGCTGTTGCAGCTGAAACACACATTGTCACAACTACTGGTGACATCGCTAACGATGTTATTGCTGATAGCAATAAGCCCGTTCTAGCGATAAAATCAGACGTCGAATATCCAATTATGTCAACGACAACTACACGTCTGCGATATTTTTTTTTATTTTTGTCGTGTACTCATTTCTTATATGTTTTAGGTTTTTTTTGCCATTAATGGACCTGATTGTACCTGTACTTCACGACACCAATGATAAATCAAGCGGTGTCTCTTTTACTCGGATTCCACTGAAATGTACTTCGTTTAACTCCAACATCATTAACATAAATCCAGAAGATTATATTAGTGAATAACGCCTTGGTATATTAGTAGATATTGTAAATACCACAACACTTAGTATTGCGAACCTGTATATAGAAGGTGGTGACCATAATACTGATCCAGAAGCTACCGTATATATTACGTTGTCGGTGATCTTTTTTTATCTCAACGAGTTTAATTTTGATAATCGCTGGACTTCCGAAAACTCGTTAAAGTTTATATTTACGTTTCAACGAAATATCAAGAACGTGAACACATGAGCAGTATACTCAGATCTAAGATTAATTACTTCATTATTGATTGTCGTTAACGAGTCCATCATTATATCATAGACTTATTTCTTCGTTGCAACATCATCGTTTGATTTTGGTTCTCCAAGACCAGTAATTTCATTATTAGTCATCATGAGCGGATCAGCCATTGTATCGCCGCATCTTCGTATTCGATTGCGAGTATTGTCCGATATCCTTGATATTACAACACAGTCGAATGGTTTCCATTATATCAAACACAGCTTAGATGTTTTTGGTTACTCCATTAATTCTGACAATAATATCTGTTAATGAAAGATTACTCGTTTTTCATCTTCACTGCGTATCTAGAAAAACGTCAACTTCATTTGGATCTACATTTGCAAGATTTAATAATTCGAATATTTCATCACAAATGATCTTATTTACATTTGTTTATAATACATTCCATTAGTTGTGTGATTTTGTTCGGAGGAAAGTCTTTCGTGAATATCTACCATTATACTTTTAAGATCTGTTTAAACCAATAGCGTTTACTTGTAATCTCGTGGAGGACTGTATCAGGTGGTTTATTCGATTTCGATACAGCGTCGAGTACAACAATTGCTTCACGGCCGCATATTGGCGGATCAGTTATTGTCTGTGCTGGTAATGTTCAATACGAGATCGGAATGGATTTTGTATATAATATAAATTCTTTTGGCAGAGAAAGTAAGTACTAATAAAAAAAAAACAGGTTCACGTGGATCAATTGGGTATGCAACCCAATGAGTACCTGGTTCGGAACTATTGTCAAGATTAATGATACCAGTTTCAGCTTCATTGTGATGGCTAGGTAATTGACCGCGCATAAAAACACTTCTAGTTTTAATTTTTTTAAATTTTCAGCATCATTAGTTAGATAAAAATTATACATTGAAGAAATAACAAACAGTTCCTGGAAGTCTCAGACATTTTTCTCAGTCAAAGTCAACGTCGAGAAGTTAACTCATGTGGGCGTCTGAGGGTTTACTCTTGAAAAAAAAATTAACCGGCGTGTAATGATACCTTTGACAATAAGACCATAGTGAACCAATGCGAGCCTTCTACCTCAAACGGAACCTTTTTATTCTCGCTGATGCTTTTTTGAAGATTGCCAAGTCACATGTTTGAAAATATATGGCATAAACCCTCACCCTACTTTAGCATTCCTGGAGTTTGTGATATGCGTGGGTATCTGCCCTGTACCTCGAAATGGGCGGTATTGCGAAATGTCAAGAAATTCTTTACCTTCTCATACCGTACTAACTGCCATTCTGAGCCCACTTTTGCACACCTTTCCAATCGCTTATCGACTTTAACAGCAGAGGGGGTGAATCGGACAACTTTATAGAAGCGTCTATTTAGCAAACCAAGGCTTCCTCCAAAATCGAAAAAAAAAGTTTCCTTTGGAGACGCAAAGTCGTTGTCGCGTCCCCCTCTACTGCTATGGGGGTAAAAATCTTTTTACGATTTCAACCGAATATTTGACCTAATCCGATTCAAAATCTTGTTCTAGGATCTATGAAGTTTATCGTTATAAATCCATGTGGGATTGACTGAGCGTGACTAAAAAAGTTTCTAAATCGACTATAGTCCATGTCACCGTCACACCAAGTTTGCCAAATATTTCTAATAGTATGAGTGTCAGTCCCATTAAATACAGCTAATATGTTGCAGTTGTCTCTGATCACTTTAGGTACTTGCGTGCATCGTTGAGTGACATATATTACGTCAGTGTTTTTGTGTCTCCCTTTGGAAAATATCATAGCTGGAATTTTTTGTCTATCCAACATTATACAGTCGTATACAACCAAATTATTAATACTTCCATCGATGTCTTCCACGTATGGGGCTTCGTCGATATCGGTAAAAATCTCAACAATATTCTCTCCGGTGATCTCTGCGGCTCTCTCGTTATAATCTTTTAACACTTGATAACATCGTTGATCATCTACGTTCGGTGCCACTAAATACAACTTGTCCCATTTCATCCATCTTATTATCATATCAATTAACAACTGTGTTTTACCTCTCCCTGAAGGTCAAATGATAATGATTCGAATAGAGTTTGGTATCATAACATGATGTTTTACGGATTCTGGTTCTCGTATTGATGAATAATCAATTACATTCATATCCATATAACATAAATAAATTATGGATCTATATTTTGTGAAATGTAAGAAGCGTAGTAGCACAAATGACTTGACAACAATTACAAGTAAAAATAACAGATCAGCACTTGCTGGTAAGTGTGTACAATGTGGTACAAAGAAATTTAAATTTGTTTCTATGAAATCTGGAGATGTTTTAAAAAAAAACGAGGAGGTGATATTGCAGCCAAGTTAGTAAAATTACCGGGAACACCATGGGCGAAATATCCGGGGGAAAAACATCTTCCAGGGTACAGTGATTGTGGACCCGGGACCAGACATGACATCAGACTCAATGATCAAAATGATCAAAACCAACCCCGACCCGGTGAATATCCAATAAACGCTATTGATAAGGCGTGTCATGCTCATGATGTTTCTTATAAAAGCAGCAATCTGCAACACAGACATATCGCAGATGAGAAATTGATTCATGCGTTGAATTCTATCACTTTTAAATCCTTCAAACAAAATTGGCTTCATGGTTGATAAAATCGGCGATGAAAAGTAAATTGATGTTGGGTGCTGGTAATTAATAACATCATGAAATCTAGTTATTATTCTCCAAGAGGATATTCGAGGGGTAAAGCAGCAATCAATAAACTCGCTAGCGCTGAAAAGTTGAAAAATACTACAGCAACGGATTGATTATCCAAACACGCGATATGGCAAATTTATCTACCAACGCGTAAACAAATGAATTTTTCGCATCTTGATGTCAGTGTCATTAATGAGGTTCATCAAGCTGATATATTATTTCTGCCGCATGATGGTGTTTACAAATACGCGCTAACTGTAGTTGATTTTGCGAGTCAATACACACAAGCAGAACCTCTAAAGACAAAATCATCAACTGAAGTGGCTTCTGCGTTTGAAAGGATTTATCGAAGGGGTCCTCTGCATTGGCCAAATCAATTACAAGTTGATCCTGGCAAGGAATTTCAGGGAGTAGTGTTATCAACAATGAAGCATCATAATGTCACCATCTGACGAGGACATACTTCATTACATCGCGATCAGGCAATTGTTGAACGATTTAAACGGACAATTGCTGAGCGGTTATTTGGATATCTATACGCGGAGGAATTTATTCAAGATAAACGATCCCGTGAATGGGTCAAGAGATTGCCAGGCGTGATTACCGCGCTAAATAATGAGATTACTCGAACAATCAACATGAAACCTAACATTGCGATTAAAAAGAAGTATATACCCGTAAAACCACAAAATGATTTTTCAAAACAACCAATACTCGGTAGTGTCACTGTAAGATATTTATATGAATCAGGGGAGCTAGAAGGTGGTGAAAAAAGAGCTAATATCTAGTATAACGAGATCTACGGGTAGACCGCCAGTCTATAGATTGGATTCAACTGCTCTTCAGCGAGGATTTACTCGTGAATAATTACAGGTGAAACCCGAGGATACTCAATTACCGTGGCGTAGTCTTAACTAGCACCTATTTGTTCGTTGCACTCAAGACAAGTCAACATCACATTATCTCTGGTATGACCAACGCTGCTATTTTTTTCTGTCTACGGTAAATTGGCGGGGTCTTTATCCGACCAACACCAACGCATTATACAATTACAACTCGCGCAAAGATTATTTTGTTGTTGTTTCAGCGTAAATATAAATTCAGCATCAATGTTAAATTTTCTGTTATTTTTTTTGCCCTGTTGTTTATAACCAGAGAGTTTTTATCTGATTATATCATCGCTGACAATATATCTTATTGTAGTGTCATTATAATCTAAAACAACTCTTCGAATTTGATTTATTCTTCGTACTCTGGACACCGCAAGATAAACTAAATTCGACCTCTCGATGCGATTATCTATGATCCAAACAATTGTATCGGATATAGTCAACCCCTGAGAAGAATGTAGCGTTGCTGCGTATCCTAGCTTCCATGGGGATTTATCAGCGCGCAATGCATCATCGACAACACAGATATCAACCAACACAATATCATTTAACACTAGAATCTGATTTTCTGTCAAGCCTGGAATATCAACTTCGATATTTTGTCTTCGTGTATCCTTGGGTCTATAACACAATGACACTGGAAGTGTTGCAAATTTTTCTTTATGTGTGTTAAATAACTTCATCTGAAGTATATCTCTGACTGTCTTTCTACTTGCCACTATCAAATCGTCTGGTCTCCACGCTTCCCAAAAGTCATTTCATGGGGTTTCTGAAATTATTTCACGCGCTATTTAACACTGGATTCTATCCGGTTGTAATCTGTTTAGTTTTTTGAACTCGCGTAAATGTTTATCAAGTGATCTATGATCAGTACTAATTTCTTCATTATAGTCTACAAAATTCTTCAGCCAATTATGCATGGATAAAACGACAAATGGTGGAGGTTGACCATAATCGCCACACATTATCACTTTTGTATTCACTAGCAATAACCAATCGAGACACCTTTGTAATACATCTAACGACACTGTGTATATCTCATCCCAAATGAGGATTCACAAATATATTTGTCGCCCATTCGATCAGGAGTCCATTCGTCACCTTTCCATCGAAAGAAACTGTGATCAGTGCAAGCATTAAGTCTTTGCTGTTTCATCTCTCTTGCAAGTCTGTGTTGGTGTTAGCACAGTCATGTTTGATTTCCCTCGAAATAATTCAATCGCACGAGCCGTCTTTCCTGACCCACCACGGCCGTTTAAATAACTGGTTTTATATCTACATATTGGATCGGATATCAAAGGTGCATAAGATAGTTCTGATATCTGATTATTTGTCAAGTAATTGTTTTCAATCGTAACGTCTGCTGATTTGGAATAATCACACGGTATTTCCTTTTTAATTCTCCATGATCCCCAACACTCGTCGGAATTTGTGAATTCGGCCACTGTTTCCTTATGTTTTATATCTATATAAAATGAATCAGTGGCGACTCTAACCGCGTTGTCAGGAAATCTATTTATCATCTAAGTAAATTAATAGAATCATAAGCCAGCATAGACGTCCTTAAGTGCGTATACTGAAGATTATATCCGTCGTTGTAAGTAACAATTGTACCGAATTTTGTTCCATCGGACAAGAAAGCGTCTTTACGATTGACATATATATCTCTATATACTGCATCTGCGATTATAAAATCGAACTCAACATCATCTATAATTAATCGCTAAGAATACCGTTTGTGGTCGCCTTTTTTCCACCTTGGGCAAATTTACCAATTATTCTTCTACCGAGATCTTTTGCGTGTTTATTTCTAACTTCAAAGATTTCTTTGGACCATTTCACGATATATTCTTCGTCAAGATCGGGGAATTGTTTTTTATTTTCGCTCATTATACTATCTAGACTATCGGGTTGTGGTAACCAGACTTCAGTTTGTTTCCGATATGATATAACCGCTGAACTGACAATCAGCGATATTAGTATTTTAGAATCCGGTGAGATCAAAATCGGGCAGTGGTCGATTAATCGCAACACGGGTCATTTCGTGTGTAGGATGTCTAAATCTTTTAAAGTACTCAGAACACTCTCCATATCCGTGAAAACTCCCTGGATAACACGCAATCATATCAACCGAAATAATACTTTTGGGGTCATATTTTGTATTCCATAATCCGCCATGTCTATATTCACCGCAGCTTGACTTGATATCTTAGAGAAATTCTGCGCGTGTTGGTTTCCATAGATTTCTCTTTCTCGCGAAATGAGCTGCAGCTGACGGAATTGTAAAACAGTTTGTTAGAGCAGCAGAGAGGGTGAACCCTACAACCTTTTGAGACAAAATAAGCCTTCCTACGAAATCTCATTTAACCAAAAAAAATAAGTCTCCATTTAGCAAACGGAGACTTTACGATTTTTAAATCAATTTTGGTCGCAACTATGTTGTCGTTCACCCTCTCTGCTGCTGGAACTTTCAGTTCTGGTTAACAAAAATAATAAATGATTTCAACCAAATATTTGATCAAGTCCGATACGATATCGTGTCCAAGGATCATGTAAATTTATTGTTATAAATCCGTGCGGAGTCGACTGAGCGTTACTAAAGAAATTTTTAAATTGATTGAAGTCCATATCAGAGCACCATGTCTGCCAAATATTTCGTAGCGTATGTGTATCAACGCCGTTGAATACAGCAAGAATATTACAGTTATCTCTGATCACTTTTGGAATCTGAGTGTAGCGTTGAGTGACATATATCACGTCAGTGTTTTTATGCCTGCCTCTGGAAAAGATCCTAGCTGGTTTTTTTTGATTGTCTAACATCACATCGTCGTATACGACTAAATTGTTAATGCTCCCATCAAGGTCATCCACGGATGGCGCCTCGTCAATATCTGTGATAAAATCAATGGCGTTCTCACCCTTAATTTCTGATGCATTCTCGTTAAAATCCTTTAACACTTCATAACATCGTTGATCATCTACGCTAGGGGCAATTAAATACAACTTATCCCACTTCATCCATCTTATTATTAAATTGAGCAACAATTGCGTCTTGCCGGATCCAGATTGCCCGATTATAATTGCGCGGATAGAGTTTGGTAGCGCTGCATGATGCTTAACTGGTTCTCTTGTTTTAGTCGCTGAAAAATCAATTATATTCATATCTCTATACATAAATTATGGATCTATATTGTGTGAAGTGTAAAACGCGTACTAGCACAAATGATGTGACGACGGTTACAACTAAAAATAACAGATCATCACTAACTGGTAGATGTGCAACATGTGGTATAAAAAAATTTAGATTTGTTTCTACAAAATCAAAGATTTTACAATTCGGAGATGTTTTTAAAAAAAACGAGGAGGTGATATCGCAGCCAAATTTGCAAAGCTCCCTGGAACCCCATGGGCAAAGTACCCCGGAGAAAAGCACCTTCCAGGATATAGCTACTGTGGCCCCGGAACACGATTAGATATCAGACTTGATGATCAAAATCAACCCCGATCCGGCGAGTATCCGATAAACGCTATTGATAAGGCGTGTCATGCTCATGATGTTGCATATAAAAGCAGCAATCTGCAAAACAGGCATCTCGCGGATGTGAAATTAATTCATGCGTTAAATGCTATTCCTGATAAATCTTTCAAAGAAAAATTGGCTTCGTGGTTGGTAAAATCAGCTATGAAAGGCAAATTGATGATGGGCGCTGGTAAAGAATAATATGGAATCTATTTATTATTCTCCAAAAGGATACTGGAGGGGTAACGCTGCAATCAGTAAACTCGCCAACGCCGCAAAAGTGAAAAAGGCCACTGCGGCTAATTGGTTATCCAAACAGGCTATATGGCAAATTTATCTACCGCGCTCTAAACAAATCAATTTATCGCATTTTGATGTTACCGGACCCAATGAAGTTCATCAAGCTGATTTATTGTTTTTACCACATGACAACGGTTACAAATACGCGCTAACCGTAGTTGACGTTGCGAGTCGATACAAACAAGCAGAACCGCTAAAAACAAAATCATCACCTGAAGTTGCTTCTGCATTTGAAAAGATTTATCGACGAGGCCCACTACGCTGGCCAAATCTGTTACAAGTTGATCCTGGCAAGGAATTTCAAGGCGCTGTTTTATCAGCGATGAAACATCACAATGTCACCATCAGACGAGGGCATACTGCGCTACATCGCGATCAGGCAATTGTTGAACGATTTAATCGGACTCTTGCTGAACGGTTATTTGGATATCAATACGCGAAGGAATTCATCAAGAAAAGCGATCCCGTGAATGGGTTAAGAGATTACCAGGTGTAGTTACCGCAATCAATAATGAGATTACTAGAACAATCAACATGAAACCTAGCAACGCTATTAAAAAGAAGTATATACCCGTACAACCACAAAAAGATTTTTCAAAAGAACCAATTCTTGGTAGTAATGTCACTGTAAGGTACTTATACGAACCAGGAGAGCTTGAGGGTGGTAAAAAAAGAGCTACTGATCCTATTTGGAGTGTCACTACGCATAAGATATCTAGTATAACACGATCTACTGGTAGACCAGCAATCTATAAACTAGATTCAACTGCTCCTCAGCGAGGATTTACTCGACAACAACTACAGGTAATTCCCGAGGATACTCAATTACCACCGCGTGGTCTTAACTAGCACCCAGGGTGCTGGCACTCCGGCGTCTGTTGCACTCAAGACAAGTCAGCATAACGTTATCTCTGATATGACCAATGCTGCTATTCTTTCTGTCTACGATAAATTGGCGAGGATCTTTATCCGAATACTGCCAACGCATTATACAATTGCAACTCGCGCAGTGATTATTTTGTTGTTGCTACAGCGAAATTATTAATTCAGCATCAATGTCAAATTTTCTATTATTTTTTTTATCTTGTTGTTTATAACCAGAGAGTTTTTTTCTGATTATGTCCTTGACTCTATCAACGTTGACAATATCACTTATTGTAGTGTCATCATCATCTAAAACGATTCTTCGAAGTTGATCTATTCTTCGTACTCTGGATACTGCAAGATAAACTAAATTCGACCACTCAATGCGATTATCTACTATCCAAATAATTGTGTCTGTGATAGTTAATCCCTGTGAAGAGTGTATTGTTGCTGCATAACCTAACGTCCATGGGGATTTATCAGCACGCAATGCATCTTCGACGACGCTGATATCAACCAGCACAATATCATTTAACACGAGAATTTGTTTTTCACGCTGTCCTGGAATATCAACTTCAATGTTTTGTTTTCGTGTATCCGAAGGTCTATAACACAACGGTACTGGAAGTGTTGCAAATTTACGTTTATGTAATTCAAATAATTTCATCTGAAGTTTATCTCTGACTATTTTTCTACTTGCTATTATCAAATCATTTGGTCTCCACAACTCCCAAAAATCATTCATGGGAGTTTCTGAAATTATTTCACGTGCTATTTCACATTGGATTCTATATGTTTGTAATCTGATTAGTTGTTTAAACTCACGTAATACTTCATCTAACGATCTAATGTCATCGTTCATCTCTTCGTAATGATCAACGTATGATTTTAGCCAGTCATGAGGAGGTTCGCCGACAAATGGTGGTGGTTGACCTTGATCGCCGCACATAATAATTTTTGTATTTTTCGTTGACAACCATTCAAGAAATTTTTTTAATACTTGTAACGGTACTGTACAAATTTCATCCCATAATATCACCGGTGGAATAAATTTCTGTCCCATTCTTTCAGGGGTCCACTTATCGCCTTTCCATCGAAAGAAGCTGTGATAAGTACCAGAATTTTTTACATCTCGTTGTTTTATGTCTCTGGCAAGTTTATGAGTTGGTGTTAACACATTCATGTTGATTTTATCTTTGAATAAATTAATTACTCGTGTTGTCTTTCCTGATCCTCCACAACCATTCAAATAAACGGTTTTATATCGCGTAATCGGATCAGATATCGGTGGTGCATTAGAAAATTCTGATAATTGGTTGCTTTTCAAGTATTTATCGTCCATGGTAACATCTGCCGATTCACAATACTCATGTAGCGTCTCCTTTTTAAATCTCAAACATCCCCAATTTGCCTCCGGATCTGTGAATTTAGCTACATCTGATTTGTATTTCTCGTGGATGTACATAGAATCAGAGGCTACTCTAACTGCGTTATTAGGAAATCTATTTATCATCGAAAATAAATTGATAGAAGCATAAGCTAGCATAGAACTTCTCAAATGCGTATATTGTTTAATATATCCATCACAATAGGTATTAATTGTACCTAATCGTCTTCCATTGGATAGGAAAGCGTCTTTACGATTTACAAGTTTTCCCTGTTTCGTTAAATCCGTTACAATAAAATCGTATTCAGCGATGTCTATGATCAACCGCGAGGAATATTTTGCATTGTCGTATCTTCCACCCTGGGTAAATTTACCGATTATTCTTCGTCCAAAATCTTTTGCTTGTTCTTTTTTAATTTCAAATAACTCCTTAGACCAATTCATGATTTGCTCTTCATTGAAATCTGCAAACTGTTTTCGCTGTTCGCTAATTATATGATCTAGATCGGGTTGTGGTAGCCAAACTTCTTTCTGAGCTCGATAGCATATAATAGCTTCGGAAACAATCAACGATATTAGCATACCACAATCAATCATATATCGTAGTAACACTATTGGCATCCAGGCCTTTTCAGATATATGTCTACCAAGCCAAACATAACTACACGGATGTAACCCTGCAGCGAGTTCAAATGATATCACACGAGCGAATCCGGTTAAATCAAAATCAGGTAATGGCCCATTAATCGCAACACGAGTCATTTCATGTGTGGGGTGTCCAAATCGTTTAAAATAGTTACTACATTCTCCATACCCGAGAAAACTTCCAGGATAACACGCGGATATATCAATTGAAATCATACCGCCACGATGGTATTTTGTATTCCACAGTCCTCCATGACTAAATTCGACGGAGCTCAATTTAACGTCCTCGAGAAAATCACTTTGTGATGGACGCCATGAGTTTTTTTCTCTTGCGAAGTGAGCTACCACTGATGGAATAGTAAAACTATCCGTTAATAGTTTTTCATGGGAACTCTCCGGTGAAAAATCACTAGCGAATTTTCTCATTCTGTTATCTAATTCTTCAACGCGATATAATTCACCATTTGGTCTTACAAATTGATCAAATCCTATTTCGGGATCTTCATCACTTCTAAGTAACCACACTGACACAGGATCATCTTTACACAGCGTGTGAACAGCATCGAATAATTTCTCATTATAAAAAACATCCCCGACGAATTCTGGAGGGATATATCTCACGGTTCTATCTCGTGGAAATATTGTTACTGCAGGTGTCCACGCGTGTTTGTTATGATCAATAATTTTAATTGGAGCTCCATTTTTGTTATATTTCGGTTCGTATAAAACTTCTCCGGTTATCGTCATAACGGTTATTGGGAATCTTAATGATGTTTCTAATTTAGCTATATCAGAAATCTTTGCACCGTGCTGTTTCACTGTCAGTTCCCATTCGGTTATTTTCCTACGTCGCAGATCAGTTAGTTTATTTCCTCGGGATGCATTTGTGAAGTGTTCCATTACCCGTGTTGCTACACAATTCAGTGAACTAAAATATTTCATAGGAGCTAGTTTTGCAATATCGGGTTTATCATTTAACGGATATATTCCATAAGCGATTGCTGTTACAGGATAAGATCTCTCGTAGTATGGTTTGTCAATTCCAGTTAGAATTCCTGGTTTGGAATCTCTACTTACAATGACAGTTCTTTTATCCTTGAGGACTGGTTCAAATTTATCCCTGATAATCCATTTGCCTTCGACTTCGATAATGAATTTTATTCTGAAAAAATACTTCTGATGGGAATTGCTTTGTTGAAAATCTTTGATTTTCCTTGATAAAATTCTTTGAATTTCCCCTTTGGATTTTACACCCTTGGATTTCCAGCCCCTTGGCGGGCCAAGGTGTTAAATTATCGCAGCTGCTCTTTCATCGTTCATAGTAGCATCGATGTTGGGTACATTGACATCTTCATCAATAATTCGAAATGTCGACCAACAGTATGCTGCACCGTCTCGGTAGAATTCATTAAAACACTCCCTGATTTTACTTAGTATAGTTCTATCACCGATTAGACGTTTTGGTGTATCAGAGACTCTATCGAGATTGAATTTAGTATTTCCCCAAGGCTTAATTTTCGATAATCTGTTGAACTCCTCATCGAGATTGAATTTAGTATTTCTCCAAGGCTTAATTTTCGATAATCTCTTGAACTCCTCCATGTTATAATCAATGAATTTAGTATTTCTCCAGGGCTTAATTTTCGATAATCTCTTGAACTCCTCCATGTTATAATTAAAACAAGTATTTGAATAGAAAAATATAGTATAATGAATCACTGCAAGTGGCTAATGATTGGATCAACAACCCCGTGTAACAAATCATGCAGAAGCGAATTCTGTGGGTATCATTTACAAAGTGTTCGGCGAGGAAGTTTTGGCCCTCTCCCATGCCTCCAATGTGGGGTGGGTGTTAGAAGAAAATCGCAATTGTGTCTTGCTTGTGTGGGTAAACGATACAGGGAACTAAAACGCGATTATGACAAACGAATCATTGACCCTAACGTCCTTGATAAAATCAAGGACAAAATCATAAAAAACCCTCAAGACTACATTGATAGACTTATAATTAAAGCAAATAATAAATTAGACAGGTAGTATTATTATACAAATGAGCCAAGATTTCAGACCCCATCCAGTGCTTGTTAATTACGAAGCCTCCAGTGATGGTGTTGTCAGGCACCGAAGACTAAAAAAACCGGTTGGATATCTGAATAATATGGGGTATTTGATGTTTTCAGCTGGGAGGAAGAAGTATCTCTGTCACAGAATTATTTTTGAATGTCATAACGGATTAATCGAAGACGGCCTCACATAAATGGCGTGAAGACTGATAATTGTCTTGTGAATCTTCAAGCCGTCTCACAAAGTCGGAATTCAAAATTAGGTGGAACTGGCAAACATGCAAAACGCCCTAGGAGAGTTAAATCCTTTGATATAGAAAATAATGAAGAGAGAAGCTTTCAGTCGATAAATGAAGCCAGTAGATACTTTGACATTTGTGGGACTTCAATACGATTTGTTGCAGAAAATATAATTAAAACTGCTCTGTCGAAAAAAATGGTCATAAAGTAAAATTCGTATACACCTGAAACGATTCAAGGGAGATAAATCCTTTATGGATAAATCCGCCACAACTCATAACATTTACCTACTAAGTTCCCTTGTATTATGACGTCAAAGGAATTTGTCGTCTGCTATATTACCTGTAGAGAGGTATAATTGACATGTGCAAGCCCCACGTGACTGTAATGGAGTATAATACATGTGTTTCGTTAGAGTTGTATTTTTATCAACTGTTTAAATAATTCTAAAATGTTTTATGTCGCTTGGGCTAAAACTGCATTATTTAAACAGTTGTATTTATTTAGACCATCTATTAATACACTTTCAGTACAGACGTTCTTTATAATCTAGCGCATTTTACCTATGTTCGCTCAGCCGGAACGCGAGTGTTTCCCATTCATTGAAGTAGGTGGTCGTGTTTAAAATTCCTTGTATACAGCTCTTTGTGATCTAATCGATAATGCATTTTTGTCTAGAGAATTAGAACAGGGAAAATATACCCTGTTATTTAACAACAGTATTATTTTGTTTAATGTTTCATTTAAAATATTTGTCTCATTTAACTGCTGTGAAACATCATTAATAAGTAATAAGGAAATAAAATAACATACCGTGAATCAACGCTGCTGTAATAGTCACCTTATATAGCATATCAAAGGTATAAAGCTTGGGGCTTTCGAAGACCAATGCGACCGATCAAAACTAACCAACGCCATTAACCCAGGCGTGTGGTTGTCTTTTGTTCACAATCATGCAACCGAGTTAATTTAATTGGGTTGCTTTTGATTGGTTGGTTGGCCGTAGAAAATCCGCCCCGTCGTTTCATGTTTGTGCTGTCTTGTGCCGTCCCCACATCATTACATCACAAATTCCATCATCGTTTCATTGAATATATCCATCCTTAATTAAGTACATGTTGTGACGTCACCCCAAGCATATCTTCTGGGCGGTCTAAGATGGCGTTTGCCACCTTAGGCCTCCCGCCGGAGACGTATGTTTCGGGTCCCCTTGGGCTTACTTGGATGTGAAGGCAACCAAGGAGTTCCAAAGATGTGTTGTCGTATATGTAACCTCTGGGTCTCTTTCACGTTATTTGACGCGAAAGGGGTTTCCAAATGGGGTTTTCATGTATGTGATGTTCCCCCAAGCATATCTTCTGGGCGGTCTAAGATGGCGTTTGATGGATCTCCCGCCGGAGATGTATGTTTCGGGTTACTTTGGGCTTACTTGGATGCGAAGGTACCCAAGGAGTTCCAAAGATGCGTGTTGTGCTGTCCTTAATTAAGTTAATAAAGTAACCTCTGGGTCTCTCTGACGTCATAGGGCGCCAGCGGGATTGCCAAATGAGTGTTATTTTTTTTAATAATTAAAGATAAAATATATTATATTTATATAAAAATATAAATAATGGATATCAAAGATGTAAATTCTATAATTGCTGAAATCTCAGATTTAAAAAATAGAGGGGTAGTATTATCTGAAGATCTCGACTGCGACAGAATTGCCTCGGAATATGAAGACATAGAGTATCAGTCTAGTAAGGGTCGTTATGTTTTACCCAAGATGTACAGGCTCGTGAAAGGAATTCAAAAGTCCATTAATGCTTGCTTGTACGGTAACGATATTAACGTATTTATAACGCTATTTAGCACCGTTGAAGCAATACGTCAAAAGCTCGGCCAAGAGTATCAAAAACGAGCTGAAATTAGTTCTAAGGTTCGTGATCTTAGAAAAATATTAAACGAGGAAAAACCAGTATCTTAACCACGTGAGCGTTAGGCTTTCGGTAAATTTTATTAAAAAATAATAATTTTTTTTAGCGTTTTTTGTAACACTCACATAGGATTTTCTCCTGAGAGAATACTCATCAGTTTGGACTTGCCCATGCAGTTATGTGCATAATGGATGATCTGGTTGTAGTAGCAAGTAATCACCGTGACGCCTCCATTTTCACGTAGTTGTTCTTGTTGCCGCGTCGTCAACACAAATCGTTCATCGCCGTTCTCAGATATTACAATTCTGAAACCCCCAGCGATGTTATTTCTGAAACACTCGCGGATAGCGTCGTACAGTTTAACCCTGTCGAAGATGGATACGTTAGCTTGATGGTACATTATTTAATAACTCAGCTTTTAATTGTGATAGTTTCACATTTGAAAAATTAGTTCACAAACAATATATGGTAGGTGAATCGCTTACAACTAGATTAGCCCGAGAGCGGCTAGCAGCAAATAAAACGTTTATACCGGCTCGAGACAGACTTCGTGAGAAACTTCAACAACGACAACAAGCGCAGACTGACTTTTCTGTGTCAAGTGAACAACTGTTTACTCCGATAACAAGTGCAACCAAAGATGTGAAAACAGCAACTGAACGAGCAATATTTGGGGATATTCCTGAGGAAGGCGAGCGACGAGAAGTGCCTGTTCTTGGTGTGCTTGAAAAAATTGCAGCAGAGACCGAACAAACACGCGCAGGGATACAACAGCTATCCAGTGATATAAAAACTCAACGCGAAATTGAAGAACGCGAAGAAGAACAACAAGGTGCAGCTGCAGAAAGAGACTATTCACCTAGAAATATATTTACAGTCGTAGCATTAAATAGAATTGAAAGACTCGGTACTGATTCCGAATTAGCTGATTTTGCTAGATACAATTTTCCAAAGGGTAAAAGAGAGACTTTATTAAAATATGGGTTTGAAGATTTTATAAAACCAGAAGGGATTGGGCATCAAAAATATATCTAGCGAAACACGGCGGGAGTAGAATCAGAGCGTTGCAGCACCCTGGTTTTGATAACTTTCTAGTTGCGGTTAAGGGCGGTCCACAACCACCACGTTATATGGTGGATCCAATCCCGAAAGAAATAGACATAAAAGCAGAAGCCGGTTCTAAGAAAACAAGCGGAAAAGGATATTCGATTAAAAATCTTTTGGATTTCAACGCAGCCGTGACATGTTCTGGTAACATCCTCAGCGATATATCACGGTTGGAAGTTCTCATCGGGGGGAAACGAGCCGGAAACAACTCACCGGAAGTAATTAATGAAGCTGCTGATATCTGTAGACGATTATTTGCCGGCGGTATTATGGACATTAATGTATATCGAGAACTCATTGCTGAATTAGTTGAAAATCACAAAGATGCCCATGGTTATGATGAAAATCCTATGGATTTTAGCGATTGATCACTAATTGAAAAACTACTAGTTTTATAACAAGATGATTATACACTACAACCATGATAAACCCGTAAGCGTCTACGTGGTGAACTCACGATTGCCTGTTTATAGAGCATATTACGGAGAT
Organism: Unio pictorum; assembly: GCA_030141615.1. Lineage (NCBI taxonomy): Eukaryota > Metazoa > Mollusca > Bivalvia > Unionida > Unionidae > Unio > Unio pictorum. The sequence goes on along the minus strand of JARLTB010000005.1, from coordinate 9,700,364 downwards.
GGTTTCGGCAATATCATTGCGGGGTTATTTACAAGAATGGCTCCCAAGGTGGCCCCGTTAGCTAAACAATTATCAATGAAGGCCATTGATATTATTCGTGATAAGGGAACCAGCAAAATCGGAGATTTCGTTGGAAATCTTGCGGAAAGGAGTTTTCTGCCGCGAAAGATAAAATAGCATCATTGGTGCGAAAGAAACCAGGAATGACTTCGTCATTAGTGCTGCCATCAACTACAGTGATGCCTGCAAAAATCAGCAAAGCAATAAATAGCGCAGTGGAAGAAAAACTAGCGTCGTTGGCTGCTTCGGTGACTCCGGCTTCACCGGTAACAGATAGCACTATCATGAACGCGATAGCAGGAAGTGGTTTGAAACAAAAAAGAAATTCGAAGAATTTTCAACGACGATGATGCCAAAGAGTTTCACAATTGAAAACACTAGTAATGTTAAAAATGTTTAAACGAACAGCTGATCCGGCGTTAGATATGGAAGCCCAAGTGCGCAAAGATGATTCTGTCCGCGATTATCAATACTATTCCTATCATGCAACACAACCCGACCTACGATCGCGAATTGAACTTCAAGTTCAAGATACCAGTAAATACTTTTTGCCATGTGAAGCATTTATTGAAGTAGAAGGAGAACTCGTAACAAATGATGCTGATCATAATGATCCACCATATGCAGATGATCCAAATATCCGAGTTGGTTTCGTCAACAATGGCATAATGGCGTTATTTGAAAGTGCAAGATATCTCATTGATGGAAAAGAAATTGAATCAATAGACCGTGATGTTGATGTTGCAACAACAATAATCGGGCTAGCAAGATACTCCGATGATTATACAAGATCGGCTGGTCCATCTATGATGTTTGCAAAGGATATTAATAATCACGCTGATCACATTAATCATACTAGGGTAAAAGCAACACGAGATACCGCAGTTGATCCAGCACCAGCCGGATATACAAGACCAGCTGGTACCTTTGATGTCATAGACATTAATCGCAATTTCAATCTAGGGTTTGCAACACGAGTAGCGATGTTACAAGGACAACGCCGACGGTTTTCATGTGCGATTCCGTTGCATCATATTTTCGGATTCTGCAGAAATGTTAGAAAAGTTATTTATGGAGCTAAACACACAATCGCATTAGTACGAAAAGGCGATGACAATGATGCAATTTGGCGTACTGGTGCCGCTGATGGTAAAGTTGTTTTAACTAAATTGGTACTATGGATGCCAGTAATGACCCCATCAATTACCAGAGAAGAGCGACTACTCTCATTTATGGAAACAGGTGGTAAATCATTGCTAAGTTGGCTAACAACAACAACTGATTCCAAAGATGGTAATGTCGCTGGTACATTTACATGGCATTTGGCATCAAAACAAGGGGTTTCAGCTCCACGTCATATATTTGTAGCTCTACAGAATCGGAATCGATTAGGTTCCCAAGAACGCAGTCATATGATATTCGATCAATTAGGAGTAAATGAGGTTTCGCTGAGAATAAACGGACAACAAGAACCATCTGAGGACATACAGCTTGATTACGAAAACAACCATATAGCACGTGTGTATCATCGGATGCTGTCATTTATGGCCCGTGATCAAAATGTTGATACTGGTTTACAAATATCGCAATTTCATTTTAAAAACCTATATCCGATTTATTACTTTTCGCTGGAGCATCTTGATTTAACAAGGCAATCCGTCGTTGACATACATTTTAGGGTTCGTATAGATCCTGGTGGTGTCAATTATAGAGCGGTTGCTGTCATTCTCAGCGACAAATCAATGTTGTTAGAAGGTGTTGGTGGACGAATGAGAATCATTGACGCACCAGTGGAAAATATGTAAATGAAACTTGAAGAGTTTCCAATTAGATCAATTGAAAGCATAAATGTGTTTTACAAAAAAAAGACATATAGTGTTGTTAGTGTCAAGCTGACTGATGGTCAGGTCAAGAAATTGCGATCAAAATCCGCTAAAGAATGTGGAACAACAATAACATTGAAACCAACGCAGATGTCCGGCGGTACACATAAAATATCATTGACGGATCGTCAAATAAAACATTTCAATGATGCGCTAAAGAATAAGCGAGGAGTTCAAATAGAATTTTCGAAAGCTGCAGTCGCGAACATGATAAAATCAGGTGGTATATTTCCATTGTTAGCTGCAATACCAGCATTGATTGCAGCGGCTGCCCCAGCGGTGGCGAAGGCAGCGGCGTTGGGAGCCGTTGGGACCGCGGCAGGGATGGCGTTGAAGAAGGCAACTGGGAAAGGATATAAAAAAGGGAAAGGGTCTAAGACTACCAGGAACCCCGTATTCATGGTACAGCGGGAGATCCGTGAGCGGATCGGGTCTAAGAATACCAGGAACGGTTTATTAGTTGAAAACCCAATTGTTCCCATGTCCAATTTTGATTTAATTGATGCTGCTAAAAAACTAGCGATAAAAAACTTCAGAGGGGTTTTTATGAGAGATCAGTTACCAAGAAAACCAAATAACGTTGAAACCGGTATCATCAATCTTGATAACAGCAGCGGATCGGGAACTCACTGGGTTGCATACGCGATCGATCCGCGTGGGATTGTCTATTTCGATTCATATGGGTTAGCTCCGCCAAGCGAGTTTATGCGGTATAAAAATTCTTCGATGAAACTCAGAGTTTCCGATTTTTTATTCCACGCTGCCAACACAACAATTAAATGATCCACCGATATGCGGCCGTGAAGTATTAAATGTCCTCGCGGAGATTTCATTAAAATCCTTTGGATCTCCGTGGAAACCACCTCATCTGGTTGTAAATAAATATACCAGTGGGAAATTACTAGGTAATTTTAGAGAATCAATAAATTAAAAATACTAGAGTCTTTACAATAATGATTGATATTTTGGGACGATCTCTGTCAATGTCGAAACCCACCGCGGAAACATCTGCGGGTTCTATCAAGGATGTAAAAAAAATAATTGAAGATGAAATCGCTGAGACGTTAAATTTAGTAAGTGTTGACCCGAACGAAATAGTTGTATTTCAAGATCGCCAGGGTAAATTGAAAAGCAGTGATGTGTCATTGGATGACATTTTAAAACGACAACACGACGCCGCTGAAAACTCTATTGCGCTGTATTCCAACGGTGGACAACTTAAACCAGGCGCACTTGTGTCTACGATCACCGACGCGATTGCCACCCACGACAACAAGATTGCCGCCCACGACAACACGATTGCCACCCACGACAACAAGATTGCCGCCCACGACAACACGATTACCACCCACGGCCGTGAGCTGGATGATCATATACGAGGTTATAATAGTTTTCGCAAAAATGTCGTACATAAATTCTTTGGAACCCCGCTTGTGGTTGGCATGACTCTCGCTGAAATTAAAAACTATCTATCGCTATTCTTTTTTAACAGGGACGCGGGAAGGATGATGAATGAAAATGAAATCAAGGCAAATTATCTCGATATTTCTAAACTAATAGAAAATCTTGAAAAGGTACAAAAACCCACTAACGACGTCATTGTTAAGTTTTTTGGAACCCCGCTTGTGGCTGGCATGACTCTCGCTGAAATTAGCGAGTTTATCGGCAAGCATACTCACAATGCCTACATCGCTAATAGTTTCTTTGGTGTCCCGGCTACATCTACGATGACTCTCAAAGATATTAATATGTTTATGGTGAGACAAACAACACTTAATACCATCGTGGATAAATTTTTAGGGAGAACACCTGTGTCTGAAACCACATCTTTGACAGGCCCGACCCTCGCTGAAGTTAAAAAAGCTATTGACGAACAAAAATCCGCCAGTGAAATGGTTAATAAGTTCTTTGGAATCTATAAAGATAGCAATATCACGACGACATATTTTGACCTCGTTAGTGATTATCAAACCCGAACAAATATGGAATTTAACATCCTTTTGTTTACATTTTTTAAACGCCGCGATAAAACGCTGATGAAATATTCCGAAATCGATAAAACCTATTCCGACGTCATTGACGATATTCTTAAACTAAAGGGGAATTTTGAGCGGGTACAAAAACCAGTCCATGACATTGTTGATAAGTTCTTTGGAATTCCACACAACGCGGGTATGTCTCTCGTTGAAATTATCGCGGCTATCAATAAGGTAAAAATTCCAAATAGTGTCAGCGCCGTTAATAACTTCGTGTACACGGTTGATAGTGGAACTTTTGATTGGATCCGAGGAAAAGAAAATTATCTTCGTGTTGGCCACAGACATACTAGTGTACCAGGTTGCTATCGACTTACAATAATATATCACCGTAAATTTGATTTGGAATTCAGCAACACAGGTATCAGAGGTGTTAATACATTGATGTACATACTAGAGAAAGTACCACCACCTCCACCCTCTATACCAATCCCGCTTACGATTACTATAAACAATTCCGACGAGTATGTGATTAGGGAGTCACTACCCTGGATAATAGAATTTGTATCCGGTGTCCCCTCATCCGATCCTAAAACCGTTTCAATAATAGGATAATTGAAAACACTATCAGGTTTAAAATAACAATGACTTCGTCATCAACAATGATTCCGTCATCAATGATTCCATCATCAATGACGCCGTCATCGCAATATCGATTCGACACCGTGAAAGAATTTTCCGCGAACTTGAAATCACTTTCTGAGCGCTATAGTGAAAAAATGAAAAAGTACCGCAGAAGAATTACCGCCATCGATGTAACTGTGTATTCGGTATCCGGTGTGATGGCCAGCGCCGGGGTTATTTTGTCGACGGTGACCATGATGGCTCCGATTGCAGTTCCAATCGCTATCTCCGCGGCAACAACAATTACGGCAGTCGCCACCGCGATAACTAAAAAATTATCATCGTGTTCTCAGAAAAAACTCAGTGATTATACAGCTCGGTACCGGGTGGTATTTGACGCGTACTCGAAATTATCCGAGTTGATCTCGCTGTCGATAGATAATTCGTTCATATCCGATGTTGAATTTTCCACGATGACCCAGTTGTATAACTCCGCGATGTTGAAATTGGAAATTGAAGACAGCATTAACAATAATGTCACTCGAACTGCTTCAACGAATCGCGGAGAATACCACTCCGATACGAACAAGCATGATATCAATAACATCAACAACCCCACAATTTAGTGTGAACTTCCCTTCTCCGATTCCAGTGCGTGAGATCGCGCTGGCAAAATTACGAGTATATCATAGCTGGCCTAATATCAGATCGGTTGCATTTGGCGGTCAGCAACCCAATAACGCACTGGTGTTCTCGTATAAGAATAAACCCGATGGTACTCCAGCGTGGGAAACTGTTTCGTTACCAACTGGGTCGTACCAAATTGAGCAAATTGATGCTGAAATTCAGCGTAGAATAAAATCAATCACGAGAAAAGAATCAAAAATAGCTATTAAACTTCATGAACCGACGCTCTCGTCGTCGATCGAAATAAGCACAGAGGGATACATTGTAGATATCTATAACAGCTCGTTAAGAACAGTGTTAGGATGGCCTGAAAAACCACCGGAAAAATCCGCCACCAACTTGACCACGGACGTACAATCATATCATGAAATCAATCCCAGTTATCGAGATAATTTATCTGATATAAAGAAAGGAAAAATCGCCGATAGATTTATATTTACCAACAAAGACATATTGCAATGGGATTTTATCATTAAAAGAACAGCCGACTCATCTGTTACTATTTCATTTACGCTAACTGACGTCCGTGGTTATTTTAATGAAATTAAACAATTATATGAAACACAACTAGAACAACTACGGAAAACAAAATCGCAAAAACACGTTGAAATAATAAATCAACTTATATCTGACATGAAATATATCTATGAACTAATTATTCAAACAATAATTAATGACAACAGCGACAATAAACAACGATTCATAACCGATTACAATATCAAAGAAGACAATCTGCGTAATTTCAAGTTTCCCAAATACAACGCTGATGAACTAGCAAGAATTTTTAAAACCGATATCAAGGCGCTACAAAAACCAGATTAAACTGTCCTCCTCAGGTATAATAATGATCCAGATGGTGGCGGTAGGCATATTGCCCCGTACAATGTGAATATTTCAACGGTGATTGCGCTCAATTTAGTATGTGATGCAATTGAAGGAAGCTATCAAATTAATCTAGAGCAATCAAATCAAGCTAAGCAAGGATATATTCTTTATTCGTTTGCACCAACAGCTCCTCCTGGATTCCTAATTATTGAAAACCCAATTAATCCTGTCTACATGCGATGCCATAATAATTCGTTAATGAGAATTAATTTCCGACTCACCGACCGGTCAAATAATTTAATTGATCTACAAGATGAGGTATTAGCGATTAGTTTGTTTGTAAAGTCCTAAAGACTCGATCAAATATTTGGTTGAAATCGTAAAAGAATTATTAACCCATAGCAGCAGAGAGGGTGAACGACAACATAGTTGCGACCAAAATTGATTAAAAAATCGTAAAGTCTCCGTTTGCTAAATGGAGACTTATTTTTTTGGTTAAATGAGATTTCGTAGGAAGGCTTATTTTGTCTCAAAAGGTTGTAGGGTTCACCCTCTCTGCTGCTGTTAGTAATTGTTCGTCGTGTTCAGTTGAAAAACCACTAGCCAGTTTTTTCATCTCGTTTTGGAGGGCTTCAGTACGGTATAATTCGCCATTGGGTCTTACAAACTGATCGAATTTACCCTCTTCGTCTTCAAAACTGTGAAATAACCACACTGACACAGGATCGTTTTTACTTAACTCATAAATAAAATCAAATAATTTCTCCTGGGGGAGGTTTACTCCCAAGAACTCCACGGGTAGATATATTATGGTTCTATCCCGCGGAAATATTGTTAACGCAGGTGTCCACGCGTGTTCATTATGGTCAATAATTTTGAATGGAGCTCCTTTTGATTTATATTTCGATTCATGTAATACCTCTCCTGTTATTGTCATTACGGTTTTTTCGGAATCCTAATGATGTTTCTAATATGGCTATATCTTGAATTGTTGCGCCGTTCTACCTAATTGTTAATCCCCATTCGTTAATTTTTTTGTCTTAGATCCGTCAATTTGTTTCTACGCAATGCATTTGTAAAATGCTCTATTATTCATTCTGCTACACAATTTATCCTTGACAATTTCATGGGTTTTAGTTTCTCAATACCCGGTTTATCATTTAACGGATAGATCCCATAAACAACCGCGGTCACGAGATAGGATCTCTTGTAATACGGTTTGTCAATTCCAGTCAGAATTCCTGGTTTAGAATCCTGAATCACAGTGACAGTTCTTTTATCTTTCAGGATGGGAACAAATTTGTCGCGTATAATCCAATTTCCCGTTTCTGAACGGATAATGAATTTCACTCTAATAAAATACTTTTTCTGGTCAGGATGCGAGATTATCACTGCTGCTCTTTCGTCGTTCATGGTAACATCAACACTACCATCAATTCGAAATGTTTACCAATAGTGAGATGCTCCATCGCGCTTGAATTCATTAAAACCATCACGGATTCTACCTATCATGCTTTTATCACTTATTAGACTCTTTGGTACATCAGTGGAAACTCTATCGAGATTAAATTTAACATTTTTCCAAGGAGTAATTTTCGATAATCTTTCGATCTCCTCCATGTTGTAATTAAAACAAGTATTTAAATAAAGAATTTATTATATAATGAATCATTGCAAATGGCTTATGATTGGATCAGTAAACCCGTGTAACAAATCATGCAGAAATGAATTATGTGGATATCATTTACAAAGCATAAGTCGTGGAAGTTTTGGACCCTTACCTTGTATACGATGTGTGGTAGGTGTGCGTGGTACGTCGCAGTTATGTCTCAATTGTGGTGGCAAGCGATACAGAGAGTTAAAGCGCTATTATGATAAACGAATCAAAGATTCCGACTCTGACTCTATCCCTGACAGAGTCAAAGACAAAATCATAAGAACACCTCAAGACTACATTGATAGATTCCCAAGTAATAATTAAACCAAATAATTAATTAGACAAATAATATTATAGTATATAAATGAAGCCAGAATTTCAACCACATCCCGTGATTACCAATTATAAAGCATCTCGCGATGGTATTGTCAGACACCGCAGACAGAGAAATCATTAGGATTTGATAATGGTATTGGATAATTGATATTTTATTCTGGAGGGAAAAGTCATCTTAATCATAGATTTGTCTACGAGGTATTTAACGGATTGATCAAAGATGGATTTGTAATCGATCATATTGATTCTAATCATAAGAACAATTCTTTATCGAACCTACGAGCTATAACACAAAGTGAAAATACGAAACGAGGAGGGACTGGAAAACACTCGAAAAATGAGAAACCTATAAAATCATTTAATACAAAAAATAACAAAGAAAGAGTATTTAAATCAATAAATGAAGCCGGTAGGTATTTTGATATTTGCAAACCTTCTGTACGAGAAGTAGCAGAGAATATAACTAAATCCGCTTTTCTAAAAAAAATTAAAATAGAATTCAATTCATACATACCTGAATTATTATATGTAGCATTAAGGGGAATAACTCGTGTGGGCTTGTATACGGTTTTTGAAACAGAGATAAGAGTTACGGATCTCAATGGGATTTCTCGATGGCTTAATGTTCTAACTGAATGGCTTTTTTGTGTTGTTCACATACACATATATCGTATTCAAATTTACAGACTTGTAGATCTCGAACATTAGCGTATTCCATACGTTTCTGGATTCGTTCGAATCTCGTGGCAGGCATTATTGTACCGACGGTACCGATTTGGAAGGTTCTTCTATATAATAATTGGGGCTTTAAAACATTCGAAATTCAAATAGTGAAACCACCATATGTCACACACCGTCACACGGTGTGAATGTGTTTTTGCATTCAACCCGGGGTGATTTTGTTGGGGGTATGGTGGTTTCAGTTTGAATTTAGAACAACCCCGTGTGTGTATATGTGCCGTCCTATTTCACATATCATCATTGTAAATATGTCATCATTGTAAATATATCATCATTTTAAATATTTAAATACTTGTAAATATGTAAATATGTATATATCTATATATCTATATGTAAATGTGACGCATATTCACCAAGCATACCTTCTTGGGGTTCTAACCCGTTATTTGACGAGTTAGATCTCCTCGCGGAGACTATGCTTCGTGGTATCTCTGGGCCTCTCAAATGTGAATAACACCTGAGAGGTTCCAAATGGGGATGTGTTGTCTTATATATGTAACCTCTGGGCCTCTCAGATGTGAATAACACTTGATGGGTTCCAAATGGGGTTCATTATATCATAACTTGCATAATATCTCTAGGCGCAATAAGTTGTGAATAACACCTTAGAGCGAATGGAGTTCATCATCATATCATATCATAATATCTCTAGGCGCAATAAGATGTGAATAACACCTTAGAGCTAATGGAGTTCATCATATAATCATATATAATCATAATAATTATATCATCCAAAAACGGGTAAAAAATGACCCCTAATTTATTTTATTAGATATATAATATTTCATATAATGAATTTCGAAAATATGAATGTCATTATAATTGAGATTTCGAATTTGAAAAATCAAGGAATACAATTATCAGATAAATGAGATTGTAATCAGATTCTCTCTGAATTTCATGATCTTGTTGATAGCGCCCGGAATAATAGATATGTCCTTGCCAAACAGAATGGGTTGATCAAACGAATTCAGCACGCGGTAAATGACTCGCTTGTATTCTGTAACGACATCAACAAATTTATCCTGCTGTTCATTGCTGTCGAAAAGGTCAGAAGTGAATTGGGCAAACAATTTGAAATCACACGCACAATAAACTCAAAAATCAAAACAATAAGAGAAGAAATCATCAGACAAAATGAAAATCGTTACCTTAACACAGTGAAAATTCTCTTCATGGATTAATTGACACTCTAAACACAAACATGTACAATACCCATACCTGTTTGCAAGTATGAGTAATCCACAATTATATAGGCCCAGTGATTAAATCACCGAGATAAATAATTTTATAGACAGGTATGCTTACTCACGCAGAACAGAAACTCTATAATACCTTTCCATGTTGTGTAATTTTTTGCGTGGTGATTTATCACCAACGCGGAAGTAATGAAACACTGTAGTGAAATTAAAAAGAATTTCGGAGTGGGTGGGAATTCAAGTATTTTATTTTATTTGTTAATTGCTGAAATAATTTCAGGGATTTTTTTTTATTGATTTTGGTCATTTTTGTGGTGTTTTTGGTTATTTTGTGGTGTTTTTGGCTAATCCGTCGACAAGATTTCATGAAAATTTAGGATGAAAACCCCAGGAATTCATTTACAGAAAATCGATTTTGATGAGATTTATATCCTTGTGAGGCAAATTTTGTGGTGTTTTACATCGTGATCGTCGAATCTTCGATGCTTTTTTCATTGATTTTGTACTGTTTTTGGCTAATCCGTCGACAAGATTCCATGCAAATCGATTTTCACATTAAAAAAATGAAACGCGTAGCTATATGTGGATTTTTCACTTACAATTTAGATCGTATATTATATATATATATATATATATATATATATATATATATATATATATATATATATATATATATATATATATATATATATATATATATAATGGTAGGTGAAGCCCTAACAACTAGATCAGCAGGCGAGTAATTGCCTGAGATTAAGAGATTTATTCCGGTTCGTGATTCCGTTCGAAATAAACTCCAAACGAGACAGGAATTTCAAACTGTTTTCACAACGGGAACCGAACAATTATTCAAACCAATAACCACTGCAACGGGGAAAGTCGTATATACCGCTGAAAAAAGTCATATGGAGTGATATTTCTGAGGAACAACGAGGGAAAAAGCCAGCCCTTCTTCCTGTAGTTGACAATATAGCAAAGAGATCCAAGCAAACAAAGGAATCTTTAAAAAACACTTCCTGTTGACATAATAGCCGCTGCACGACTTCAGTAACAACAGGAACAAGAACAACGTGAACGACTTGAACAAGAACGACTAGAACATGAAGAAGCTGCACGACTTCAGGAACAACAACGACAACAACAAATTGAAGAAGAAGAAGAAATTTCGAGAGATAAAAAATATTCACCTGAAAAGATATTTACGAATGAGGCATTGGATGAAATAAGAAAAATTTCCAAGGATGATGAATTAGCTAATTTTGCTGTTAAAAAGTTTCAAAAAAAGATAAGAGATGGATTTGAAGACTCTATAAAAACCGCTGACACCTGGTATAGAAAAATATATTGGGCAAATCACGGTGGAATTAGAATCAAAGAGGAGGAGGATTTTAGGCGTTATATGAATAAAATAGACGTTATAAAAAGTTAGAGGTTAGAATTAAGTATACAAACATAATGGCAGTTTAACAAAATAACAATTATTCCTTATCATTGCACTTATGTTGTGAAAAGACTGGCCCTCTGACATAATTCAAAGAAACCATATGCTACAGAGTGTGTATGTAAGCACCAGAAAGTCATTGGCAAATAAACGATGCCGAATTTTGTTGTAACTTCGATGTCAAAGACTTCATTTTAAGAGTTCAAATCTGCAGTCAAACGTTACCGTACATGTATGTGGCCATTGTTTTCCCACATTTTATATCCCATCCTATTTCCATTAGTTTAAGTGTTAAGATATGTAACACTGTTTACTGAATTAAATATTTATTTTGAATTAGTTTTTTTAGGGGCACATATACTGCGTCGTATTTTTTTTATTCCTTCTTTTAATTTAATCATGGTAATGAAACTTTACATAGATGGTAGTGGAATGTCAGGTGTTAACTGGCCGAGTTTTTTTTAGGGCGGAAATGGAGATTTTGTTTGCAGAGAAAATTACGCATCCTTCATTGTGATAATTCATGGGTTTTAAACTAATTGGTGACAATTTTTTTTACAAGAAGTACTTCTGTAGTAGTTAAATAATCTGAAATTTACGTGAATAATGTTTAATCTTAATCTATTTACTGAAGACAAAAACTGTCCTGTGATATTAATTATTTCTTCACTACAATATTCACAAGTGATAAAATAGAATATGACATTTGTGGACTGCATTTGTGGACTGCACACTTGATGAAAAAATTACATATGAATTTTCTTCTTCTGAGAAATGAAAATTGAGAGACATATTGAAATAATCGGGAGTTAACTGCGAAAAATCAAGAGTGATATTACGAGATAGGGAGGAAATACCTCCAAAACTGGAATTTATTTTCTTTCTTTCTTCTCTCGGCTTGAAAGTTAACATATATGAACTGTTCGGGTTTGTGGAATTTCAGTCAGGGCTAGTAAGTTTATTTAAGTCATCAGCCCGGGGCCTGTGCTTAAAACATTTCTTTCAGCACTGACCAGTACAGTACGTACTCTGTTAACGAATCATGTATATACTTACAGATTTGTCAATACGCTAACTGTAGCATGCATGTAAAATACACTGTAATTGAATCATAGAAAGGAAGCTTCTTAATGTTGAAATTAATTACGTATGATTTCCTCCTCGCAGATTTATTTGTGGGGTGTTGATTTTTTTGTGTGTGTGAAAAATTACTTCCGATGAAAACCGTTATCAATGGCCTCTCTCGCTTGCCATGTTTCTGTTTGTATACGAGGACTTGCTAGTATGACGTCACGAGACCACGTGATCTGTCGTCTCATTAAAACTCGGAAATACTCGGCAATTTACGGAATCATTGTATCTTCTTCGCAATATAATCAATATCCGCACACGATATTATATTTTTAAACATTATATTCGAAATAGAATTTGTAAAGAATTACATTTATAAAATAAAAATTTTCATTTCTAGTCTTCTTTAATATTAGATCAGTACCATTTGGTGGTCAACAACCGAATAATTCTTTGGTGTTTGCGAGCAAGAATAAACCCGATGTACTTCTGACTGGAACGTTGTTTCCTTACCATCTGTATCTTACCAAATCGAACAAATCAATAACGAATTACAGCGCAGAATAAAATCCATCACTGGAAAAGAATCGAAAATCGCTATAACAATTCACGAGCCGACGTTATCATCCTAAATTGAAATAAACTCACCCGGATATGTCGTAGATATCTATCAGAGTTCGATAAAAACAATACTGGGTTGGCCTGAAATCCAAATTCGAATATCCTTACAAATACCGCCAGAACCATCAAGACTGATTATACTTCTGATAAGAAATCATATCATGATGCGATGATATCGTTCTATACAAATTTTGGAGTTTTTGATTTCTTTAGTGGGCGGATAGAAGAACAAAGCGGTGGATGGTTTCAACCAATTCAAAGTAAAATTACTGAACACTTCATACAAATAAATAATGAATTTGAAAAATATAGAAAGATACTGCGTGAAAAACTTTCCAAAGAATCTCCTCGAGATGAAATCATCAAATCTATAGAAATATATAATCAAATTATCGCTGATATTTAAGCATTTAATTGATGGATTATTCAAACAATCTTAAATGCTGTAAATCCTAAATCAAGAACAGAATTTGCAAAAACATATAATATACGCATAGAAAATATTTCAGCATTTAAACTTCCCGGGTATAAAGTAGATCAATTAAAAAAATCAACCAATGATCTCCTTGATGAGTACTTTCCACGAATACTTGCCGCATGGAAGAAAATGTCACAACCACAAACTACTATCCTCAAACATAATAATGATCCAGATGGTGGTGGTAGGAATATCGCTCCTCAGAATGTGATTATATCCTCGGTGATCGCAGTAAATTTAGTATGTGATTTTATCGAAGGAAGTTACCAAATAAATCTCGAAAGATCAAATCAAGCCCAGCAAGGATATATTTTATAATCATTTGCACCAACAGCTCCTCCAGGATTTTTAATAATTGAAGATCCAACTAATCCGGTCTATATGCGATGTCATAATTACTCATTAACGAGAATTAATTTTAAACTCACTGACCAGTCCAATAATTTGATTGATTTATGAGGTGAGGTTTGTTTGTGAAATCGTAAAAAGATTGATACCCCCATAGCAGCAGAGGGGGACGCGACAACGACTTTGCGTTTCCAAAGGAAACTTGTTTTTTCAATTTTGGAGGAAGCCTTGGTTTGCCAAATAGACGCTTCTATAAAGTTGTCCGATTCTCCCCCCCCCCCCTCTGCTGATACTTTAGCTACGGTGATGTAGACTAAGTACACGAGCTCATCGGCTAATTGTGCAACTTCTGCTCAGCTGGCTAATAAGTATTCCGAGGTGTATATACATGCCTCGTCTTTTTTATCAGTACGTTTACAAAAATGTTAAGCGTGTACGTTTACGACAATGTTAAATATGTACGTTTACGACAATGTTAAATGTGTACGTTTACGACAATGTTAAATATGTACGTTTACGAAAATGTTAAATGTGTACGTTTACCGCAATGTTAAATGTTGCACCTTTCTTTACGACTGGGGAGTTAAAACATCCTTTGCTGCTCTCACAGCTATCTGCTTTACATAGTTTGTCGTTTAGTTGATTTAAAAATCTGGCTTGACTGATTAGGTAGGAATATAATCTTGTTCTATCAGTACTTTAAAGGTGAATGTGTTGTTTTATGTAACTTGGGTTTTTTGGATTACTTTGCAGCTTACAAAGAACTTTTCTTAATTGTCGTGTCACCTTTAGTTCTATGCGAAGCAGCTTGTCGGCCTGAGAACATCCTCCACAGAGGTTGCTTATGCGGTGTAGTGATGGTGCATGCACTACAGTTCTAGCAAATCATTATCCCTACTCCATTACTATATCATTTGGCATGTACCATGCAAAAGGTGTTGGAATATTTCATCCACACGATGATGTCTGTCACAATAGCATCCTTGCACACGTGTTTGTACCTCGTCGAACCATGGCTACCATGGGACGTATTGGTGGTGGTCGCTTCTTGCCCACCTCGTTCTATGAAACACTGAATGAGTCGACCAGTTAGCATTCCTTTTTTACAACAAAACGATTGCGTGCAACATTGCAACTTTTCCGTTTTATAACACAATGATTGCGTCCACCATTTTAACTTTCATTTCATTTCCACAGTCATATACACATCATTAACTGTACAATGTATTCAGTTTACTTGTTTCTTCCCTTATAAAACGAAACAAAATATGTATCTCCTAACTACCATATAAAAGTACAAAAATCCTTACTTCGAGGTTTATGTTTGTGATACAGTATAACTATCAGTGTTGCAATAGCACACAGATAAAAGCAGCTATCTGAAGCCAACACAAATTGTGTGATCTAGTATATATTGTTTTATCCAGACGTTCTTGTAAAGCAAACTATTTATTGCTGTTATCGTTTTCGCTTGTTTTTATTTTTTTCGTATAGTTCCACTGTTTTTATTACAATATTTTTTTCTCCAGCTGCTGTTCTAGATTTTACAAATAATATCTTGCAAATACTTACATTACTAACCTGTACATTTAACCACATTTTCACACATTATCTTGTCAGCTTTTTCCCTATTGATCCATTTTATAATATATTTATTCTATAATCAAATAGTAGGTTTCGACATTTGTTGTAAACAGGGTCGGATTTATGACTGATTGTAAGAAATTAACATGTGACATTCTAAGCAAATCAATAAATCATAAAGGTTCCTAAAACTTTATGTAAAATCAAGCTAAAATCTTTCACAAAAAAAACAAACTAAAAACAAAATTCCAGCTTTGCTTTCAGTACCAAGCCCATAACC
Source organism: Unio pictorum (assembly GCA_030141615.1). NCBI lineage: Eukaryota > Metazoa > Mollusca > Bivalvia > Unionida > Unionidae > Unio > Unio pictorum. The sequence continues at coordinate 9,684,553 of JARLTB010000005.1, read as the reverse complement.
TTATCGCCTGCTATACCAGTCTGCTCTTGTTTTAGAAAGGGTTACAGATAATGGATCATAATTAATTTAATATTTGTCCCTTATCAGAAGGCAAGAAGTCCAAGCTCAGTTAGTCCTGGGAAGATAAACAATAGAACCCGGACCTGTTGACAGTCTCTTGTATCAAATATCCAGAATGCTAGGATTAATGTTCTAGCCAAATGCCTCTGCTGACAGGCTGGAATTTGATACATCTCTTAGGGTGAAATCATACTTATAACAGTTGGACTTTAACTTCTCTTAAACAGAACTCATTTCTGCTTGACCCAAATTGACTTTGTGTAATTTTATTCTTTGTAAACAACTAATATATAGATAAATGAATCCCTGTATGTATGCTTATTATGCCCTGAGGTAGATAGAGAACAGTATAGCAGGATTTTATCATTTGCTTTAATATATAGCACAATGAAATTACATATTATGTTGTGTCTAATTTGACTTTCATTTCTTCAAGTTACTGAATTCGATTTATTAATTTCTCTGAATATACAAAGGTGCTCTGATAGAATTCTTGGGCAAAGACATTCTATGGAATTTATACTTAATTCGAACCAGGAATTATATTACTGTGATTCAACAAAAAGAATATTGGTACTTCATCACACTAGAAGCTATAAAAAAACATCATCACCTTCAGTTTTGGAATTGATTTGGTACTTCAACGAAATTTTATTCAGGACTTTAAATTACTAGGACTTGTCTATGTAATTCTTGAATTATTTGGTTATTTTGTTCCCAATAACATGAAGTTCTTTTTATTTTATTTATACTTTTGTATTCTAGTAAAGTAAATTCATTGTTAAATGTTATAAAGCTCGTTGTCTTTCACTCTTTTCTGTTACTTTTTATTTGTTATAATTAGGCCCTAGTTTTTTAAAAATCACTGGCTACATTTGGTATTGTATTGCATGACAAATTAGGCCCTAGTTTTTTAAAAATCACTGGCTACATTTAGTATTGTATTGCATGACAAATTAGGCCCTAGTTTTTTCAAAATCACTGGCTACATTTGGTATTGTATTGCATGACAAATTTAATTACGTTCCATATAATCAGTTTTCTGTCTAACAGTAAATCAACCAAAATGACCGTCTATCTTACATATCGTCATGTATATTTCTAACGACTTCATTTATAATTAGCAAATATAGAAAGGTATTTTATGAAATGAATTCCAGATTTTCATTTTCATTTCACAAACACACAAAACGATCAATATTTCATATGTATCTGCCTTTTAACTTCATTACAGATGCTATCCCAAACGTAACACTCTCTCCACGCAGTCCAGTATACATCACAAATGAGGGATTACTAAATTTGACCTGTTCAGTAGACCAGGACGTGGGTCTTGGCAGTGTTCTATTCAGAAGATCTGGTCGTCTCGTCATTCAGATCAACACTTCCATGTCAGCATGTATGTACCACAAAGCAGACTCAGCTGATACATATATATACAATTGTACATGTCACCAGAACAAGACCTTCACCCTGCTGAGATATGGAGTGAACAACAGCGATCACGACACGACATGGACCTGTGAAATGGTCTCTGCTCATAGTGGACCTTGTAATGAGTCAGGAAACCTCTGCATCTCCCAGAATGTTACAGTTTTTATAGGTTGTAAGTACTCATTTCAGTTCTCGGTAGCTATTAATAGAACAGGTGTCAACAGTAATAGTGTTGTTTGACTGTGCTTAACGTTGTTGAAGATGTTAGCAAAGTATTCGTGTTGTTACTCCTAAAGCATCACATATGGTACAAATACAAAAACCTTCGAAACAATAATGCCAGATATGTACATTAAAATGCAAGTCAACACGATATACGTGAAACTACACTTAAAAACAATAATATTCGAATTATCATTTCCTTCAATCATGCACTCATATATGCATGTAGTTCTAACTCCACAAACCATCACAGTGTTAAACCTATTTATATCAATGGTATGTTTTGTCGACTGTGATACGTAAGAATTAAGCTAAAGGTTAAACGTTTTACATCTACTTTACTATCCTTGAACTTATTAACGTAAGTAAATCTGACTTTTCCCTCTACTGCTTGTAAGGTAAAAAATTGACTTCGAACTTATTAAATGCGTGTCAGTGTAGACGGGTAGCTTGATTGTAAATAGTACTGGTTAGTTGCTATGATCGAGGAAAATGAAATAAAATTTTGTCAAAGAATTTCCCTTTCGCTACTAATCAAGGGACTGTGATAACACGCAGAGCGGCTGCCAACCGCCGAGACTAATCTATTGTTGTTAAAGGTGAAAGCTATGTATGGGTGTTCACAATGAGACGATTAGCAGTTATTCGCTTTATCAAACTTTACGACAGATGATAATGTAGTGTATTTGGATCATGCTGGCGTATCAGGCGTGTGCGTGATGGCTAAGCAGAACTGGGCGATACCGTTGGAGCGCTAATAAGGTAGGCGGGTTCGTTATCAGAAACAACATAAAATAGAACACGCAGAAGCATATACAAGCCATGGCTGGAAGACCTAACATCACCGACGATGAATAGAAATGGGCATGGTTAGCAGGACAAGCGTCTCACGGTGACATGAAGTACCGCTGATCAGTACAGGTATATCTGCGTCAGCTTGGGGCAGTACCGTTCCAACTCTGAAATGACTGTGGAGAGGGCGCGGATCGGATACTTATTGACCACTGGAGTTACCTAGACCATACCATGCCTTTTCCAGGTTAGCTTAGAATCATCGTGCTTTTGTTGTAACATTGTTGAAGGGCCATCGACATCGCCACTGACATGTGACGATAAGAAGGAGCCAGAGTTCATTCACATCAGAAGGCTTTAGACTATGTTCTGTTTTGAAGATGAAACGACGTGTCTCTACTCACTCCTTAGACAAGCTTGCTCAAGGTTCTAATCGACCGAACAGGTGCATTTATCTCTGATGAGCCAGACAGTGACCGATTCGATAGCCATGTCTTTGCAGAAGCTAGAATGGTCCTGGAAAATATTGACATCTACTTCAAACTTATTAACGTCATGTGGGCCAGCCAAAGTGAAAGCCTGGAGATCCGTGCCTAATAGCTTGAACAAAACCCTGAGTCGGAGCGAGCAGTTAGGTTCTACCCAAGCTTGCTCATCGAGGACCTGTACCCAAATCTGAACGATCCTCAACACTTCGACTCACACAAATATCAGAGGGAGAGGGACAAGTGGTGGTTCTACAAGACGTGCTCTGATGCCGCCAGAGTTGTTGAAGGTGTGAACGTTGGCATGACAGTTAGTTCCATGACAGTGTGCATTGGCCTGTTGACCGATATTGCAGTTGATCTCTAATATATGTATTTGAGCTGTGTCCTTGTGTCCCTTGTAGGAGGGTACGCAAGCCACCGATTCGCCGTGAAAGCCGAAAGCATCACAAAATCCGTGTCCATGTGGGGACATGGTTCAAAACCATCATAGACAGCTTGTTCTTGACACCGCACGACCATCCAGGAAAGGTTCATCCTCAGCGAGATGGCTAAGAATGAGATCAAGTCGAACGCACAGATGGCTCTCGCTACCAGATCACTCCACAACGCGGTGATAATGGGTTAATCAAATTCTTAAAGGATCAGGTCCGAGTTGGGGGACATTCTGACAACTCTGGGTGTTGTTGTGAACTCTGAAGCTATTCGGTTCATTTCGTAAACCATCAAGAGCCTCATTTAAAAGCCCCAGTTTGACAAAAATGCTTTGATTATTGCTTGTCAATCGTCAAAACTTAAGCTTCGAGAAAGGCATTTTAAATCTGCAATGCAGACATGGAAAATGTTTATAGATTGTAACAAACCTACGGTATATGCTATTTGTATTTACGTCTCCTTTAATTGCTTTGTTAGATTTGTGTGATGATTTCTTTAATAATGAATAATCGTTTTAAGAAAGATATTAGTCAGACTGAGGAACTGGTAAGTTACCAGGAACTGTAGTCATCATGTACAACTTTGTTTTTGAGAGATAAGATTCGTTCTAATTTTCCCAACAGATTATTTAAAACAGGTAGCACGAACACATATAAGTAATATTAGGACTTTTCAGGACATTCTCACGTATAAACAATTGGTCATTTGCGATAGATATATTTCTTTTTCATTAAATGTTTGAATCATGTTTGGATCATGTTTGGATCATGTTTCATAGTAATAAAAGAGTACCAATGAGTTAGTATTCAAATGGGAAGATAGAAAATGCATGTAAGTCGAAAATATCGTCTCTTGTAAACGTGAAAGATGAGTGAATAGATCAAAGTATTTGCGTTATTAACGAGTTTAAGAATCCTTCAAAGAACCACGATTGTTGTCTTGAGGTGTTTATAAATAAGGAAAACATCGCCCTCAAGCCAGCCTCATGCGTGTTTTCGACAGTGTTTTCTTGCTTCGGTAGAGAGATGCCCTTATACATCCTGGTATGTTACAATACAAGCTTTAAATTAATTATTACTAGACTACTCGGATTGATCCATCCTGGTATGTTACAATACAAGCTTTAAATTAATAACTATTACTAGACTACTCGGATTGATCCATCCTGGTATATTACAATACAAGCTTTAAATTAATAACTATTACTAGACTACTCGGATTGATCCATCCTGGTATGTTACAATACAAGCTTTAAATTAATAACTATTACTAGACTACTCGGATTGATCAAGAAGCTATTAATATAGATAATTCTATTATAGTTCCTTTTTATAGGCAAGACCTTGTGAAAGTGTCAATTTAGATTATTTGTAGTATCGGTTGATTAGAGATGAATAAAACGTCACATCTTTTGTATTATTGTCAACAAGTACCCGGATCAGGATATAAATTATGGAACATTATGAATGAAAAATAATTTACTCGGATTTCCAGAATCCATTACCTTAAATTAAAGACGAATCAATTCATGTAAAACTTATGTTCTATCTTTCTCCTATCTTTTATATATATATATATATATATATATATATATATATATATATATATATATATATATATATATATATATATATTTATATATACGTGCAAATTTTACCAACTTTAAAGCAAATGTAGCGAAACATCGACATAGGAAAACCATAATGTTTAATTTTGAAGGAATGCATTTTTTTAAATTGGTAATTAATATCGGTGCTTACGTTTTTGTGGGAAATATATTCTTCAGGCATTACATGTGTTTCATGCCTAAAATGGATTATATCCCACTTCCTTTACATTATATGTGTTTTCTTTCTTTCAAGTATTTATATGTTTCAGCACATTGTGTATCACCTTGACACGAGTCAGAGTTGTGTATCCTTTCACAACCCAGTTAGGAATGTTGTATGGTTGTGATAATTTGGCATATATTACCATTCTAACTTGTTATTGTTCTCGTGCAGAATATACCATTTCAAATATTTAGTTGTTTTCGTCTTTTTTGGGGTGTGAAGGGGTGTATACGTCGAAAGATTTTACAGATGTCGCAAACACCACGAGAGAAAAAAGTACATAACTCGTAGCACGATTTTTTTATTTTTTCATTCATTCGTAATCAACAATGTTGAAGACTGTCCAAATGAAGCACGCATATGTAAAGGTGATACAATATAACAACACAAAACTCAGTACTTAATGCGGACACATGTTCGGACAGCCATTATCAGCATTGACTAATGTACAAAATTCGAAAGTACCTGTTATTGCCTTTACCCGCATAATATAAGTAGTATACATTAAACGCTTCCAAATATCCACCGTTCGAATTGTTTGCATGTCACTGAGGTATTGTACCACAAGTACTGTCCACAATGGCCGTTCAAATATTCAATATTCGTCATTGTACCGTTTCCTTCCAATATTACAATAGATGTTACTAGTCACACAATAATATATTTAGATATTATCGACATTTAGGCAGCTTTATGCATTCTTTGTTTTGAATACTAATATTACAAGCAGGAAAGAAGATGGACAGACCGTAACTATTTCAAGCAAAACGAAACTATTGCAAGCAAACCGAAACTATTTCAAACAAAAATCCTAAAGGATTTCAAACCGAAACCAATTCAGGGAGACAAAAAAGAGAAATCCTTTAGGATTTTACGCAACAGACCCGGCATTGATGTCACAGCGAAGATGAATTGTATCAACCGAATATTTGATTTAGTCCGATACGATATCTTGATCTCGGGTCGTGCTAATTTATCGTTACAAATCCATCTGGAATTGACTGAGCGTGACTAAAGAAATTTCTAAAGAGATTATAATCCATATCACCGCCGCACCAAGTTTGCCAAATATTTCGTAGCGTATGTGTGTAAATTCCATTAAATACAGCAAGAATATTGCAGTTATCTCTGATCACTTTTGGTATTTGTTTGTATCGTTGAGTGACATATATCACATCGGTATTTTTATGCCTACCTCTGAAAAATATCCTAGTGGGATTCTTTTGATTGTCTAGCATGACGTCATCATATACAACTAAATTGCTAATATTTCCATCAGTAACATCAATGCTCGGTGCTTCATCGATATCGGTTATAAACTCAATAATATCCTCATCGATTTCCGATTTTGCTTTCTCGTTAAAATCCTTTAACACCTCGTAGCATCGCTGATCGTCTTCCACTCGGGGCTACTAAATACAAATTATCCCATTTAATCCATCTCGTTAGTTATTAAATTAAGTAACAACTGCGTATTGCAACTTCCAGATGGTCCGATTATAATCATGCGAATATAATTCGGTAGCGCTTCATAAAGCTTAACTGGTTCTCGTGTTTTTGTCGCCGAAAAATAAATTAAATACATGTTATTATAAATATATTATGGATCTATGTTGTGTGAAATATAAGAAACGTACTAGCACAAATAACTTGAAGACGATTACAACTAAAAATAACAGACCAGCACTTGCTGGTAAGTGTGTACAATGTGGTACAAAAAATTTAGATTTGTTTCTATGAAATCTGGAGATGTTTTAAAAAAAACGAGGAGGTGATATTGCAGCCAAGTTAGTAAAACTCACAGGAACACCATAGGCAAAATATCCAGGAGCAAAACAAAATGACTCGATATCAGACTCGATGATCAAAACTAACCCCGACCCGGTGAAACGCTATTGATAAGGCGTGTCATGCTCATGATGTTGCTTATAAAAGCAGTAATCTGCAACATAGACATATCGCAGATGTGAAATTAATTCGTGCGTTGAATTCTATGACTGATATATCCTTCAAAAAAAATTTGGCTTTATGGTTGATAAAATCGGCGATGAAAAGTAAATTGATGTTGGGTGTTGGTAATTAATAACATCATGGAATCTATTTATTATTCGCCAAGAGGATACTGGAGGAGTAAATCAACAATCAGTAAACTCACTAGCGCTGCAAAGGTGAAAAATACTACAGCAGCGGATTGATTAAACAAACAGGCAATATGGCAAATGTATCTACCACCGTCTAAACAAATTAACTTCTCGCATTTTGATGTCAGCGCACCTAATGAGGTTCATCAGGCTGATATATTAATTCTGCCGCATGATGGTGTTTACAAATACGCGCTAACGGTAGTTGATGTTGCGAGTAGATACAAACAAGCAGAACCTCTAAAGACAAAATCATCAACTGAAGTGGCTTCTGCGTTTGAAAGGATTTATCGGAGGGGTCCTCTGCATTGGCCAAATCAATTACAAGTTGATCCTGGCAAAGAATTTCAGGGTGCAGTGTTATCAACAATGAAGCATCATAATGTCACCATCAGACGAGGACATACTGCACTACATCTCGATCAGGGAATTGTTGAACGATTTAATCAGACAATTGCTGAGCGGTTATTTGGATATCAATACGCGAAGGAATTTATTCAGGATAAACGATCTCGTGAATGGGTCGAGAGATTACCAGGCGTAATTACCGCGCTGAATAATGAGATTACTAGAAAAATTAATATATGAAACCTAACAACGCGATTTAAAAAAGTATATACCCGTAAAACCACAAAATGATTTTTCAAAACAACCAATACTCGGCAATGTCACTGTTAGATATTTATATGAACCAGGAGAGCTCGAAGGTGGCAAAAAAGAGCTACTGATCCTATTTGGAGTGTCGCTGCACATACAATATCCAGCATAACACGATCCATGGGTAGACCGCCAGTCTATAGGTTGGATTCAACTGCTCCTCAGCACGGCTTTACTCGTGAACAATTACAAGTGATACCCGAGAATACTCAATTACCGCTGCGTGGTCTTAACTAGCACCTCTTCGTCTGTTGCACTCAAGACAAGTCAGCATCACATTATCTCTGGTATGACCTACGCTGATATTTTTTCTGTCTACAGTAAATTGGCTGGGGTCTTTATCCGACCAACACCAACGCATTATACAATTACAACTCGCTCAGTGATTATTCTGTTGTTATTTCAGTGTGACTATAAATTCGGCATCAATGTCAAATTTTCTGATTGTTTTTCTTTGTCCTGTTGTTTATAACCAGAGTTTTTTTTCTGATTATGTCAACGCTGACAATATCATTGATTGTAGTGTCATTATAATCTAAAACAACTCTTCGAAGTTGATTTATTCTTCGTACTCTGGACATTGCAAGATTAACTAAATTCGACCACTCGATGCGATTATCTATGATCCTAAACAATTGTAACCCCTGCGAAGAATTTATCGTCGCTGCGTATCTTAGCTTCCATGGGGATTTATCAGCACGCAATGAATCTTTGACAACACTGATATCAGCCAACACAATATCATTTAACGCTAAAATCTGTTTCTCTATCAAGCCTGGAATATCAACTTCGATATTTTGTCTTCGTGTATCCTTGGGTCTATAACACAGCGGCACTGGAAGTGTTGCAAATTTGTAAATAACTTCATCTGAAGTGTGTCTCTGACGATCTTTCTACTTGCCACTATCAAATCGTTTGGTCTCCACGCTTCATAGAAATCATTTAATGGGATTTCTGAAAGTATTTCACGTGCTATTTCACATTGGATTTTATCCGGTTGTAATCTGATTAGTTTCTTGAACTCGCGTAATTGTTTATCAAGTGATCTATGATCGGTAATAATTTCTTCATAATGGTCAACAAATGTTTCCAGCCAATCATGTGGGGACAAACCGACAAATGGTGGTGGTTGACCATGATCGCCACACATTATCACTTTTGTATTCGCTAGCAATAAAAAATGGAGAAACCTTTGTAATACATCTAACGACACTGTGCATATCTCATCCCAAATGATGATTTCAGGAATATATTTCTCGCACATTCGATCAGGAGTCCATTTGTCACCTTTCTATCGAAAAAACTGTGATAAGTGCAAGCATTAATTCCTCGCTGTTTCATGTCTTGCAAGTCTGTGTGTTGGTGTTAGCACAATCATGCTTGATTTCCCTCCAAATAATTAAATTGCACGAGTCGTCTTCCCTGACCCACCACAGCCGTTTAAGTAACTGGTTTTATATCTACATATTGGATCGGAACACGACGGTGCATTACATAGTTCTGATATCTGATTATTTTTCAAGTAATGGTTTTCAATTGCAACATCTGTTGATTTAGAATAATCACGCAGTATTTCCTTTTTAATTCTCCATGATCCCCATCTCTCGTCTGAATTAGCGAATTCAGCCACTGCTTCTTTATATTTTACGTCTATATAAAATGAATCAGTGGCGGCTCTAACTGCGGTGTCATGAAATCTATTTTATCATCGAAAGTAAATTAATAGAAGCATAAGCCAGCATTGACGACATTAAGCACGTATACTGAGGATTTTCTCCATCTGTGTAAGTAACAATTGTACCTAATTTGGTTCCATCGGACAAGAAAGCGTTCTACGATCGACATATATACCCCTAGATGTTACATCTGCGATTATAAAATCGTATTCAGCATCATCTATAATTAACCGCGAAGAATATCGTTTGTGGTCGTATTTTCCACCCTCTGTGAACTTACCAATTATTCTTCTACCGAGATCTTTTTGCGTGTTTATTTCTAACTTCAAAGATTTCCTTGGACAATTTCACGATATATTCTTCGTCTAGATTAGGAAATTGTTTTTTGTTTTCGGTGATTATACTATGTAGACTATCGGGTTGTGGTAACCAGACTTCAGTTTGTTTTCGATATGATATAATTGCTGCACTGACAATCAGCGATATCAGCATTTTAGAATCAATCATATACCGTAATAACACTATTGGCATCCAGTGCTTTTCAGAGATGTGTCTACCAAACCAAACATAACACGGATGAAGTCTTTTAGCCAATTCAAATGATACCACACGAGCGAATCCGGTGAGATCAAAATCAGGCAGTTGTCCATTAATCGCAACACGGGTCATTTCGTGTGTGGGATGTCCAAATCTTTTGTAGTACTCAGAACACTCTCCATACCCAAGAAAACTCCCCAGATAACACGCAATCATATCAACCGAAATAATACTTTTGGGGTCGTATTTTGTATTCCATAATCCACCATGGCCATAAACCACGCAGCTTGATTCGATATCTGAGAGAAATTATGCGCGTATTGGTTTCCATAGATTTCCTCTTTCTCGTGAATTGAGCTGCAACTGACGGTATTGTAAAACTGTTTGTTAATAATAGTTCGTCGTAATCCGTTGAAAAACCACTAGCTAGTTTTTTCATCTCGTTGTGGAGGGCTTCAGTACGGTATAATTCGCTATTGGGTCTTAAAAATTGATCGAATTTACCCTCTTCGTCTTCAAAACTGTGAAGAAACCACACTGACACAGGATCGTTTTTACTTAACTCGTAAATAAAATCAAATAGATTTCACGTGTAATGTTTTATGGTTCTATCCCGTGGAAATATTGTTAACGCAGGTGTCCACGCGTGTTCATTATGGTCAATAATTTTGATTGGAGCTCCTTTTGATTTATATTTCAGTTCATATAAGATCTCGCCTGTTACCATCTATACGGATAATGGGAATTTTTGTATCCGCTATAATATTTTGAATTGTTGCTCCGCTCTCCTTCACTGTTAATCTCCATTCATTTATTTGTTTGCGTCTTAGATCCGTCAATTTGTTTCCACGCAACGCATTTGTAAAATGTTCTATTATTCGTTCTGCTACACAATTCAACGACGAATATTTCATGGGTTTAATTTTTTAATACTAGGTTTATCATTTATCGGATTGATCCCATAAACATCCGCGGTTACAGGATAGGATCTCTCGTACTACAGTTTGTCAATCCCAGTCAGAATTCCTGGTTTGGAATCCTGACTCACAGTGACAGATCTCTTATTTTTCAGGATGGGTTCAAATTTGTCGCGTATAATCCAATTCCCCGTTTCTGAGCGGATAATGAATTTCACTCTAAAAAAATACTTTTTCTTGTCAAGATGTGAGATTATCACTGCTGCTCTTTCGTCGTTCATGGTAGCATCAACACTACCATCAATTCGAAATGTTGACCAACAGTAAGATCCTCCATCGCGCTTGAATTCATTAAATGCATCACGGATTCTACCCAACATGCTTCTATCACTTATTAGACCCTTTGGTACATCAGTGGAGACTCTATCGAGAATGAATTCAACATTTTTCCAAAGCGTAATTTTCGATAATCTCTCGAACTCCTCCATATTATAATTAAAACAAGCATTTAAATAAGGAATTTATTATATAATGAATCATTGCAAATGGCTTATGATAGGATCAGTAACCGCTGGTAACAAATCATGCAGAAATGAATTATGTGGATATCATTTACAAAGTGTATGTCGTGGAAGCTTAGGGCCCTGATCTTGCATACGATGTGGGGTAGGTGTGCGTGGTAAGTCGCACTTGTGTCTCAATTGCGGTGGTAAGCGATACAGAGAGCTAAAGTGCTATTATAATAAGAGAATCAAAGATTCAATCAATGACTCCATCAATTACTTTGACTCTGTCAAGGACAAAATCATAAGAACACCTCAAGACTACATTGATAGATTCTCAAGTAATAATTAAACCAAATAATTAGACAAATAGAATTTAGTTTATAAATGAACCAAGAATATCAACCAAATCCCGTAATTACCAATTATGAAGCATCTCGTCAAGGTATTGTCAGACACCGCAGGCTGAAGAAACCAGTTGGTTTTGACAATGGTATGGGATTACTTATATTTGGTCCTGGAAAGAAAAGATATCTCAACCACTGTATAATATATGAATGTAACAATGGATTGATCAAAGATGGTTTTTTAGTTGATCATATTGGTTCTAATCCTAAGAACAATTCTTTATCGAAACTATGAGCTCTAACACAATCTGAAAACACCAAACGAGGATGGACTGGAAAAAACTCGAAAAATGCGAAACCTATAAAATCATTTAATACAGACAGTAACGAGGAAAGAGTATTTCAATGAATGAATGAAGCTGGAAAGTATTTCGATATTTGTATACCCTGAGTATGATATGTTGCAGAGAATATAATTAAATCCGCTTTTTCTAAAAAATAAATTATTTCAAAATAGAATTCAATTTGTTTACATCTAAATTATTATTTGTAGTATTAATGGGAATAAATCGTGTGGGCTTGTGTGTATAGTTTTGAAACAAAGATAACTCCTTTGTTGTAGTCACGGATCTCAATGGGATTTTTCGATGACTGAATGGCTTTTTTGTGTGGTTCACATACACATATATCATATTCAAAATTATAGACTAGTAGATTACGAACACTAGTGTATTCCATACGCGGTTGGGATCTCGTGCTGGGGCCCATCGTTCGAATCTCGTGGCAGGCATTTTTGTCGACGGTACCGATCGGAAGGTTTTTCTATATAATAATTGGGGATTTAAGCCATTCGAAATTAAAATCGTGAAACCACCATATGTCACACACCTTCACACGGTGTGAATGTGCTTTTGCATTCAACCCTGGGTGATTTTGTTGGAGGTATGGTGCTATCAGTTTGAATGTAGAACAGCCCCGTGTGTGTATGTGCTGTGTGTCCACCTATAATCCATTGCATATGTTGTATTGTCTTGTACTGTACTATTGGTATATATCATTGTAAATACCATATCACTTCGTTGTAAATGCCATATCATTTCATTGTAAATACCATTATGTAAATACTTGTATATGCATATATGTATTTATCTATATATCTATATGTAAATGTGACGTCCATTCACCAAGCATACCTTCTTGGAGTTCTAACCCGTTATTTGACGAGTTAGATCTCCTCTCTGAGACTATGTATCATGGAACCTCTGGGCCCAGTCAGATGTGAATAATACCTGAAGGATTCCAAATGGGGATGTGTTGTCCTATATATGTAACCTCTGGGTCCCTCCGATGTGAATCACACCTGAGGGGTTCCAAATGGGGTTCATCTTATCATACAAAAACGGGTCAAGACTGACCCGCTAATTTTTTAATTAGATATATGATATTTCATATAATGAATTTCGAAAATATGATGCTCATAATTAACGAGATTTCAAATTTGAAAAATCAGGGAATTCAATTGTCAGATAAATTAGATTGTGATCGGATTCTTTCAGATTTTCAAGATATTGCTGATAGCGCTCGGAATAATAAATATGTGTTACCGAACTCCTTTTCTTTGATAAAGAGAAAATTCAACACGCTGTAAATGACTCACTTGCATTTTGTAACAACATCAACAAATTTATCCCGCTGTTCATTGCTGTCGAAAAGGTCAGAAGTGAATTGGGCAAACAAAATGAAATCAAACGCACAATAAACTCGATAATCAAAACAATAATAGAAGAAATCATCAGACAAAATGAAAATCCCCCCCCCCTTTGGTTACCTCAACAAAGTGAAAAATCTCTGATGCCCAACCCGTTGCAGGTGAGTAATCCGCATACAATAAAGCACCACTGACAAATAATTGTACAGACAGGTATGCGCTTACTCGCCTAGAACGAATTTGTATGAGTTGAAATTCTATAGACAGGTAAGATAGTGTAATTTGTTTTACATGGTGATTTATCTCTACGCGTAAGTAATGAACACTGTGAAATTCAAAAGAATTTTGGGTGGTTAGTTTTCACTTACAATTTACATCGTATATTATATTTATAATGGTAGGTGAAGCCCTAACAAGTAAAGTAGCACGCGAACGATTAGTTGCGATTAAGAAATTTATTCCGATTCGTGTTTCCGTTCGAAATAAGCTCGAAACGAGACAATAATTTCAAATCGATTTTACAACGGGCACTGAACAGTTATTCAAACCAATAACCACTGCAACGGGGAAAGTCGTATCGACCACTGAGAAAGCCATATGGGGAGATATTACTGAGGAACAACGAGGGAAAAAAACACCCCTTCTTCCTGTACTTGAAAAAATAGCAAGGGAAACTGAACAACCACAAAAGTCTTTAAAAGCACTTCCTGGTTATATAATAGCTACTGCACGACTTCAGGAACAACAAGAGGGTGAGGAACAACTACAAGAGGGTGATATTATTGACGAATAAGAGGAAGATGAACAACCACAAGAAAAAGGGGGTAAAAGAGTTTCATTCAATGATAAATTTCTTTAGGTAAATTAGATGAAATAAGAGATATGAGATTTAATACTACTGAAGAATTAGCTGATTTCGTCAGTAGTAGTTTTCATCAGAGAAGAAAGTATATCCAGGATGATTATTTTGCCATGAGCAAACAATTGTGGTATGATGGATTATATCGTGCGTATATAGGTGTATCTAAGGTATCGTCTGATGATGATAAAAAATATAAGGATTTTATGGAAAAATAAAAAAGCTGAATCATCTACAGAGAAGCAATCAGATCCTGGATTTCTTAGATTACCAGAACAATTAAAACTTTTTGATATAAGACAATCCTCTTTGCAGGGTGCAACTGGTATCACTAAAAAAAAACCAAATGGAAATGGATTTTATCAAAGTGGAACTCCAAGGGGGTTACAGGTAGTTGTCTAGTTCGTTGTCCTAATAGTATTCTCGGGGCTATATCACGATTAGAAATTCTCGTAGGAAGTAAACGAGCTGGAAATAATTCACCGGAAATAATTAATGAGACAGCTGATATATGTAGACGACTCTTTGAGGGTGGTATAATGGATATTGGTGTATATCGAGAGTTTATTGGTGAGCTAGCGGACGGTTACTACAGTGATTAAATCACTGAAATTGCTAGCAATTTACGATTAGATAAATGTCATTTTGAATAAGTTGATGATACATACATTTCAACCACAATAAACCAACCATGACTTACGTAGTAAACTCACGATTGCCAGTTTATAGAGCGTACTATGGAGATGCTCTCGGCAATAACATTGCAGGGTTATTTGCAAGAATGGCTCCAAAAATAGCACCAATCGCAAAACAGTTTTTAATGAAAGCTATTGATGTTATTTGTGATAAGGGTATTAGCGCTGTTGGTGATGTTGCCGGGAAAGCATTTTCCGCAGCTAAGGAAAAACGAGTAGCGTTAGTTCGGCTAAGAAAGAAACTAACAATGACTTCGTCATCAGTGTTAAAGTCACCAGGATCACTACCATCTACGAAAATTATGCCTGCAAGTATTAGCAAAATAATAAATAACGCAGAGGATCAAAAAATAGCATAACGGATAAATGATGGATATGACACTCAGGGAAATATTACTGAAAATATGATAGCGGGAAGTAGTTTGAAATCGCGAGCGAGATCGCGATTTAGATCAAGAAATATATAATAATATGTTCAAAGTCGGCTCCTGATACAGCGTTCGATTTAGATGCACCAGTACCCAAGAATGATTCTGTACGCGATTATCAGTATTATTCCTATCATGGTGTACAACCAAAGAGTCGATGAAGAATCCAACTTCAGGTCCAGGATACCAACAAATGCTCTCTACCCGCAATAGCATTTATCGAAGTAAAAGGAGAAATTGTAACAGCTGCTGATACTCCTGCTGTACCAGCACCATATGACCTAAATGCCAAAGTCGGCTTTGTCAATAATTGTATCATGGCGCTATTTAACAGCGCTAGATACATGATTGATGGAAGAGAGATTGAATCTATAGAGCATGATGTTGATTTTGCCACAACAATAGTGGGGTTAGCAAGATATTCTGATAATTATACAAGATCGGCAGGTCCATATATGATGTTCGCTAAGGATGGCAATGATCACGCTGAAAACATTCATCAGACTAGGGTAAAGGCAACAATAGATACTGCAGTTGATCCAGCACCAGCCGGATATGTTAGACCAGCTGCCACTTTTGATGTCGTTGATATAAATCTGAATTACAACCTAGGGTTTGCAACACGAGTATCAATGTTGGAAGGACGGCGTAGATTATTCTCATGCGCGATTCCACTGCATAATATTTTTGGATTCTGCATAAATGTTAGAAAAGTTATCTATAGAGCGAAGCATACAGTAGTACTCGTGCGTGGCTGCGATAATAATAATGCAATATGGCTGATGTTGCTGATGGTAAAGTCAATATAACAAAACTATCACTGTGGATGCCAGTAATGACTCTATCAATCACCGCAGAGGACAAATTACTATCATTTATGGATCATAGTGGAAAATCATTGTTATCATGGCTAACAGCTACCAGAGATACCAGTGACAAATCAATGCTACTCTAACGTGTTGGTGGACGGATGAGAGTAATTGATGCACCAGTGGAAAATATGTAATGTAACAATTAGATCAATCTGTTATTAAATAAAATGTCATATAGTCATGTTAGTGTTACGTTAACTCCTGGTCAAATTAAAAAATTGCAATCGGAATCAGCTAAATAATGTGGAACCACGATATCGCTGAAACACAATCAGATGTCAGGTGGTCAGAATAAACTGTCATTGACAGCTCGTCAGATAAAACACTTCAATGATGCCATCAAAGATAAAAATGATGTTCAGGTCTCTCTCTCTCTCTCTCTCTCTCTCTCTCTCTCTCTGCTGCCGCAATGAAGAACATGATAAAATCAGGAGGTATATTCCCACTTTTCGCTGCGTTACCAGCGTTGATTTCGGCCGTGGCCTCAGCGGTAGCAATGGCTGCCGCTGTAGGAGCCGGTGGTACAGCAGCAGGGATGGCACTAAAGAAAGCGACCGGATAAGGATACAAAAAAGAGAAACGATCAGGAAAGGGTCTAAGACTACCAGGAACTCCATATTCATGGTACAGCGGAAACGGCCTGAGACTAGGAACAGTTTACTAACTCGAGAACCAAAGGTTCTGTCGCGAGAATCTACAGTTCCCGTGTCAAAGTTTGATTTACTCAATGCGGCTAGAAACTAGCGATACAAAACTTTAGAGCTGTCTTTATGAGAGATCAATTACCACAACAATCAAACAACACTGAAACCGGTGTCATTAATCTCGATAACAGCAATGGACCTGGAACTCACTGGGTTGCATACGCGATTGATCCGCGTGAGATTGTTTATTTCGATTCATATGGGTTAGCGCCGCTAAAAGAGTTTATGCTTTGTATAAACCGCTTAAAAATTCTTATCTGGTATTCCACGCTACCAACACAGAAAATGAATGACCCACCATTATCCGGCACAGAAGTATTAAATGTACTCAACGCTATTTCATCATCGGGAAAACCACCACATAAAACCGTACACAAATATACGAGTAATCGCTTTTTAGAGAGAAATTATATAAAATAACATGATTGATATTTTGGGGAGATCTTTATCAAGCCTGAAAAATGCCACCGCGGAAATATCTGCAACCGGTGATGTAAAAAAATAATCGAAGATGAAATATCTGAAATGTTAAATCTCGCAAGTGTTGATCCCAATGATTCAAGATTGTCAGGGTAAATTGAAAACTAGTAATATTTCCCTTGATGATATTTTAGTTAAACAACGCGGTGTAACGGAAAATCTATCGCGGTATTTTCCGATCAGGGTTAACTCAAACCAGATGTTCTCATTTCAACTATTGTGGATAGAATTAAAAATTTAGAACCAGTAAAAAAATCTAAGCGATGAATACAACGACCATATAACTAAATTCAATCAGTTTTCTAAATTACAAAGAAGTATAATTGACAGTATTGACAAACCTCTATTAGATTTCTTCGGAAATCAACCGGTGACCACACCGAAACTCATGGAGATAAAAACCACTATCGATGTTTTGACATACGATCCGATTATGACGCTCATATAGAACAATTTACTATGTTATGTAAAAACTTTTAAAAAACCGATGATGCCGTCGAAATTTTTTTGGTAAAAATCCTAAACAGGAAGAAATCAAAACCGATCTCGCTATTATCACTAAACTCAATGAAATAACAGCCATTAATTGGCGAATAGAAGTTGTTCGCGAAGATATTAAAATGACCAACGATGTCATCAAGGATGATCTACCGAGGATGATAGAAAAACTTGAAAAAATAAAAATCCCTCACGAACAAATCAATATCGTAAATAATGTGTACGCGATCCAACACGGATCATTTACGTGGACACCATCTACTAACATATTACATATCACCGCGACCGTCAAAGGTATTTATCGATTAACACTACTGCCGCCGACTCAATTTAATATTTCATCAACGAGTTCATCTGGGGTCAACAATATGATATCAACGATCATCGACAAGGAAACAACTGAACGATTCACAATAATATCCACTGATAATAATTTGGCTAGGGTTTCAGTAACATGGTATGTGTAATTCGTAGCGGATTTAAGTAAACAGCTGAATTAAAAATCCATAGGATTTTCAACGCTGGCGAATTTAACGCCAGCAATTTGAAATCTATTATAATAAATAAAATGTCATCATTGGCAACGCCACATCAGTATCGCTATGATCAGGTCAGAGAATTTCAAACTAAACTCAAAACACTCACTGAAGATTACCAAACAAAAATTTAAAAAATGCCGACGAAGAATCAGCGCAGTTGATGTTACCGTGTATTCGGTATCAGGTGTAATCACCGGAGCCGGCATGATACTCTCCTCGGTGACAATGATTGTCCCGATAGCTGTTCCAATTGGTATATCAGCGACGACAACAATCGCGGGAATAATTTTGATTATAACAAAACAAATATCATCATGCAGCCAGCGTAAACAGCAAGACTACGTAGTTATATTCCATATTGTGTCAACCGCGTATTCGCATTTATCCTCGATGATATCGTCCTCCCTCGATGACACATTAATATCCGATAATGAGTTTTCGGCAATGGTACGTGTTTATGATTCCACGATGTCAAAATTAGAAAAACAACATGAGTATAATAACAATGGCAACATCGCAAGAACTACTTCAACGAATAGCGGAAAATACCACCCCGGTGAAAACCAGCATGATCTCAATAACCTCAACTAATCTTGAATTCAGAGTGAATTTCCCTACTGCGATTCCAGTTAAGGAAGTAGCACTAGCAAAATTACGAGTGTATCACAGTTGGCCTAACATTAGATCAAAATCATTTCGTGGTCAGCAACCGAATAATTCCTTGGTATTTGCGAGTAAGAATAAACAATACGGAATTCCAGACTGGAACGTTGTTTCATTACCATCTGGGTCCTACCAAATTGAACAAATTAATAATGAATTATAACGCAGAATAAAATCCATTACTTGAAAAGAATCGAAAATCGCTATAACAGTTAACGAGCCAACGTTATCATCCGCGATTGAGATAAACTCACCTGTGTATGTCGTAGATATCTATCAGAGTTCGATAAGAACCGTGCTAGGATGGCCTGAAACACCACCTCGGACATCTTATCAAATACCACCAGAACCACATAAATACGACTATAATTCTGATAAGAAATTATATCATGATGCAATGATATCATACGATACAAATTTTGGAGTTTTAGATTTCTTTAGTGGGCGGATAGAAGAACCAAGTAGTGGATGGTTTCAACCAATTCAAAGTAAAATTAATGAACACTTTATAAAAATAAATAATGACTTTGAAAAATATAGAAATATATTGCGAGAAAAACTTTCCAAAGAATCCACACGAGATTAGATCATCAAATACATAAAAATATGTAATCAAATTATCGCTGGCATGGAAGTATTTAATTTATGGATTATTCAAACGTTCTTAAATGCTGTAAATCCTAAATCAAGAACATAATTTGTAAAATCATATAATATACGCGTAGAGAATATTTCAGCATTTAAACTCCCGGGTATAATGTAGATCAATTAAAAATATCATAAAACGATCTCCCGGATGAATACTTTCCACAAATACTCGTCGCATGGAAAAAATGCCACAACAAACAACTATCCTCAAACATAATAACGACCCAGACGTGAGTGGTAGGCATATCACTCCTCAAAACGTCAATATATCCTCGGTGATTGCAGTGAATTTAGTATGTGATGTCATCGAAGGAAGTTGCCAAAAAAATCTCGAAAGATCAAATCAAGCCCAGCAAGCAGGGATATATTTTATACTCATTTGCACCAACAACTCCACCCGGATTTTTAATAATTGAAGATCCAACTAATCCAGTCTGTATGCAATGTCATAATGATTCGTTAACGAGAATTAATTTTAAACTCACTGACCAGTCCAATAATCTAATTGATTTACGAGGCGAGGTTTTACAAATTAGTCTGTTTGTGAAATTCTAAAGAGTTTTAACATAACAATTCATCTCCGCAGCGACATCAGTGCCGAGTCTGTAGCGTAAAATCCTAAAGGATTTCTCTTTTTTGTCTGCCTGAATTGGTTTCGGTTTGAAATCCTTTAGGATTTTGTTAGAAATAGTTTCGGTTTGCTTGAAATAGTTTCGGTCTGTCCACCCTCTCTGCTGCATAACAGAACGTATTTTCAGCTCCTGTCACGTCAGTGCGAATGATAAATGGTACAATACCAGCTTTTCAAGAGGGGGAATCTGTGGTTATAGTATGCCAGACTGATGCATGTCGACCGAGCGCCGACATCTACTGGATAACAAATGCTACAGGCATCAGAAACTTTTCTGTCGATGTCATTTCACTACCTGGACACTTGTTCATCACTACGGGAAGTCTGTCGTACACAGCACAGAGATATGACAACGGAATTACATTGGCTTGCGGTGCTTACAACGGATTCGGTAGTACTCAGAGATCAGACAACCTGACACTAATCATTTACTGTAAGTATTCAGAGAGCGGTGTGTGTGCGTGTGTGTGTGCGTGTGTGTGTGTTTGCGTGTGTGTGAGTGTGTGTCTTCTTTCGGATTTTTAACGTAGTTTAACAGTAATATCAATACAATCTCTGCAGTGCTAGAGTTTATAGTGATGTCTATCACTGAGGCATAATGCCGCAGATATGTTCTACCCAGTCATATTATCATAACGCAAACCCGATCCGGACCTAATACGAACATCTAAATGCTGAGCTTCATGCGAGGCAGTTGTTAGTACGATTTGTTGCAAGTTTTTGGTATAAAACCACCGGAGATCGAACCCGCAACTTCCCGCATTCAAGGCAGCTGCTATAACGACTGTTTTACTGGAGCAGCTTTCTGATACCAGACAACATGACTCTAAATGTTTACGGTAAGTAGTCACAGATTGGACAGCTTGACACTAACTTAGGAT
The DNA here is from genome assembly GCA_030141615.1 of Unio pictorum. Classification (NCBI taxonomy): domain Eukaryota; kingdom Metazoa; phylum Mollusca; class Bivalvia; order Unionida; family Unionidae; genus Unio; species Unio pictorum. Next base: position 9,662,909 of record JARLTB010000005.1, on the reverse strand, counting down.
TTACGTCAATTTTTCACAGATTGGACAAATCACCACTATTCATTTACTTCAAGTACTCACGGATTCGACAATTTGACACGAATCATTTATCATAATTGTTATGTATCAGTGAGTCAGCTAACTGTAACTTCTGTGGTTAAGGACGGTTTATTCAGTAGCCGACTAATGTATGGCTGCATGTTCTGCGATAAAGGAGGTTATATTCAGTTACCGACTTACGTATGGCTGTAAGTTCTTTGATAAAGGAGGTATGCATCTCTGTTATATTCGGATCCGACTTACATATCGCTGTAAGTTCTATGATAAAGGAGGTTCCATTCGGGTCCGACTTATGTATGACTGTAAGTTCTGTGATAAAGGAGGTTTTATTCGGATTATGGCTGTAGGTTATATGGTAAGGAAGGTTCGTTTCGGTAACCGACTTGCGTATAGCTGTAAGTTTTGTGGTAAAGTAGGTTTCATTAGGAAACCGACTTATGTATGGTTGTAGGTTCTGTGGTAAAGGAGGCATTATTAGATAACGACTTACGTATGACTAGGTTCTGTGGTAAAGGAATTGCACAATCTCTATTCAGTAGCGGACTGGATGTCGTCATACGCGTTGTTTACGTACGGCTGTAAGTTCTATGGTAAGGGAGGTTCTATTCAGTAACAAAATTACGTATAGCTTTAAGACTTGTGATAAAGGAAGCTTCATTAGGAAATCGGGGTACGTATGGCTAAGTTCTGTGGTAAAGGTTTTTTAAGTAGGTAACCGACTTACGTATGATTGTAAGTTTTGGTGATAAAGGAGGCATTATTAGTTAACCGACTTATATATGACTGTAAGTTCTGTGATAAAGGAGACTTTATTAGGTAACCGACTTATGTATGACTGTAAGTTCTTTGATAAAGGAGACTTTCTTAGGTAACCGACTTACGTATGACTGTAAGTTCTGTGATAAAGGAGACTTTCTTAGGTAACCGACTTACGTATGACTGTAAGTTCTGTGATAAAGGAGACTTTATTAGGTAACTGACTTTCGTATGACTGTAAGTTCTGTGATAAAGGAGACTTTATTAGGTAACCGACTTACGTATGACTGTAAGTTCTGTGGTAAAGGAGTTACACAATCTCTGTTCAGTAACGGACTGAATGTCACCATACTCGTTCTATCAACGGCTGGCCGTATCTTATCTCCATCATGCATGCAGAAATATTTGATCATTATAAGATGCTATTTTTACGTTTTATGTACCCTCAATTAAAATCTAAATATAATAACACACTTGTCATAATCATTTACAAATTTAAAATTTCATGATATTAGACTTAATAAAACAAGATACTTCACCAAACATATTCATGATTTCATTCGTAAATACCATTCTGTTCTAAAAAAGATTATATTTTTAAATTACAGATTTTAGAATTGAGATTTATTACATATTTTGGCTAAAACTTTTACTCAAGTTTTTACTTTAAGAGAAACATAGTTCGAAAGAGTGTCATTAACTCGTGTGTATGTGATTTCAAATTTGTTGAATATATGTTAACTGTTGAGAATGATAACTTTTAGATGCATTCATAAATAAATAGTATAGAATGAACCTTGATGCATGCATAATGGAAGCTCTATGTGCTATATTGAATGAAGAAAATAATGTTTGAGTTTATAACTCTTGATAAGAACCTGATTCTGAAATAAACATTGTGATCGAGTCAAAGATCAAACCGCAGACCTAGAAGCAAGTGCCATATTCATACGCTAGCAGCACTCCAAGGGTGGAGAAGTGATACTTTAGTGCAATGACTATTCAGTCAGGTATATAGTTGCAAATAATACGCAACTGCGTGACAAATCCATATTTATAGTAGTCACATTTTTTAAGAAACCTCTTGTCTAAATATGACGGTTTTGACTTTTAAAAGTAAGATGCACAATTTTACAATCAAAGTTTTATTTATACATGAAATTCCCCATTAGTTTACTCATTTCAGTCATTTGTATAAAACACCCAGTTATGAATGCACATGTCATGCTGAAATATGAAATTTATGTGTTGAATGTCCCATTTTCCATTCAAATAGTCTACACTACACGTCTTCTTAAGTATTCCTTTATTTATATTCATTTTGGATCAAAACCAACTATTCCGTTACATTTCCTTGATTTTTAAACATTTGTTTGCATTGCTGTACAATTATATACATTTCAATGTATTTTGGGTGGAATTAGTTAGAGAAACATGTAGCAATGCAATTGTACATATTGTGCGTACTGAACTAAAGACAGATTGTATGCCTTGAACATACCCAATTAGCGTTGTAAGAACTAATTAGTGTTGTTTAAACTAATTATTGTATTAGTAGCTAATTATTGTAAAGTAAAATAGTTAGCATAACAAGAGCTGGTTAGCATTGTGATAAATACCTAATGTTATAAGAACTAATCATTGTAGTGTGAACAAATTTGTGTAGTAAGAAATGATTAGTGTTGTGATAACCAATTAGTGTAGTAAGAAATGATTAGTGTTGTGATAACTAATTAGTGTAGTAATAAATGATTAGTTTTGTGATAACTAATTAATGTAGAAAGAAATGATTAGTGTTGTGATAACTAATTAGTGTAGTAAGAAATGATTAGTGCTGTGATAACTAATTAGTGTAGTAATAAATGATTAATGTTGTGATAACTAATTAGTGTTGTAATAAATGATTAGTTTTGTGATAACTAATTAGTGTAGAAATAAATGATTAGTGTTGTGATAACTAATTAGTATAGTAAGAAATAATTAGTTTTGTGATAACTAATTAGTGTAGTAAGAAATGATTAGTGTTGTGATAACTAATTAGTGTAGCCCTAAATGATTACTTTTGTGATAACTAATTACTGTAGAAAGAAATCATTAGTGTTCTGATAACTAATTAGTGTAGTAAGAAATGATTAGTTTTGTGATAACTAATTAGTGTAGTAAGATATGATTAGTGTTGTGATAACTAATTAGTGTAGTGATAACTAATTAGTGTAGTAAGAACTGATTAGTGTTGTGATAACTAATTAGTGTAGCAATAAATGATTAGTGTTGTGATAGCTAATTAGTGTAGTAAGAAATGATTAGTGTTGTGATAACTAATTAGTGTAGCAATAAATGATTAGTGTTGTGATAACTAATTAGTGTAGTAAGAAATGATTCGTGTTGTGATAACTAATAAGTGTAATAATAAATGATTAGTGTTGTGATAACTAATTAGTGTAGCAATAAATGATTAGTGTTGTGATAACTAATTAGTGTAGTAAGAAATAATTAGTGTTGTGATAACTAATTAGTGTAGCAATAAATGATTAGCGTTGTGATAACTAATTAGTGTAGCAATAAATGATTAGTGTTGTGATAACTAATAAGTGTAATAATAAATGATTAGTTTTATGATAACTAATTAGTGTAGTAAGAAATGATTAGTGTTGTGATAACTAATTAGTGTAGTAAGAAATGGTTAGTTTTGTGATAACTAATTAGTGTAGAAAGAAATGATTAGTTTTGTGATAACTAATTAGTGCAGTAAGATATGATTAGTGTTGTGATAACTAATTAGTGTAGTGATAACTAATTAGTGTAGTGAGAACTAATTAGTGTAGTAAGATATGATTAATCTTGTGATAACTAATTAGTGTAGTAAGAAATGATTAGTGTTGTGATAACTAATTAGTGTAGCAATTAAAGATTAGTGTTGTGATAACTAATTAGTGTAGTAAGAAATTATTAGTGTTGTGATAACTAATTAGTGTAGTAATAAATGATTAGTTTTGTGATAACTAATTAGTGTAGTAAAAATTATTAGTGTTGTGATCACTAATTAGTGTAGTAAGAAATGATTAGTGTTGTGATAACTAATTAGTATAGTAAGAAATGATTCGTTTTGTGATAACTAATTAGTGTAGTAAGATATGATTAGTGTTGTGATAACTAATTAGTGTAGTGATAACTAATTAGTGTAGTAAGATATGATTAATGTTGTGATAACTAATTAGTGTAGTAAGAAATGATTAGTGTTGTGATAATTAATTAGTGTAATAATAAATGATTAGTTTTGTGATAACTAATTAATGTTATAAGAAATGATTAGTGTTGTGATAACTAATTAGTGCAGTAAGAAATGATTAGTTTTGTGATAACTAATTAGCGTAGAAAGAAATGATTAGTGATGTGATAACTAATTAGTGTAGTAAGATATGATTAGTGCTGTGATAACTAATTAGTGTAGTGATAATTAATTAGTGTAGTAAGAAATGATTAGTTTTGTGATAACTAATTAGTGTAGTAAGATATGATTAGTGTTGTGATAACTAATTAGTGTAGTGATAACTAATTAGTGTAGTAAGAAGTGATTAGTGTTGTGATAATTAATTAGTGTTGCGATAAATGATTAGTGTTGTGATAAATAATTAGTATAGTAAGAAATAATTAGTGTTGTGATAACTAATTAGTGAAGCAATAAATGATTAGTGTTGTGATAACTAATTAGTGTAGTAAGAAATGATTCGTGTTGTGATAATTAATTAGTGTAGTAATAAATGATTAGTTTTTTTAATAACTAATTAGTGTAGTAAGAAATGATTAGTGTTGTGATAACTAATTAATGTAGGAAGAAATGATTAGTATTGTGATAACTAACTAGTGTAGAAAGAAATGATTAGTGTTGTGATAATTAATTAGTGTGGTAAGAAATGATTAGTTTTGTGATAACCAATTAGTGTAGTAAGATATGATTAGTGTTGTGATAACTAATTAGTGTAGTGATAACTACTTAGTGTAGTAAGAAATGATTAGTGTTGTGATAACTAATTAGTGTAGCAATGAATGATTAGTGTTGTGATAACTAATTAGTGTAGTATGAAATTATTAGTGTTGTGATAACTAATTAGTGTAGTAAGAAATGATTAGTTTTGTGGTAACTAATTAATGTAGAAAGAAATGATTAGTGTTGTGATAACGAATTAGTGTAGTAAGAAATGATTAGTTTTGTGATAACTAATTAGTCTAGTAAGATATGATTAGAGTTGTGATAACAATTAGTGTAATGATAACTAATTAGTGTAGTAAGAAATGATGAGTTTTGTGATAACTAATTAGTGTAGTAAGAAATGATTAGTGTTGTGATAACTAATTAGTGTAGTAATAAATGATTAGTTTTTTGATAACTAACTAGTGTAGTAAGAAATGATTAGTATTGTGATAACTAATTAGTGTAGCAAAAATGATTAGTTTTGTGATAACTAATTAGTGTAGTAAGATATGATTAGTGTTGTGATAACTAATTAGTGTAGTAAGAAATGATTAGTTTTGTGATAACCAATTAGTGTAGTAAGATATGATTAGTGTTGTGATAACTAACTATTGTAGTGATAACTAATTAGTGTAGTAAGAAATGATTAGTGTTGTGATAACTAATTGGTTTAGCAATAAATGATTAGTGTTGTGATAACTAATTATTGTAGTAAGAAATGATTAGTGTTAAGCAGCAGAGAGTGTGAACAGACCACCCTTTTTAGACAAAATTTTGATTGAATCCTCAAAACGGAAAATTGAGCCTTCCTACGAAATCTCATATTTTAACCCCAAAAAATAAGTCTCCATTTAGCAAACGGAGACTTTACGATTTTTCAATCGATTTTGGTCGCAACGATGTGGTCATCACACACTCTCTGCTGCTGCAAGTTAACAAAAATAATAAATGATTTCAACCAAATATTTGATCGAGTCCGATACGATATCGTGTCCGAGGATCATGTAAATTTATTGTTATAAATCCGTGCGGGGTCGACTGAGCGTTACTAAAGAAATTTTTAAATTGTTTGAAGTCCATATCGGAACACCATGTCTGCCAAATATTTCGTAACGTATGTGTATCAACGCCGTTAAACACAGGAAGAATATTACAGTTATCTCTGATCACTTTTGGAATCTGAGTGTAGCGTTGAGTGACATATATCACGTCGGTGTTTTTATGCCTGCCTCGGGAAAATATTCTAGCTGAGTTTGTTTGTTTATCCAACATTACATCGTCGTATACGACTAAATTGTTAATGCTCCCATCAAGGTCATCCACGGATGGTGCCTCGTCAATATCAGTTATAAAATCAATGGCGTTCTAACCCTTAATTTCTGATGCATTCTCGTTAAAATCCTTTAACACTTCATAGCAACGCTGATCATCTACGCTAGGAGCAACTAAATACAACTTATCCCACTTCATCCATCTCACTATTAAATTGAGCAACGATTGCGTCTTGCCGGATCCAGATGGCCCGATTATAATTGCGCGGATAGAGTTTGGTAGCGCTGCATGATGCTTAACTGGTTCTTTTGTTTTAGTTGCTGAAAAATCAATTATATCCATATCTCTATACATAAATTATGGATCTATATTGTGTGCCGTGTAAAACGCGTACTAGCACAAATGATGTGACGACGATTACAACTAAAAATAACAGATCTGCACTTACTGGTAGATGTGCAACATGTGGTACAAAAAAAAAATTAGATTTATTTCTACAAAATCAAAGATTTTACAATCCGGAGATGTTTTTAAAAAAAACGAGGAGGTGATATCGCAGCCAAATTGGCAAAACTCCCTGGAACCCCATGAGCAAAGTACCCCGGAGAAAAGCACCTTCCAGGATATAGCTACTGTGGCCCGGAACACGATTAGATATCAGACTTGATGATCAAAATCACCCCCGATCCGGCGAGTATCCGATAAACGCTATTGATAAGGCGTGTCATGCTCATGATGTTGCATATAAAAGCAGCAATCTGCAAAACAGGCATCTCGCGGATGTGAAATTAATTCATGCGTTAAATGCTGTTCCTGATAAATCTTTGAAAGAAAAATTGGCTTCGTGGTTGGTAAAATCGGCTATGAAAGGCAAATTGATATTAGGTGCTTGTAATTAATAATATGGAATCTATTTATTATTCTCCGAGAGGATACTGGAAGGGTAAAGCAGCAATCAGTAAACTCGCCAGCGCCGCAAAAGTGAAAAAGGCCACTGCGGCTAATTGGTTATCCAAACAGGCTATATGGCAAATTTATCTACCGCGTCCTAAACAAATCAATTTCTCGCATTTTGATGTTACTGTACCCAATGAAGTTCATCAACCTGATTTATTGTTTTTACCACATGACAACGGTTACAAATACGCGCTAACCGTAGTTGACGTTGCGAGTCGATACAAACAAGCAGAACCACTAAAAACAAAAATTATCACCTGAAGTTGCTTCTGCATTTGAAAAGATTTATCGACGAGGCCCACTACGATGGCCAAATCTATTACAAGTCGATCCTGGCAAGGAATTTCAAGGCGCTGTTTTATCTGCGATGAAAGATCAAAATGTCACCATCAGACGGGGGCATACTGCACCACATCGCGATCAGGCAATTGTTGAACGATTTAATCGGACTCTTGCTGAGCGGTTATTTGGATATCAATACGCAAAAGAATTCATCCAAGAAAAGCGATCCCGTGAATGGGTCAAAAGGTTACCAGGGGTAGTTGCAGCGCTAAATAACGAGATTACCAGAGCAATCAATATGAAACCTAACAACGCAATAAAAAAGTATATACCACAACCACAGCGGGATAGCGTTTCTCAGCCAATTCTTGGTAGTAATGTCACTGTTAGGTATTTATACGAACCAGGAGAGCTTGAAGGTGGCAGAAAAAGGGCTACTGATCCTATTTGGAGTGTTACTGCACACAAGATATCTACTATAACACGATCAACTGGTAGACCTCCAATCTATAAATTGGATTCAACTGGCCCTCAGCGGGGTTTTACACGCGAACAATTACAAGTGAGTCCTGACGATACTCAATTACCACCGCGGGGTCTTAACTAGCGCCGTTGCGTCTGTTGCTCTCAAGACAAGTCAACATCACATTGTTTCTGACATGACCGAGACTGTTATTTTTTCTGTCTACGGTAAATTGGCGAGGATCTTTATCCGAATACTGCCAACGCATTATACAATTGCAACTTGCGCAGTGATTATTCTGTTGTTGCTTCAGCGTAATTATTAATTCAGCATCAATGTCAAATTCTCGTTGTTTTTTTTTTGTCTTGTTGTTTGTAACCGGAGAGGTTTTATCAATAATTTTAACATCAACGATGCTAGCATCATCCATTGTGGTGTCATCATCGAAAACAATTCTTCGAAGTTGATTTATTCTTCGTACTCTGGATACTGCAAGATAGACTAAATTCGACCATTCGATGTGATTATCCACCATCCAAACAATTGTATCTGATATAGTCAATCCCTGTGAAGAATGTATTGTTGCTGCGTAACCTAGCGTCCACGGGGAATTATTAGCACGCAATGCATCTTCAACGACGCTGATATCAACCAGCACAATATCATTTAACACTAAATTCTGTCTTTGAAATCCTTCGGATTTTGGTCTTGGAATATCAACTTCTATATTCTGTTTTCGTGTATCCGAAGGTCTATAACACAACGGTACTGGAAGTGTTGCAAATTTGTCTTTATGCAATTCAAATAACTTCATCTGAAGTGTGTCTCTGACTATTTTTCTACTTGCAATTATCAAATCGTTTGGTCTCCACGTTTCCCAAAAATCATTCATGGGAGTTTCTGAAATTATTTCACGCGCTATTTCACATTGGATTTTATCCGGCTGTAATCTAATTAGCGCTTTGAATTCTCGTAATTGTTCATCAAGTGATCTATAATCAGTGGTAATTTCTTCATAATAGTCTACAAAACCCTTTAGCCATTCATGTGGGGATGCACCGATAAATGGTGGTGGTTGGCCGTGATCACCGCACATGACGACTTTTGTATTTTTCAATAACAACCACTCAAGAAATGTTTGTAATATTTTCAACGATACTGTGCATATTTCATCAAAAATACTGATTTCAGGAATGAATTTATCACCCATTCGATCAGGGGTCCATTCATCGCCTTTCCATCGAAAGAAACTATGATAAGTACAGGCATTTACCCCTCGTTGTTTCATCTCTCTGGCGAGTCTGTGAGTAGTTGTTAGGACAATCATGTTTGATTTTGAAACGCTAGCGTTTCTATGATATAATTCAATTGCACGAGTTGTCTTTCCTGACCCACCACAACCGTTTAAATAAACTGTCTTGTATCTACATATTGGATCAGATACCGGTGGTGCATTAGAAAATTCGGATTGAATCTCATCACATTTTAAATACTTTTCATCCATGGTAACATCTGCCGATTCACAATACTCATGTAGCGTCTCCTTTTTAAATCTCCAACATCCCCAATTTGCCTCCGGATCTGTGAATTTAGCTACATCTGATTTGTATTTCTCGTGGATATACATAGAATCAGTGGCTACTCTTACTGCGGTATTAGGAAATCTATTTATCATCGAAAATAAATTGATAGAAGCATAAGCTAGCATAGAACTTCTCAAATGCGTATATTGTTTAATATATCCATCACAATAGGTAACAATTGTACCTAATCGTCTTCCATCGGATAGGAAAGCGTCTTTACGATTTACAAGTTTTCCCTGTTTCGTTAAATCCGTTACAATAAAATCGTATTCAGCGATGTCTATGATCAACCGCGAAGAATATTTTGCATTGTCGTATCTTCCACCCTGGGTAAATTTACCGATTATTCTTCGTCCAAAATCTTTTGCTTGTTCTTTTTTAATTTCAAATAACTTCTTAGACCAATTCATGATTTGTTCTTCATTGAAATCTGGAAACTGTTTTCGCTGTTTGCTAATTATACGATCTAGATCGGGTTGTGGTAACTTCAAACTTCTTTCTGAGCTCGATAGCATATAATAGCTTCGGAAACAATCAACGATATTAGCATACCACAATCAATCATATATCGTAGCAACACTATTGGCATCCAGGCCTTTTCAGATATATGTCTACCAAGCCAAACATAACTACACGGATGTAACCCTGTAGCGAGTTCAAATGATATCACACGAGCGAATCCGGTTAAATCAAAATCAGGTAATGGCCCATTAATCGCAACACGAGTCATTTCATGTGTGGGGTGTCCAAATCGTTTAAAATAGTTACTACATTCTCCATACCCGAGGAAACTTCCAGGATAACACGCGGATATATCAATTGAAATCATACCGCCACGATGGTATTTTGTATTCCACAGTCCTCCATGACCAAATTTGACGCAACTCAAGTTAACGTCCTCGAGAAAATCACTTCGTGTTGGACGCCATGAGTTTTTTTCTCTTGCGAAGTGAGCTACCACTGATGGAATAGTAAAACTATCCGTTAATAGTTTTTCTTGGGAACTCTCCGGTGAAAAATCAATAGCGATTTTTCTCATTCTGTTATCTAATTCCTCAACGCGATATAATTCACCATTTGGTCTTACAAATTGATCAAATCCTATTTCGGGATCTTCATCACTTCTAAGTAACCACACTGACACAGGATCATCTTTACACAACGCATGAATAGCATCAAATAATTTCTCTTCATAGAAAACATCCCCGACGAACTCCTTAGGGATATATCTCACGGTTCTATCTCGTGGAAATATTGTTACTGCAGGTGTCCACGCGTGTTCGTTATGATCAATAATTTTAATTGGAGCTCCTCGCGATTGATATTTCGGTTCGTATAATACTTCTCTGGTTATTGTCGTTACTGATATTAGGAATTTTAATGATGCTTCTAATTTAGCTATATCAGAAATCTTTGCACCGTGCTGTTTCACTGTCAGTTCCCATTCGGTTATTTTCCTACGTCGCAGATCAGTTAGTTTATTTCCTCGGGATGCATTTGTGAAGTGTTCCATTACCCGTGTTGCTACACAATTCAGTGAACTAGAATATTTCATAGGAGCTAGTTTTGCAATATCGGGTTTATTATTTAACGGATATATCCCATAAACAATTGCTGTTACAGGATAAGATCTCTCGTAGTATGGTTTGTCAATTCCAGTTAGAATTCCTGGCTTGTAATCTCTACTCACAATGACAATTTTTTATCCTTGAGGATTGGTTCAAATTTATCCCTGATAATCCATTTGCCTTCGACTTCGATAATGAATTTTATTCTGAAAAAATACTTTTGTTGGGAATTACTTTGCAATTTACCCTTGGATTTCCAGCCCCTTGGCGGGCCAAGGTGTGAAATTATCTCAGCTGCTCTTTCATCGTTCATAGTAGCATCGATGTTGGGTACATTGACATCTTCATCAATAATTCGAAATGTCGACCAACAGTATACTGCACCGTCTCTGTAGAATTCATTAAAACACTCCCTGATTTTACCCAGTATAGTTCTATCACCGATTAGACGTTTTGGTGTATCAGAGACTCTATCGAGATTGAATTTATTATTTTTCCAAGGCTTAATTTTTGATAATCTTTGGAACTCCTTATCAAGATTGAATTTAGCATTTTTCCAGGGCTTAATTTTCGATAATCTTTGGAATTCTTTCATGGTATAATCAATGAATTTAGCATTTTTCCAGGGCTTAATTTTCGATAATCTTTGGAATTCTTTCATGGTATAATCAATGAATTTAGTATTTTTCCAAGGCTTAATTTTCGATAATCTCTTGAACTCCTTCATATTATAATTAAAACAAGTATTTAAATAGAAAAATATAGTATAATAAATCACTGCAGGTGGCTAATGATTGGATCAACAACCCCGTGTAACAAATCATGCAGAAGCGAATTTTGTGGGTATCATTTACAAAGCGTTCGCAACGGTTCTTTCGGTCCTCTCCCATGCCTCCAATGTGGGGTGGGCGTTAGAGGAAAATCACAATTATGTCTCAGTTGCGGCGGCAAACGATACAGGGAACTAAAACGCTATTATGACAAACGAATAAAAAATACCGTCGTTGACCCTAGCGATGACAAAATCATATAAACCCCTCAAGATTATATCCAGAGGTTTATAATTAAAGCAGATAATAAATTAGATAAGTAGTATTATTATACAAATGAGCCAAGATTTCAGACCCCATCTAGTGCTTGTTAATTACGAAGCCTCCAGTGATGGTGTTGTTAGAAATTGCAGACTAAAGAGGCCGGTTGGATGGGTAAAGAATTATGGGATACTTGATGTTTACAGCCGGGGGGAAGAAATATCTCTGTCACAGAGCCATCTATGAAGCATTTTACGGATTGATTACAGATGGTTTTGTGATTGATCACATAAATGGCGTGAAGACTGATAATTGTCTTGAGAATCTTCAATCCATCTCGCAGCGCGATAACCTTTTAAAAAGCAACGCTGGTAGGCACTCAAAACGCCCTAGGGGGGTCAAATCGTTTGATTTAGAAACCAAAGAGGAGAAAATATTTCAATCAATAAATGAAGCCAGTAGATACTTTGACATTTGTAGGTCTTCAATACGATTTGTTGCAAAAAATATAACTAAATTTACTCTGTCGAAAAAAATGGTCATAAAATAAAATTTGTATACATCTGAAACGATTCAAGGGAGATAAATCCTTTATGGATAAATCCACCGCAACTCACACTCTACTCACTAAGTTCCCTTGTATTATGACGTCAAAGGAATTGTGCCGTCTGCTATTACCTGTATACCTTGATTAGGCGCGCGCACGTGACTGTAATGGAGTATAATACATAGTTTCGGCGGTAGAGTTAAGAGTTGTATTTTTTATCAACTTTAACAATTTCTAAAACCTTTTATTGTCGCTTGGCTTAAACTGCAATTTAAACAGTTGTATTTATTTAGACCATCTATAATACACTTTTAGTACAGACAGCGCGCTACCTATGTTTGCTCAGCCGGAACGAGCAGGAAACACTAGTGTTTTCCATTCATGAAGTAGGTTGGAGTGGTTAAAATTCCTCTGTATACAGCTCTTTGTGATTTAATCGATAATGCATTTTGTCTAGAGAATTAGAACGGAGAATTTTTATCTAACAACTATTATTTTGTTTAGTGTTTTATTTAAAATATTTGTCTGATTTAAATGTTGTGAAACAGTATTAATAAGTAATTAAGTGAAATAAAATAACACACCCGTGAATCAACGCTATTAGTCACCTTATATATGTTATAACTCTTAATAAGCTTGGGGCTTTCGAAAGCCAATCGACCAATCAAAACTAACCAACGCCATTAACACGGGCGTGTGGTTGTCTTTTGTCAATCATGCAACCGGGTTAGTTTGGTTGCTTTTGATTGGTTGGATTGGCCGTAGAAAATCTGCCCCGTCGTTTCATGTTTGTGCTGTCTTGTGCCGTCCCACATCATTACATCACAAATTCCATCATCGTTCCATTGAATTATAATCCATCCTTAATTAGGTTAATTAAGCATATGTATGCCTACAATCTGCCGCAACACTCGAGCGGAGATATATATGGCATTCTGCCGCCCCCCACATCATTACATCACAAATTCCATCATCGTTTCATTAAATAATACCATCCTTAATTAAGTATATATGGAATTGTGCCGTCCCACATCAATCGTTTCATTGTAAATATCCATCCCTAATTAAGTATATATGGAATTGTGCCGTCCCCCAACTTTGGGCTTACTGGATGCGAAGGCAACCAAGGAATTCCAAAGATGTGTTGTCTTATATGTAACCTCTGGGTCTTTCTGACGTCATAAGGCGCCAGCGGGATTGCCAAATGGGGTTTCCTTAATTAACTTAATTAAGTATATGTAGTGATGGTCCCCCCAAGCATATCTTCTGGGCGGTCTAAGATGGTGTTTTCCACGTTAGGCCTCCTGCCGGAGATGTATGTTTCGGGTTACTTCGGGCTTACTTGGATGCGAAGGCACCCAAGGAGTTCCAAAGATGCGTGTTGTGCTGTCCTTAATTAAGTTAATAAAGTAACCTCTGGGTCTCTCTGACGTCATAGGGCGCCAGCGGGATTGCCAAATGAGTGTTATTTTTTTTAATAATTAGAGGTAAAATGTATTATATTTATATTTTTATAAAAAATATGGATATCAAAGATGTAAATTCTATAATTGCTGAAATTTCAATTTTAAAGAATCGAGGGATAATATTATCTAAAGATCTCGACTGTGACAGGATTGCCTCGGAATATGAAGACATTGAGTATCAGTCTAGTAAGGGTCGTTATGTTTTACCTAAGATGTACAGGCTCGTGAAAGAAATTCAAAAGTCCATCTATGCTTGTTTGTACGGTAACGATATTGATGTATTTATAACGCTATTTAGCACCGTTGAAGCAATACGTCAAAAGCTCGGCCAAGAGTATCAAAAACGAGCTGAAATTAGTTCTAAAGTTCGTAATCTTAGGAAAATATTAAACGAGGAAAAACCAGTATCCTAATCACATGAGCGTTACTATAAAAAAATAGGCCTACATTAATTTTCAGTAAAAAATAAAAAAATTTTTTAGCGTTTTTTGTAACACTTACATAGGATTTTCTCCTGAAAGGATACTCAGCAGTTTGGGCTTGCTCATGCAGTTATGTGCGTACTGGATGATCTGGTTGTGGTAGCAAGTAATCACCGCGACGCCTCCATTTTCACGTAGTTGTTGTTGTTGCCGCGTCGTTAACAAAAATCGTTCATCGCCGTTCTCAGATATTACAATTCTGAAACCCCCAGCGATGTTATTTCTGAAACACTTGCGGATAGCGTCGTACAGTTTAACCTTGTCGGAGATGGATACGTTAGCTTGATGGTACATTATTTAATAACTCAGCTTTTAATTGTGATAGTTTCACATTTGAAAACTCAGTTCACAAACACTATATGGTAGGTGAATCGCTTACAACTAAATTAGCCCGAGAGCGGCTAGCAGCAATTAAAAAGTTTATACCGGTTCGAGACAGACTTCGTGAGAAACTTCAACAACGACAACAAGCGCAGACTGACTTTTCTGTGTCAAGTGAACAACTGTTCGCCCCGGTAACTAAGGCGACCAGAGATGTGAAAACAGCAACTGAACGAGCAATATTTGGGGATATTCCTAAGGAAGGCAAGCGACGAGAAGTGCCTGTTCTTGGTGTGCTTGAAAAAATTGCAGCAGAGACCGAACAAACAAAAAAGTCTTTAGAAACACTTCCAGTAGATATAGTAACTACTTCACGGCAACAACAAAACAAAGAGCGAGTACTAGAAGAACTAGGTGCTACTGCAAGAAAACCAGAAGAAGAGGAAGGAGACGTTACTATAGAAAAAATGTATTCACCGCAAAGTATATTTACACACTATGCACACATCATGATTAAAAATTTTAAAGATGACAATGATTTAATTAACTTTACCGTGCGGAATTTTTCACTCTATCGAAGAGAAAGAGCTGTAAACAAAGGGTATAAAGAGTATATAAAAAACGACGAGAATTGGATAAAAAAAGTATACCTGGCAAACCCTGATAGATTTAGAATCACAGAAGGTAACCGCAATGATTTTGAGAGTTTTAAAGACGAAGTATTGAGTAGAATAGATAAAAAGTATCCAGTTGAATTTTCGGATGAAGAGGAGTCAACTGGAGATGGATATTTAGGTAGCGGCATAGTTGAAAACACTAGCGTTACTTGTCCTGGTAATATTCTCTCGGATATATCACGGCTGGAAGTTCTCATCGGGGGGAAGCGAGCCGGAAACAACTCTCCGGAAATAATTAATGAGGCAGCTGATATCTGTAGACGATTATTTGCCGGTGGTATCATGGACATTAATGTATATCGAGAACTCATTGCTGAATTAGTTGAAAATCACAAAGATGCCCATGGTTATTACAGCGATTGATCACTAATTGAAAAACTACTAGTTTTATAACAAGATGATCATACACTACAACCATGATAAACCCGTAAGCGTCTACGTGGTGAACTCACGATTGCCTGTTTATAGAGCATATTACGGAGATGGTTTCGGCAATACCATTGCGGGGTTATTTACAAGAATGGCCCCAAAAGTGGCGCCATTAGCTAAACAATTATCAATGAAGGCCATTGATATTATTCGTGATAAGGGAATCAGCGCTGTTGGAAATCTTGCCGGAAAGACATTTTCTGCCGCGAAAGATAAAATAGCATCATTGGTGCGAAATAAACCAACAGTGCTGCCATCAACTACAGTGATGCCTGCAAAAATCAGCAAAGCAATAAATAGCGCAGTGGAAGAAACACTAGCGTCGTTGGCTGCTTCGGTGACTCCGTCACCATTGACGGCTTCACCGGTAACAGATAGCGCTATCATGAACGCGATAGCAGGAGGTGGTTTGAAACGAAAACAAAAACGACGATGATTACAAAGAGTTTCACAACTGAAAACACTAGTATGTTAATAAAATGTTTAAACGAACAGCTGATCCCGCGTTTGATATGGAAGCAAAGACGATTTAGTTCGGGATTATCAATACTATTCCTATCATGCAATACAACCCGACCTACGGTCGCGAATTGAACTTCAAGTTCAAGAT
Source organism: Unio pictorum (assembly GCA_030141615.1). Taxonomy (NCBI): domain Eukaryota; kingdom Metazoa; phylum Mollusca; class Bivalvia; order Unionida; family Unionidae; genus Unio; species Unio pictorum. The sequence goes on along the minus strand of JARLTB010000005.1, from coordinate 9,646,453 downwards.
ACCAGTAAATACTTTTTGCCATGTGAAGCATTTATTGAAGTAGAAGGAGAACTCGTAACAAATGATGCTGCTCATAATGATCCACCATATGCAGATGATCCAAATATCCGAGTTGGTTTCGTCAACAATGGCATAATGGCGTTATTTGAAAGTGCAAGATATCTCATTGATGGAAAAGAAATTGAAGTTGATGTTGCAACAACAATAATCGGGCTAGCAAGATACTCCGATGATTATACAAGATCGGCTGGTCCATCTATGATGTTTGCAAAGGATATTAATAATCACGCTGATCACATTAATCATACTAGGGTAAAAGCAACACGAGATACCGCAGTTGATCCAGCACCAGCCGGATATACTAGACCAGCTGGTACCTTTGATGTCGTAGACATTAATCGCAATTTCAATCTAGGGTTTGCAACACGAGTAGCGACGTTACAAGGACAACGCCGACGGTTTTGATGTGCGATTCCGTTGCATCATATTTTCGGATTCTGCAGAAATGTTAGAAACGTTATTTATGGAGCTAAACACGCAATCGCATTAGTACGAAAAGGCGATGACAATAATGCAATTTGGCGTACTGGTGCCGCTGATGGTAAAGTTGTTTTAACTAAATTGGTACTATAGATGCCAGTAATGACCCCATCAATTACCACGGAAGAGCGGCTACTTTCATTTATGGAAACAGGTGGTAAATCATTGATAAGTTGGCTAACAACAACAACTGATGCAAAAGAGGATAATGTTAATGGTACATTTACATGGCATTTGGCATCAAAACAAGGGGTTTCAGCTCCACGCCACATATTTGTAGCTCTACAGAATAGGGATAGGTTAGGTTCCCAAGAACGCAGTCATATGATATTCGATCAATTAGGAGTAAATGAGGTTTCGCTGAGAATAAACGGACAACAAGAACCATCTGAGGATATACAACTTAATTACGGAAACAACCATATAGCACGTGTGTATCATCGGATGCTGTCATATATGGGTCGTGATCAAAATTTTGATACTGGTTTACAAATATCGCAACTTGATTTTAAAAACCTATATCCGATTTATTACTTGTCGCTGGAGCATCTTGATTTAACAAGGCAATCCGTCGTTGACATATATTTTAGGGCTTGTATAGATCCTGGTGGTGTTAATTATAGAGCGGCTGCTGTCATTCTCAGCGACAAATCAATGATACTTGAAGGTGTTGGTGGACGAATGAGAATCGTTGATGCACCAGTGGAAAATATGTAAATGAAACTTGAAGAGTTTCCAATTAGATCAATTGAAAGCATAAATGTGTTTTACAAAAAAATGACATATAGTGTTGTTAGTGTCAAGCTGACTGATGGTCAGGTCAAGAAATTGCGATCAAAATCCGCTAAAGAATGTGGAACAACAATAACGTTAAAACCAGCGCAGATGTCCGGCGGTACACATAAAATATCATTGACGGATCGTCAAATAAAACATTTCAATGATGCGCTAAAGAAACGGCGAGGGATTCAAATTGTATTTTCAAAAGCCGCAGTCGCCAACATGATAAAATCAGGTGGTATATTTCCATTGTTAGCTGCAATACCAGCATTGATTGCAGCGGCTGCCCCAGCGGTGGCGAAGGCGGCGGCGTTGGGGGCCGTTGGGACCGCTGCAGGGATGGCGTTGAAAAAGGCAACTGGGAAAGGATATAAAAAAAGGGAAAGGGTCTAAGACTACCAGGAACCCCGTATTCATGGTACAGCGGGAGATCCGTTCACGGATCCGGCCTGAGAATACCAGGAACGGTTTATTAGTTGAAAGCCCAATTCTCCCTATGTCCAATTTTGATTTAATTGATGCTGCTAAAAAACTAGCGATAAAAAACTTCAGAGGGGTTTTATGAGAGATCAATTACCGAGAAAACCTAAACACGTTGAAACCGGTATCATCAATCTTGATAACAGCAGCGGATCGGGAACTCACTGGGTTGCATACGCGATTGATCCGCGTGGGATTGTCTATTTTGATTCATATGGGTTAGCTCCGCCAAGCGAGTTTTGCGGTGTATAAATTCTTCGATGAAACTCAAAGAGTTTCCGATTTTTTATTCCACGCTGCCAACACAACAATTAAATGATCCACCGATATGCGGCCGTGAAGTATTAAATGTCCTCGCGGAGATTTCATCGTCACAGAAACCACCTCATCTGGTTGTAAATAAATACACGAGTGGGAAATTACAAGGTAATTTTAGAGAATCAATAAATTAAAAATACTAGAGTCTTTACAATAATGATTGATATTTGGGGACGATCTCTGTCAATGTCGAAACCAACCACGAAAACATCTGCGGATTCTATCGAGGATGTAAAAAAATTAATTGAAGATGAAATCGCTGAGACGTTAAATTTAGCAAGTGTTGACCCGAACGAAATAGTTGTATTTCAAGATCGCCAGGGTAAATTGAAAACCAGTAATATATCCGCGGGCGACATTTTGATACGGCAGCGCGACGCCGCTGAAAACTCTATTGCGCTGTATTCCAACGATGGACAACTTAAACCAGGCGAACTTGTGTCTACGATCACCGGCGCGATTGACGCCCAAGACAGCATGATTGCCACCCGCGGCCGTGAGCTGGATGATCATATACGAGGTTATAATAATTTTCGCAAAAATGTCGTACATAAATTCTTTGGAAGCCCGCTAGTGGTTGGCATGACTCTCGCTGAAATTAAAAACTTTCTATCTTTATTCTTTTTTAAGAAGGAGGCGGGAAGGATGATGAATGAAAATGAAATCAAGGCAAATTATCTCGATATTTACAATGATATTTCTAAACTAATAGAAAATCTTGAAAAGGTACAAAAACCCACTAACGACGTCATTGTTAAGTTTTTTGGAACCCCGCTTGTGGCTGGCATGACTCTCGCTGAAATTAGCGAGTTTATTGAGAAGCATACTCACAATGCCTACGTCGCTAATAATTTCTTTGGTGTCCCAGCTACATCTACGATGACTCTCAAAGATATTAATATGTTTATGGTGAAACAAACAACACTTAATACCATCGTTGATAAATTTTTAGGGAGAACACCTGTGTCTGAAACCACATCTCTGACAGGCCCAACCCTCGCCGAAGTTAAAAAAGCTATTGACGAACAAAAACGAATCAATGAAATGGTTAATAATTTCTCTGAGGGCTCTGAAAGTTACAATATCACGACGACATATTCTCAACTCAACGGGCATTATGGCACCCAAAAAGGTTTGGAATTTGACCTCCTTTTGATTTCATTTTTTAAAAGCCGCAATGAAACGATGATGAAATATACCGATATCAAAAAAACCTATCTCGACGTTTACGACGATATTCTTAAACTAAAAGAAGATTTTAAAAAAGTAAAGATTCCGCATCCACACAGAAGCATTAAAAATATCGTGTATATGGTCGATCATGGGGCCTTTGATTGGGTAAAAAACTCTAATGCTAAACTGAAAGTCAATACCGGGGAGTGGCCCCATGGTATCTACAGGATGACGTTAATCTCTAACAAGCAATTTGATATCATTGTGAGCGGTTAAACCTACTTTGGTGGCACCGCGACAGTAATTATCGGGGGTGAAGAAGAATTTGAGATTGTCGCGGTTGATAACACCATTAGAAAAAAAATAACCTGGTGTTTAGAATTTGTAGGTGAAGTAGACTACCCCCTGATCTACTACCCGGAAGATGGCTAATAATTGAAAACACTAGCGGGTTTAAAATAACAATGTCAATGACGAAGTCATCGATGAAATCAATTGAACCGATAATAGTCCCAGAGGTATCACAATCGCATAGATATCGATTCGACACCGTGAAAGAGTTTTCCGCGAACTTGAAATCACTTTCTGAGCGCTATCGTGAAAAAATGAAAAAATACCGACGCAGCATAGCAATCATCGACATCACCGTGTATTCGGTGTCCGGTGTGATGGCCAGCGCCGGGGTTATTTTGTCGACGGTGACCATGATGGCTCCAATTGCAGTTCCAATTGCTATCTCCGCGGCAACAACAATCGCGGCAGTCGCCACCGCGATAACTAAAAAGTTATCATCGTTTTCTCAGAAAAAACTCAGTGATTATACAGCTCGGTACCGGGTGGTATTTGACGCATACTCGAAATTATCCGAGTTGATCTCGCTGTCGATAGATAATTCGTTCATATCCGATGTTGAATTTTCCACGATGACCCAGTTGTATAACTCCGTGATGTTGAAATTGGAAATTGAAGACAGCGTTAACAATAATGTCACTCGAACTGCTTCAACGAATCGCGGAGAATACCACTCCGATACGAACAAGCATGATATCAATAACATCAACAAACCCACAATTTAGTGTGGACCTCCCTTCTCCGATTCCAGTGCGCGAGATCGCGCTGGCAAAATTACGAGTATATCATAGCTGGCCTAATATCAGATCGGTTGCATTTGGCGGTCAGCAACCCAATAACGCACTGGTGTTCTCGTATAAGAATAAACCCGATGGTACTCCGGCGTGGAAAACTGTTTCGTTACCAACTGGGTCGTACCAAATTGAGCAAATCGATGCTGAAATTCAGCGTAGAATAAAATCAATCACTGGAAAAGAATCAAAAATAGCTATTAAACTTCATGAACCGACGCTCTCGTCGTCGATCGAAATAAGCACAGAGGGATACATTGTAGATATCTATAACAGCTCGTTAAAAACAGTGTTAGGATGGCCTGAAAAACCACCGGAAAAATCCACCACCGACTTAACCACGGACGTACAATCATATCATGAAATCAATCCCAGTTATCGAGATAATTTATCTGATATAAGAAAAGGAAAAATCGCCGATAGATTTATATTTACCAACAAAGACACATTGCAATGGGATTTTATCATTAAAAGAACAGCCGACTCATCTGTTACTATTTCATTTACGCTAACTGACGTCCGTGGTTATTTTAATGAAATTAAACAAATATATGAAACACAACTAGAACAACTACGGAAAACAAAATCGCAAAAACACGTTGAAATAATAAATCAACTTATATCTGACATGGAATATATCTATGAACTAATTATTCAAACAATAATTAATGACAACGGTGACAATAAACAACGATTCCTAACCGATTACAATATCACAGAAGCCAATCTGCGTAATTTCAAATTTCCCAAATACAACGCTGATGAACTAACAAGAATTGTTAGAACCGATATCAAGGCGCTACAAAAACCAGATTTAACTGTCCTCCTCAGGTATAATAATGATCCAGATGGTGGCGGTAGGCATATTGCCCCGCACAATGTAAATATTTCAGCGGTGATTGCGCTCAATTTAGTATGTGATGCAATTGAAGGAAGCTATCAAATTAATCAATAGCTCCTCCAGGATTCCTAATTATTGAAAACCCAATTAATCCTGTCTATAATAGTTGCCATAATAATTCGTTAACGAGAATTAATTTCCGACTCACCGACCAGTCAAATAATTTAATTATCTACAAGATGAGGTGTTAGCGATTAGTTTGTTTGTAAAGTCCTAAAGACTCGATCAAATATTTGGTTGAAATCATTTATTATTTTTGTTAACTTGCAGCAGCAGAGGGTGTGTGATGACCACATCGTTGCGACCAAAATCGATTGAAAAATCGTAAAGTCTCCGTTTGCTAAATGGAGACTTATTTTTTTTTTTGGGGTTAAAATATGAGATTTCGTAGGAAGGCTCAATTTTCCGTTTTGAAGATTCAATCAAAATTTTGTCTTAAAAGGGTGGTCTGTTCACACTCTCTGCTGCTTGTTATGATAACTAATTAGTGTAGTAAGAAATGTTTAGTGTTGTGATAACTAATTAGTGTAGTAAGAAATTATTAGTGTTGTGATAACTGATTAGTGTAGTAAGAAATGATTAGTTTTGTGATAACTAATTAGTGTAGAAAAAAATGATTAGTGTTGTGATAACGAAATAGTGTAGAAAGAAATGATTAGTTTTGTAATAACTAATTAGTGTAGTAAGATATGATTAGTGTTGTGATAAATAATTAGTGTAGCAATAAATGATTAGTGTTGTGATAACTAATTGGTGTAGTAAGAAATGATTAGTGTTGTGATAACTAATTATTGTAGTAATAAATGATTAGTTTTTTGATAACTAATTAGTGTAGTAAGAAATGATTAGTGTTGTGATAACTAATTGGTGTAGTAAGAAATGATTAGTTTTGTGATAACTAATTAGTGTAGAAAGAAATGATTAGTGTTGTGATAACTGATTAGTGTAGTAAGAAATAATTAGTTTTGTGATAACTAATTAGTGTAGTAAGATATGATTAGTTTTGTGATAACTAATTAGTGTAGTGATAACTAATTTGTGTAGTAATAAATGATTAGTTTTGTGACAACTAATTAGTGTAGTAAGAAATTGTTAGTCTTGTGATAACTAATCAGTGTAGCAAGAAATGATTTGTTTTGTGATAAATAATTAGTGTAGTAAGATATGATTAGTGTTCTGATAACTAATTAGTGTAGTGATAACTAATTAATGTAGTAAGAAATGATTAGTTTTGTGATTAATAATTAGTGTAGTAAGATATGATTAGTGTTGTGATAACTAATTAGTGTTGTGATAACTAATTAGTGTAGTAAGAAATGATTAGTGTTGTTATAACTAATTAGTGTAGCAATAAATGATTAGTGTTGTGATAATTAATTAGTGTAGAAAGAAATGACTAGTGTTGTGATACCTAATTAGTGTAGTAAGAAATGATTAGTTTTGTGATAACTAATTAGTGTTGTAAGAAATGATTAGTGTTGTGATAACTAATTAGTGTAGTAAGAAATGATTAGTTTTGTGATAACTAATTAGTGTAGAAAGAAATGATTAGTGTTTTGATAACTAATTAGTGTAGTAAGAAATGATTAGTTTTGTGATAACTAATTAGTGTAGTAAGATATGATTACTGTTGTGATAACTAATTAGTGTTGTGATAACTAATTAGTGTAGTAAGAAATGATTAGTGTTGTGATAACTAATTAGTGTAGCGATAAATAATTAGTTTTTTGATAACTAATTAGTGTAGTAAGAAATGATTAGTGTTGTGCTAACTAATTAGTGTAAAACATAAATGTAAAAAAATCCAGTTAGTCCTTGCGGGCTCTACCCACTACATTTCAATGTTCATGCAAACGTTTTGAAATACCATTATTGAGAATACATGTTGATAAGCATTTCAATCTTGAAATGAATATTAAATTTGTTTTACAAATTTCTCGCTTGGCATTAGCTGTTTGTGACTGTAAATATGTTACATTTTTTTCTATGTGATTTACCAAGAGATGGAAAAGCTACCTCGATAGCGTAACTTTCGAATTTCAATGTGTATAAATCAATGTGCAGAATAAGTATATCTTTTCTTTTGTGTAATGAAAAGGATTCAGCCATTGAGTGTAAGGAATAAATGGACAGATTTCCAAATGTTTCGTTCTTTTAACTGCCGGAGTAAATGTTACATAAATTAGTTTTATTAAAATATCATAAATACCGTTTCGATCCGTAATCCTTTATATTGTTAATTTTTCCTGCAACTAATTGAGTTGTTCAAGTTCTTCTCTATTTGGCATCATGCATCATTTGATTTATTAATTCTTATATTATTGTTTTACGAACTTTCAATAACGCAGTGTTAGACACAAGGAAATAAAAATTGTTCCTCAATATAATATGTGCATGCTCTTGTGTAATCGTTTGTTTAGATCCTCCGACCATATACTCTTTGCAAAGTTTCTACAGAGTGATAGAAAAGCAATCCCTTAACGTGACCTGTAAGGCCGATAGTAATCCTCAGCCATATGATATCGTCTGGTTTCTACGTGGGGAGGCATATGATTCCTCCGTGCTGTACTTCAACTCAGTGTCACGGAACAATTCAGGCAACTACACGTGTTCAGCGATAAACAACATGACATCTATGGCTGGCGTACAAAGGACAGGCTCTGACACAAGGAGGATTGAGGTTGACGTTTTGTGTAAGCTATGGCAGTCTGACAACAAAGTTATTAAGTGTTGCGAGTAATTTGTTTAGTTAATTTTTTAATTATTTTTTAATATAAATAAGACTCGTTAAAGAATCACATATAAATGTTTTACATCACATGCATAGGCGGTTAGTTGTGTCTGAAAATACTTCTGGTCAAACGTTATTGGTATATGAGCATAACCTGAAAATAAATGCCTAAATAACCTTTATAGTGTATATTTCGTCTTTAACCTTGTGAAATGTGAAGTAATGTAGTGGAGCGTCACTTATAATACAAAGATTCGATAAGATATGAAAAAACTCGTGCGACTGCTTTCATTGAGAAATCGTTTGAAGAAAAAAAACTCGTGTGACTGCTTTCATGGAATTTTTGTTTGGAACAATCCCATGTGACTGCATTCGTGAAATTATTTTTGGAAAAAACACTCGTGTGACTGCTTTCCTGATGCTTTCTGTATAATGATAATGCGATCTAATCAGTGATAGTTCTTTCAGTCTGATCTACATTTCCACCATTTTTAAATGTCTGTATATTAAACCTTTCTTAACGTTTTATGTAAGAAATCTGAACATATTATTTAAATATCATCGACATTTTAATTGGCATGAGGAATATTTTCAAATAATTGATGAAATAAGGCTAATTAATTTCATATGCGCATGAATGAGCTTCCTGAACATATCATGTTCTGTATTTTCATGAATATGTGAACAATTTATGTGAATTTAGGTCTCTGTATGAAAAAGAATGTAAGTAAATACATATACCTTCAAGTGAAAACGTGTTTTAATGTATTAAAAATATATTTGGCTGGATAAATTTTGTGTCGGGTTAAAATATGGATTGAGCTTAATTTATATTATTTCCGCAGCAAGTAAGCATTGTGATCAAACGTTTCACAGGGTTTTGTTATATATATATATATATATATATATATATATATATATATATATATATATATATATATATATATATATATATATACATAGGTAAAGAGATTTGTTTTCTTTCATATGCTAGGAATAAAAGGATGACATTTCACTATAACGATGAAATGTAACATGTTTATCTTTGAAAAGGCATAATAGGCCTTAACGAGTATACCGTGGACGAATAAGTATCTTGTTTTATTTATTTTAAGTAATTGATAATGTCTTACTAAACAGATGATAACCGGACGATCTTCCATTTTAATGCAAAACTCATACAGCTTAAAGCCTCCTAGTTTGAAATGTCATAGAGAATTCCCGCCAGTTTTGTAGTAAACGTGATACACATTGTGAGAGCTGGAAATATCACTTTGAAGCAAACACAAACACCGTCTTGCCAACGTTTCTTCAATGGCTCTATTCGACACACATTTTCAGATCCACCGACCATATTCTCTCCGACCAGCCACTACAAAGTAATAGAGAATCAAACCTTGGATGTCACATGCCAGGTCATTAGCAATCCTACGCCTGATCAACTATTCTGGTCCCCAAGTGGGGAGGCGTATTTCTCCAAGCTGTACTTCAAATCTGTGTCACGCAACAATTCAGGAAACTACACATGTACAGCCAGCAACACGATGACAACAGATGGCGCACAACATACTGGCTTGGATACAATGCAGATTGAGGTGGACGTTTTGTGTAAGCAATCTGACAACATATTGTTAACTATTGTGAGTACTTTGATGATGTGATTACTGGCACGCGGCCTCGAACAAATTATGTTTTGATATAAATAAAGAGCGTTAAAGAACGACAAAAAAATGTACATCACACGGCTTTACAGTTGGTTCCGTCTGAAAATGCTTATGTTTAAACTTTAATGGTATATACGATTATCCTGTGTTTAAACTTTAATGTTATATACGATTATCCTGTGTTTAAACTTTAATGGTATATACGATTATCCTGTGTTTAAACTTTAATGGTATATACGATTATCCTGTGTTTAAACTTTAATGGTATATACGATTATCCTGTGTTTAAACTTTAATGGTATATACGATTATCCTGTGTTTAAACTTAATGGTATATACGAGTATCCTGTGTTTAAACTTTAATGGTATATACGATTATCCTGTGTTTAAACTTTAATGGTATATACGATTATCCTGTGTTTAAACTTTAATGGTATATACGATTATCCTGTGTAAAGAAGCCCCCTAATATATTGATATTTCACCTTGTGAAACTTGAGGTAATGTAAGGATAGCGTTAATTATTATACAAAGATTCGGTAAGATATCATACAAATCTTGTATGACTGCTTTCAAGACCTTTGTCATAAAATGATCTAATTAGTCATAGTCTTTAATCTCTGATTTACATTTCCACAGTTTTCAGATGTCTGTCTAATTTACATTTCCACAATTTTCAGATGTCTGTCTGTAAACCCTCCCTTAGCGAACATATCTGTAACGTTAGTTTTCTGTTCGAAAAATGAATGAAAATATATTTCTCTTCAGTGAGGACTTTTTCATTTTTGTAAACTTTTAGCGATCGCTAAAGTATGGGTTTAACTTAGCTGATATATCTTTGTAACTACTACACATACTGATAAAACTCATCCGGGTTTGTGTCCTGTTATTTACCGGAAGTAAAGAGGGGTTTTGTCCTCTCATGTATAGGAAGTAAAGAAGGTTTTCGTTCTGTCATTTACCGGAAGTAAAAAGGGGTTTTGTCCTGTCATGTATAGGATGTAAAGAGGGTTTTTGTTCTGTCATTTACCGGAAGTAAAGAAGGTTTTTGTTCTGTCATTTACCGGAAGTAAAGAGGGGTTTTGTCCTGTCATGTATAGGATGTAAAGAGAGTTTTTGTTCTGTCATTTACCGGAAGTAAAGAGGGGTTTTGTCCTGTCATGTATAGGAAGTAAAGAGGGTTTTTGTTCTGTCATTTACCAGAAGTAAAGAGGGTTTTTGTCTTGTCATTTACCAGAAGTAAAAAGGCCTTCGTCCTATCATTTACTAGAAGTAAAGAATCTTCTTTATGTCATATACTAGGGGTATCATGGATGAAGTTTCAATACAACAATAAAATGGAACAAGTTTATTTTTGCAAACAAATAATAGGTATTAACGGCTTTCAAACATATATGGTAGGCGAAGGATGACCTTGTTTTATTTATTGTAAGTAATGCCTTACCTAATTGATGATAGCCCGATTATCTTCCATTTTAAATTATATTGAAATGTCAACCATTTCCTGTCAGTTTTGATCAGTGAATATAACGATTAAACAGAAACAAACGATGTGTTGCCAAATTTACCTCTTTTACTCTATTCAACACTCTGTTTCAGATCCACCAACCGTATTCGTTGAGACTGAATTCTACCAAGTGAAAGAGAGTCAAACCTTTAATATTTCCTGCCGGATCATTAGTAACCCTCCGCCTGATCAGATATTCTGGTTCCCAAGTGGGGAGGCGTCTGATCCCTCCAGGTTGTACTTCAAATCTGTTTCACGGAACAATTCGGGAAACTACAGTTGTACAGCTAGAAACACCATGACACCAACAGTTGGCGGACAATATAAAGGTTCGGACACACGGCAGATTGCGGTCGACATCTTGTGTAAGCACCTGAATGAATGTACACTTCTGATAGCGATCATTCATTGAAGGATAAGCGCTATAAGTCAGTAAAAAAGTAAACTGTGTTCAATAATAATAATAATAATAATAATAATAATAATAATAATAATAATAATAATAATAATAATTTTAATAATAATAATAATAATAATAATAATAATAATAATAATAATAATTCATATTCATATTAATTCTTAAAAATATATCAGAAGTATAAAACAATTATTTATTTATTTTTAAAACATGGCGAAGTTATGTTACATTTCCCATTCGTATGTTTATCAGAGTTTTCAACTAATCTTTCAAGTCTCATCAGTGTTCATGTTACCCATTGGAATTTAACGTTACTCGATTCATGTTACCCCTTGGAATTTAACGTTATTCGATTAATGTTACCCCTTGGAATTTAACGTTATTCGATTCATGTTACCCATTGGAATTTAACGTTATTCGATTCATGTTACCCATTGGAATGTATCGTTATTCGATTCATGTTACCCATTGGAATTTAACGTTATTAGATTCATATTACCCATTGGAATGTATCGTTATTCGATTCATGTTACCCACTGGAATTTAACGTTATTCGATTCATGTTACCCATTGGAATTTAACGTTATTCGATTGATGTTACCCATTGGAATGTATCGTAATTCGATTCATGTTACCCATTGGAATTTAACGTTATTCGATTCATGTTACCCTTTGGAATGTATCGTTATTCGATTCATGTTACCCATTGGAATGTAACGTTATTCGATTCATGTTACCCATTGGAATTTAACGTTATTCGATTCATGTTACCCATTGGAATGTATCGTTTTTAGATTCATGTTACCCATTGGAATTTAACGTTACTCGATTCATGTTACCCCTTGGAATTTAACGTTATTCGATTCATGTTACCCATTGGAATGTATCGTTATTCGATTCATGTTACCCATTGGAATTTAACGTTATTCGATTCATGTTACCCCTTGGAATTTAACGTTATTCGATTCATGTTACCCATTGGAATTTAACGTTATTCGATTCATGTTACTCATTGGAATTTAACGTTATTCGATTCATGTTTCCCATTGGAATTTAACGTAATTCGATTCATGTTACCCATTGGAATGTATCGTTATTCGATTCATGTTACCCATTGGAATTTAACGTTATTAGATTCATGTTACCCATTGGAATGTATCGTTATTCGATTCATGTTACCCATTGGAATTTAACGTTATTCGATTCATGTTACACATTGGAATTTAACGTTATTCGATTGATGTTACCCATTGGAATGTATCGTAATTCGATTCATGTTACCCATTGGAATTTAACGTTATTCGATTCATGTTACCCTTTGGAATGTATCGTTATTCGATTCATGTTACCCATTGGAATGTAACGTTATTCGATTCATGTTACCCATTGGAATTTAACGTTATTCGATTCATGTTACCCATTGGAATGTATCGTTTTTAGATTCATGTTACCCATTGGAATTTAACGTTACTCGATTCATGTTACCCCTTGGAATTTAACGTTATTCGATTCATGTTACCCATTGGAATGTATCGTTATTCGATTCATGTTACCCATTGGAATTTAACGTTATTCGATTCATGTTACCCCTTGGAATTTAACGTTATTCGATTCATGTTACCCATTGGAATTTAACGTTATTCGATTCATGTTACCCATTGGAATTTAACGTTATTCGATTCATGTTTCCCATTGGAATTTAACGTTATTCGATTCATGTTACCCATTGGAATGTATCGTTATTCGATTCATGTTACCAATTGGAATGTATCGTTATTCGATTCATGTTACCCATTGGAATTTAACGTTATTCGATTCATTTTACCCATTGGAGTTAAACGTTATTCGATTCATGTTACCCATTGGAATTTAACGTTATTCGATTCATGTTACCCGTTGGAATTTAACGTTATTCGATTCATGTTACCCATTGGAATTCAACGTTATTCGATTCATGTTACCCATTGGAATTTAACGTTATTCGATTCATGTTACCCCTTGGAATTTAATGTTATTCGATTCATGTTACCCCTTGGAATTTAACGTTATTCGATTCATGTTACCCCTTGGAATTTAACGTTATTCGATTCATGTTACCCCTTGGAATTTAACGTTATTCGATTCATGTTACCCATTGAAATTTAACGTTATTCGATTCATGTTTCCCATTGGAATTTAACGTTATTCGATTCATGTTACCCATTGGAATTTAACGTTATTCGATTCATGTTACCCATTGGAATTTAACGTTATTCGATTCATGTTACCCCTTGGAATTTAACGTTATTCGATTCATGTTACCCATTGGAATTTAACGTTATTCGATTCATGTTACCCATTGGAATTTAACGTTATTCGATTCATGTTACCCCTTGGAATTTAACGTTATTCGATTCATGTTACCCATTGGAATTCATCGTTATTCGATTCATGTTACCCATTGGAATTTAACGTTATTCGATTCATGTTACCCATTGGAATTTATCGTTATTCGATTCATGTTACCCATTGGAATTCATCGTTATTCGATTCATGTTACCCATTGGAATTTAACGTTATTCGATTCATGTTACCCATTGGAATTTATCGTTATTCGATTCATGTTACCCATTGGAATTTATCGTTATTCGATTCATGTTACCTATTGGAATTTATCGTTATTCGATTCATGTTACCCATTGGAATTTATCGTTATTCGATTCATGTTACCCATTGGAATTTATCTTTATTCGATTCATGTTACCCATTGGAATTTATCGTTATTCGATTCATGTTACCTATTGGAATTTATCTTTATTCGATTCATGTTACCCATTGGAATTTATCTTTATTCGATTCATGTTACCCATTGGAATTTAACGTTATTCGATTCATGTTACCCATTGGAATTTAACGTTATTCGATTCATGTTACCCATTGGAATTTAACGTTATTCGATTCATGTTACCCCTTGGAATTTATCGTTATTCGATTCATGTTACCCATTGGAATTTATCTTTATTCGATTCATGTTTCCCATTGGAATTTATCGTTATTCGATTCATGTTACCCATTGGAATTTAACGTTATTCGATTCATGTTACCCCTTGGAATTTATCGTTATTCGATTCATGTTACCCATTGGAATTTATCGTTATTCGATTCACGTTTCCCATTGGAATTTATCGTTATTCGATTCATGTTACCCATTGGAATTTAACGTTATTCGATTCATGTTACCCATTGGAATTTAACGTTATTCGATTCATGTTACCCATTGGAATTTATCGTTATTCGATTCATGTTACCCATTGGAATTTAACGTTATTCGATTCATGTTACCCATTGGAATTTAACGTTATTCGATTCATGTTACCCCTTGGAATTTAACGTTATTCGATTCATGTTACCCATTGGAATTTATCTTTATTCGATTCATGTTACCCATTGGAATTTATCTTTATTCGATTCATGTTACCCATTGGAATTTATCTTTATTCGATTCATGTTACCCATTGGAATTTATCTTTATTCGATTCATGTTACCCATTGGAATTTAACGTTATTCGATTCATGTTACCCATTGGAATTTATCTTTATTCGATTCATGTTACCCATTGGAATTTATCGTTATTCGATTCATGTTACCCATTGGAATTTATCGTTATTCGATTCATGTTACCCATTGGAATTTATCGTTATTCGATTCATGTTACCCATTGGAATTTATCTTTATTCGATTCATGTTACCCATTGGAATTTATCGTTATTCGATTCATGTTACCCATTGGAATTTATCTTTATTCGATTCATGTTACCCATTGTAATTTATCTTTATTCGATTCATGTTACCCATTGGAATTTATCTTTATTCGATTCATGTTACCCATTGGAATTTATCGTTATTCGATTCATGTTACCCATTGGAATTTATCGTTATTCGATTCATGTTACCCATTGGAATTTAACGTTATTCGATTCATGTTACCCATTGGAATTTAACGTTATTCGATTCATGTTACCCATTGGAATTTATCTTTATTCGATTCATATTACCCATTGGAATTTATCGTTATTCGATTCATGTTACCCATTGGAATTTATCGTTATTCGATTCATGTTACCCATTGGAATTTAACGTTATTCGATTCATGTTACCCATTGGAATTTAACGTTATTCGATTCATGTTACCCATTGGAATTTATCTTTATTCGATTCTGTTTTGCATTCTCCATACTAAAACTGTGAAACGTTAATCAACAATTTCATCTGCAGAATGTCGAAATATATATTTTTAGATATTTCCTTAGACTATTATGTAAATTGAATTGTCGTTGTTTATTTTTATTTATTTTATAATTTTATTTTCATTATATCATATTGTAATGTAAGATTTATGTTGGACTTTAACCTATTCCGAAATTAAGTTTATATTCTACTTCAACTGAATTATTTAATTTTTAAAATTATTTTGTAAACAACTAACACATTGCTAAAATATTCTCTAATATCAGGATCATCGTTGCTAGAAGAAAACATGTTTTTATTTGGGTCTCATATAAAATCATTCATCAGGAGTTACCACAAATATTGATATACATAATGTACATAACAACATCGTACGTTTTATATTCAGTTCCTTTTGTTATCCAACTAAATTTAAATTTGCTTAAATTGCCTCAGTTTTTCTTACGTTCGACACTTACATCTTACATGCATGCGAAAAAACATTAACTGTATTGTTTTACGTAGAACATTTTAAGTGACGCAAGCATGATGGTGATAAAAATAAAAATGAACTTATATAACGTCATTTTAGGTAATCTTTAGGTAAGTTCTGATTCCGTCTTGGGTGGTTGATACCTCATCCTGTATATCAGCTACAACTGCTGATAGAGATGTGTCCACACACATTTTGTCAAGCAATATGATTGGTGTTCGTAAATCCAAACAGTCCCCTCTATGATTACAATTGGTCTTCACGGACATAACGTGTCCTACAATCTTAACATACACATTGAATACTTGCTGATCTGTCCAATGAATAGCTTATCAGACTAATGTATACTGTATCTGACATTAAATCGAAACCCTAAACTTTGGACGGTGTCATTCCAAACTAACAATTTGTGGAGAAAGGTGGTTGCTTAAAGGGACGGACTGGCTGCATAACTTAAGATAGTGACTGATTTTAGAGGGTGTTTAATTATCCGATACTTTCGTGCGAGATCATCGAATATATTTTTGATGTTGTCCCCACTTTTTCGGCTTTGGTAGATAAAAATGTTTATAAATATATGACTACACATTTGGTAAGATATAAAATAATTCCGTCTTCGTTGTTTTGTCGGTGTTTAAATCCAGATCTTCAGGCTCCATCTTTAAGACACGAT
Organism: Unio pictorum; assembly: GCA_030141615.1. NCBI lineage: Eukaryota > Metazoa > Mollusca > Bivalvia > Unionida > Unionidae > Unio > Unio pictorum. The sequence goes on along the minus strand of JARLTB010000005.1, from coordinate 9,629,426 downwards.
ATTTAGGATCAGTAATGATTCATGTCATCTCTAAGACACGATATTTAGGATCAGTAATGATTCATGTCATCTCTAAGACACGATATTTAGGATCAGTAATGATTCATGTCATCTCTAAGACACGATATTTAGGATCAGTAATGATTCATGTCATCTCTAAGACATGATATTTAGGACCAGTAATGATTCATGTCATCTCTAAGACACGATATTTAGGATCAGTAATGATTCATGTCATCTCTAAGACACGATATTTAGGATCAGTAATGATTCATGTCATCTCTAAGACACGATATTTATGATCAGTAATGATTCATGTCATCTCTAAGACACGATATTTAGGATCAGTAATGATTCATGTCATCTCTAAGACACGATATTTAGGATCAGTAATGATTCATGTCATCTCTAAGACACGATATTTAGGATCAGTAATGATTCATGTCATTCAATTTATAACAAGAACTGATTTTGATTTATATATTTTCAGATAACGCTTCAATTGCAGAATTTACAGCCAAAGATAACATTTATGAACTATTCGAGAATAGCTCTCTACAACTTCACTGCCGTGTAGAGAGCAATCCATTCTCGATAATATCATTGTACCACGGTGATAATTTGAAACTCAGGGCTCAAAACACACAGGAACTAACGTACACGAATACAGTAGGATGTCTTGATGCCAGCAAATACACTTGCAGTGCCAATAATGCACTGATGAATGGAGCTACAGTGTCTGCTGATGCTTATATAAAAGTTCTTTGTAAGTAAATACTCCCATTTGCTTTTCTGATGCATGTAAAAGATAGCAACTAAAGAATAAACACCTTTCATTACATTATAGTCATGCAAATTCTTCGTATAGGACGTAATGATTTCCCATGGCATAGAGATGCTAAATTCAACTATTGGTCTTGCGAAAAACATATCAAAGAGTTCACTGGTTCTCTCCCATTAAGTCTGTGAAACATGGGTTAAGTTGATGAGAAGTCAGGATCAGCTTGGTGACCGAAGTATTTTGCAAACGCGAATTCATATTACTAGTTCAGTAAGTGTGCTGATGAAAATATGGTGCAAACATGGGGCATAAATAATGGAATCCGTTGAAAACCCTATGCTTAACCTGCGTGCTAACACTCGGGATAGTGATGAAAGTGATTAAGCATACCTTCTCAAAGACACGAGCATCTCAATTTATACTTTAAATTTATACAACACGATCCCCGCGAGATCCCCATTAGCCTTGTACTCGTGGATGGATAATATTACAATCGATGTGGGCATATGCAGAACCCCTCCATGTATATATATATATATATATATATATATATATATATATATATATATATATATATATATATATATATATATATATATATATATATATATATATACTCCTAAGTTCCAAGTATGTAGGCTGCAAAACGTACAAAGTAATGCCATAGCACATGCGCACGCACTCAGTCACCTAAACACCCACGGATGAGCGGATAAGCATAATCACATAATCCCCGAACTATTACATGACGCATGGATAGATTCATGGACATTAAGTAAGTTAAAACTTAAGTCTGCGCAATCAAAGCATTATTCCCAGTGTTTCCTGTTATACCAATCTGTATTGAAATTTACGTTTATATACAAACGTGTCACTTTTCGGACCTAATATATAAATCAGGGCGAGTTTGCACATCTAGAAACCATTCTGAGTTATACCCCAAAGTGTAATGTTTCTAAAATGGGCCATATGAACTGGAGATAGAGAGGAATATTTAGCAACTACATATATAATCTGGTAAGGAAGAAACTCAGACAACCATCACAATCAAAGTGGGACTTTATCGTCAGGAGGATAAATCCAGCACTATTCTTTATTGGAATGAAACTAGTGACTGATAGACTGCTGTATGTAAGCCTAAATTCCAAGTTCACCAAGTTCTCTATTGTTGTAGGTCATGCTCGAAAGAAAGTTTCTGAGGAAGAAGAAAACAACAACACATATTGCAACATATTCAGTTAGTTATGCAAAACACACATACTCATGACGAAAAGCATGACACTGGCTGCATCAACGACAATGGAAAGAGACTCCGACTTGTAACAATAAAGTCATTGACTACACAAGTATTGCACTCAGAGACATTCGCAACCTCGCCTTGATATTACCAGATCGGAAGACATAGAATCAGATTGGTCATCTCATTGTCCAATTCAAATTGAAAAGATCACGTCATGATGTGAATGTGATACTTGAAGTGACTATTATGTCTTGGTGGCAAGGGTGGGACTTATACTGAGGAAATCAAAGATTTGAGATCTCCGAAAATATTGTCCAAAATCCAAGACTCTACGACCAAGTTGTATTTTAATATAGCAATGATACAAACTTCAGCGCTCTACAATATCAAAAAAAGTTTGCAATATACAACTTGAAAAACGCAATGGTGGATGTTGTGAATATTGGGCATTAGAAAATGCAAAACTTGATAATGGATTACAGCAACAAGTTGGATAAAGGATGATAAATGAATATCGATCTGAACATTCATACTCGACACAAACTCTAGCAATATTTGACAGACACCGATAAAGAGGGAAAGAGATCAGCAGGAAGAGAAAAGAACAATTATGTGTAAAACCTCGCAACTTAAACTGAGAATTTAGCGGTCCTCAAATAAATTAACCAAATTACACAAAGACATGAATAGAACAGTGGGATAAAAGGAGAAACAAGATCATTGGATTCAGCACTATAAAGCCATACTCAATATATAACAACGGCCGCATGATAATTGCATACATTCAAGAAGCAGATCTAGACCTAGTATAGCCATTGATGAAATTTACAAAGTTGAGGTAAGCGAAGCAGAAGTTTGAAAAATATCAAAGCACCTGGCGAAGATAGAGTTTGTGCACAAATGCTAAATGCAGGAGAATAAATTCCAAAGAGTCTGTGCCAGATCATCTAGAAAATAGGAATCATCAACAACGGAATGTTATGCATTCATAACAGTGAAGTTTCCCAAAAAGGTGGGACCCGGGGAAAGGCATTATTCGAGATGGATCGATGTCTCTCATCAGCAGTTTACCGCCGCATCATCTTATTAATAATCTCAGCTCCCGCCAAGAACTATTCAGATTTCATCCAGAAAAAGAGATATCAGACTTCGTTAGATTCCGGAACAATGTAATCAACTGAATAACTCTCTATGGAGTTTGTGGATTTTGAGAACGCTTTCGACAGTTTACATAGGTAATCGTTATGGACGTTTTAAAGGCATTATGGCATCCAGCACAAAATAGCCAAAACTGTCAGAGAACCATATCATGACTTCTAATACGGAGATTTACACATTGGCCACCTAATAGTTTCAAATTGGAGACTGGAATGAAACAATACTGCATTATGTCACCATTTCTCTTTCTACGTGCAATGAAATGACGGACTAAATAATTGAAATGAAATGGAACACGTGGATATCGAATATACACATGATATTAGTGTTCACTTCAGCTTGTGCCAGAGCATTCAAAGGAAGATAGTGTTTACAGCAGAAATTGCAAGCGTAATCGCTCTCTGTCAACAATTCGTGAAGATCAATTCGAGGTAAACCAACCGGTTACAGGTACTGCACGAGGTATAAGATTTCACCCATTTGGACAGCGAGGTGTCAGCAAATGCTGACAACCGGATGGAGATAAAAACACGAATCAGCAATGAGAACCGTGCCTTTGTAATGCTTTGAACTAACTGGTTAACAAACCTAAGCAGGATAACCAAACTAAGAATCTTCAAAGGTAACGACCTCTTAGTGGTGTTGTATAATTCTGCGTGCAGTTAAAATAAAAACGATTTCTATTGCAAAAAGGATGGAAACATTCCACAAGAAGCGTCTCCCAAAAGTTAAAAGACTTTTCTGGTCAAACACCTTCTGAAATGAAGAATTCCGAATATCTTCAGTTCAACCATCGCATCACATATGAGATGGAAACGTTGGATATGGCCTCGGCGCAAGTGCAAAGTGTCATCCCATTACACGTTGCAAAGTAATCCTTCACTAGACACCATAGGTTTTAAAAACCAAAGATGCAAGCAAAAGGACATTGCGACAGAATACAAAGAAATATTTTTAAAGCAGTGACCTGACTTTGGAACCAAGGGCAGCAGATGAACCACAATTTCACGGTTTGTACGGCACGGAGAGGATTGAATTTTACTTAGTTTGTATTAGATAGTTTGTAAGCATGTTTCTGTAGAAATGAAAACGTTGTTGTTGTTGTTGATGTTGTTGTTGTTGATGATGATGATGTTGATGATGATGATGATGCTTAAATAAAAGCAAACGCGAAAGATGATTGATGCTTTTATGGGGGTAAGGGAAACGTGGTGGTCGTTCATATCATTCCATCCGTAGAATAAAGTTAACACTAATCTGATCTGACTTTGAAAAGTTTTTTTTAAAAAAATGAACGAAATATAACTTAAACAATGCATATATATATATATATATATATATATATATATATATATATATATATATATATATATATATATATATATATATGTATGTATGTATGTATGTATGTATGTCTGTGTGTCTGTGTGTGTGTGTGTGTGTGTGTGTGTGTGTTACTATTTATGTATTTTACCAAATTATTAAAATTATCAAACACATATTTAGCAAAATAGCGTTCAATTTACGCATAATATAACTCTTAATCATTTCACGCTATGCATTGAACAGGTAAACCTGGTATCCCCACAGAGTTTGAAATAAATGGAAGAGGTAATGATTTTGTCACACTGGAGTGGACACCAGGATTTCGAGGCAGCAATCCGCAGTATTTCTTCATTGAGTACAGAATACTTCCTAATGGGACATGGCTGACAACATCTCCAGTTTCAGAAGATACGAATTTGAAAAAGCAATACTTCACCGTATACGGTCTTCAACAAGAAACAACTTACGAGTTCCAAATGTTCGCTATAAATAAAGTTGGACTAAGTACTTATACAAATGTCATCAATGGAACAACGTCTGGTAAGCTATTATTAGATTATCAAAACGTAAAGCATTCCTATTTCTCCGCATTATCCGTTGAATAATATTTACATTTTTCTAGCATAGTTTTGTACAAAAATGTTTTTACGTCCGTAAATGGGAACGGAAAGGGGACTGCGATAATATCGAATAACAGTACAATGGGGAAAATAAAGTGACAAAGTAGAATGATTGGATAGTAACTGCTGAAGTATTTAACCTCTTTCAAAAACTTATATGTATACATTGCTAAGGTTTCAAGCAAACCCCAGTCTCATAATAATAAACGTGGTGGTTGCATTATTTGCTTTATGCTAAGTTAAATAATTCACGTAAGTGTCATTCTATTGATGAATATTGCAAATAAGCTCTTAACAAATGTTGATAAATATATCGTGTTACGAATTGTCTATAACAGTACCATATTACGAGTTGTCCATGACAGTACCATGTTACCAGTTATCCATGACAGTACCGTGTTACCAGTTGTCCATGACAGTACCGTGTTCCCAGTTATCTATGACAGTACCGTGTTACCAGCTGTCCATGACAGTACCATACTACCAGCTGTCCATGACAGTACCATATAACCAGCTGTTAATAACAGTAGCCCGTTTCCAATTGTTCATGACAGTACGTTGTTACCAGCAGTTGCCCAAGACACTATAATGTTATCAGTCATCCATGAGAGTACCATGTTACCAGATGTCCATGAAAGTACCATGTTACCATTGTCGATCGCATTACCAAATTACATGTTGTTCATGAAAGTACCATGTTACCATTGTCGATCGCATTACCAAATTACATGTTGTTCATGAGAGTACCATATTACCAGATGTTCATGAAAGTACCATGTTACCATTGTCGATCGCATTACCAAATTACATGTTGTTCATGAGAGTACCATATTACCAGATGTTCATGAAAGTACCATGTTACCATTGTCGATCGCATTACCAAATTACATGTTGTTCATGAGAGTACCATGTTACCAGATGTTCATGAAAGTACCATGTTACCATTGTCGATCGCATTACCAAATTACATGTTGTTCATGAAAGTACCATGTTACCATTGTCGATCACATTACCAAATTACTTGTTCATGAGAGTACCATGTACCAGTTGTGTTAATAACATTAGTTGAATTAATATTTTAAACATTACTACAATATGTACAGTTTAAATGGTATATATGACTTGTATTAATTACACAATGAACAATATGTACAGTTTAAATGGTATATATGACTTGTATTAATTACATAATGAACGGTTTAGAAAGAAAAAACAACTATGAAAAATGACGATCACATCTAAATCGTCAGATTTCAAAACTCTTTTAATGTAGATGAATGTAATTGTTCATTTCTTTGAGTCTAGCTTCTAAATATTAGAATCTAACGGGGGATGAAAAGAAAAACATTCATTTTGCTAAACACATCGGCTATAGCCGATGCAGGTACCAATGCGACAAAATATTCGTATTCAAATTAATCACGAACAATATAGTGCAAAACTGAACCTCGTGCAGTACCATTAGTAAAGCCAGCTGTTTAACGGTCTAATCAGCCGTTGAGTCCGCTGTGTACGATAAAAGGTACATTTCGCAAAGCCTGCACGACTGTATCCAGCAGAATTAGACATGATATCGCAGTTTCCGATCTATCGTATACTTTCCAAATTTCCTTGATCAGAACTGGCTCTAATTGAAACATTTTACCCCTGGTCTGCTTGAAGCCACTCCACTGTCAGTTTTCTGGGTCCAAATATTTACTAGAAACTGTCAAAATATGTATTGTAAACTCTCCAAATATTTACTGAAAACTGTCTAAATATTTACTGAAAACTGTCCAAATATTTACTGAAAACTGTCTAAATATTTACTGAAAACTGTCCAAATATGTATTGTAAAGTCTCCAAATATCTACTGAAAACTGTCTAAATATTTATTGTAAACTGTTCAAGGGACATGATTTAGTCCCATGACGAGGGCTCTTTGACACCGTGGTAAATGAAAAAAAAGTAATGTCCTCTCTATTGCAATAATAGTGATCTAACTCATTGGACATATATGAATTTACATAGACCTTTGGGGGTAAATATTATTACAACAGTCATACATGCTTTTGTCAGCAATGGTTATGTTCTGTGTATATATGAATAACCTTCGTAGAAAATCAAGGTAATAGTCTACCTGACTAGTGACATATGTTTTGTAAACAACATATTCATAGCTAATACTATGATGATTATTGATTAAATATTCAGATCATTATTAATTGTAAACGTGGTTACCTCGGTTTGATTTAAAAACAGTCTTGGTTATCACTAGAAGATTACTGAAATCAAATTGTACATTTAGATGACAGACTTTTCAGAAAATGGTTTTTGCGACATGGGTCAAGTGGAGGCGTAGATAAAGTTGATTATGTTAGGATGATTAATTTCTACCTTAACATCCCAATTGCAATCAGTCATGTTGTCATGTTCAGATTTTAATTTTGGTGGATTTATTTTTTTTAAAGTATTCATTGGAATTACAAATTGCTCTTTAATGCTTCTTGCCCCAAAATCATTAATTTGAAATTGCAGTTAATTAAGTCAAGGACATTTGTTATTATCTTACTGTTATGCATCAAAGACTATTGACACATCCCACATGTCAGTGCATTAACACATTAACACATTAACACATTCGGGTGTACTAGAACTTCAACACCATCAGTATTGATAGTTATTTTGGTCACCATTGGAGTTCAGTTGGAACTTGTAATATAACATATAAGGCTATTTGATTTTAATGCACAATATTCTTAGTTCTTTACTTTGTATTCTAGCGAAATATATTTTTATTGAATTTTACAAAAATCACTGGCTTTCGCTCTTATCTTTTTCTTTATTTAAGACCATGAGTCGTATTAATTTGTACCATTAAATATTTATCACAACAAGAAATTGTGAGAAGAAATACTTGGACTAAATTTTTTCCATGCACCAAAGCATTACAAAGCTATACAAATGTTCAATGAGATCTATGAGTTTCAGTCTGTCTGGAGAACGATGTCTCACTCGTTCAATTTAATGAAATATTGACCGTAACCCATTGTGTTTAATGCGATATTGACCGTAACCCATTGTGTTTAATGAAATATTGACCGTAACCCATTGTGTTTAATGTAATATTGACCGTAACCCATTGTGTTTAATGTAATATTGACCGTAACCCATTGTGTTTAATGTAATATTGACCGTAATCCATTGTGTTTAATGTAATATTGACCGTAACCCATTGTGTTTAATGTAATATTGACCGTAACCCATTGTGTTTAATGCAATATTGACTGTAACCCATTGTGTTTAATGTAATATTGACCGTAACCCATTGTGTTTAATGTAATATTGACCGTAACCCATTGTGTTTAATGCAATATTGACTGTAACCCATTGTGTTTAATGTAATATAGACCGTAACCTATTGTGTTTAATGTAATATTGACCGTAGCCCATTGTGTTTAATGCAATATTGACCGTAACCCATTGTGTTTAATGTAATATTGACCGTAACCCATTGTGTTTAATGTAATATTGACCGTAACCCATTGTGTTTAATGTAATATTGAAGGTAACCCATTGTGTTTAATGCAATATTGACCGTAACCCATTGTGTTTAATGTAATATTGACCGTAACCCATTGTGTTTAATGTAATATTGACCGTAACCCATTGTGTTTAATGTAATATTGACCGTAGCCCATTGTGTTTAGTGCAATATTGACCTTAACCCATTGTGTTTAATGTAATATTGACCGTAACCCATTGTGTTTAATGTAATATTGACCGTAACCCATTGTTTTTAATGCAATATTGACTGTAACCCATTGTGTTTAATGTAATATTGACCGTAACCCATTGTGTTTAATGAAATATTGACCGTAACCCATTGTGTTTAATGTAATATTGACCGTAACCCATTGTGTTTAATGCAATATTAAAGGTAACCCATTGTGTTTAATGAAATATTGACCGTAACCCATTGTGTTTAATGTAATATTGACCGTAACCCATTGTGTTTAATGCAATATTAAAGGTAACCCATTGTGTTTAATGCAATATTGACCGTAACCCATTGTGTTTAATGTAATATTGACCGTAACCCATTGTGTTTAATGAAATATTGACCGTAACCCATTGTGTTTAATGTAATATTGACCGTAACCCATTGTGTTTAATGCAATATTAAAGGTAACCCATTGTGTTTAATGTAATATTGACCGTAACCCATTGTGTTTAATGCAATATTGACCGTAACCCATTGTGTTTAATGCAATATTGACCGTAACCCATTGTGTTTAATGTAATATTGACCGTAACCCATTGTGTTTAATGTAATATTGACCGTAACCCATTGTGTTTAATGAAATATTGACCGAACTCCATTGTGTTTAATGCAATATTGACCGTAACCCATTGTGTTTAATGTAATATTGACCGTAACCCATTGTGTTTAATGAAATATTGGCTTTCACTAAAAATGTTTAGTGCGATATTTGCTTTCACCTACTGTGTTTAATGCAATATTGGCTTTTATTTAGAATGTTTTATTCAATATTTGCTTTCATTTAGAATGTTTAATGCAATATTGGCTTTCATTTAGAATGTTTAATGCAATATTGGCTTTTATTTAGAATGTTTAATGCAATATTAGCTTTTATTTAGAATGTTTAATGCAATATTGGCTTTTATTTAGAATGTTTTATTCAATATTTGCTTTTATTTAGAATGTTTAATGCAATATTGGCTTTCATTTAGAATGTTAAAGAATGTTTAATGCAATATTGGCTTTTATTTAGAATGTTTAATGCAATATTGGCTTTTATTTAGAATGTTTAATGCAATATGGGCTTTTATTTAGAATGTTTAATGCAATATTAGCTTTCATTTAGAATGTTTAATGCAATATTGGCTTTCATTTAGAATGTTTAATGCAATATTAGCTTTTATTTAGAATGTTTAATGCAATATTGGCTTTTATTTAGAATGTTTTATTCAATATTTGCTTTTATTTAGAATGTTTAATGCAATATTGGCTTTTATCTAGAATGTTTTATTCAATATTTGCTTTTATTTAGAATGTTTAATGCAATATTAGCTTTTATTTAGAATATTTAATGCAATATGAGCTTTCATTTAGAATGTTAAAGAATGTTTAATGCAATATTAGCTTTTATTTAGAATGTTTAATGCAATATGGGCTTTTATTTAGAATGTTTAATGCAATATTTGCTTTTATTTAGAATGTTTTATTCAATATTTGCTTTTATTTAGAAAGTTTATTGTAATATTGGCTTTTATTTAGAATGTTTAATGCAATATTAGCTTTTATTTAGAATGTTTAATGCAATATTAGCTTTTATTTAGAATGTTTAATGCAATATTGGCTTTTATTTAGAATGTTTAATGCAATATTAGCTTTTTTTAGAATGTTTAATGCAATATTGGCTTTTATTTAGAATGTTTTATTCAATATTGGCTTTTATTTAGAATGTTTAATGCAATATTGGCTTTTATTCAGAAAATTTTATTCAATATTTGCTTTAATTTAGAACGTTTAATGTAATATTGCTGTATCAGTGTCCTTCTTTGAATAGTTACTTCTCCATGGAAGATATGGTGTAGGTTAGACTCAGTGTAAGATATGGTGTAGGTTAAACTCAGTGTGTAAGATAGATAGTTAATCTAAATGTGGTAATACACAAGAAACAAATAAACAATCTACAGATTAATAACTATTTCAGGAATAATAGGCGAACACAAAATAAATTCTACACCCATAGTACCATTGGTTGGCGGAGTGTTTGGCGCTATTGCTGTCGCGGTAATTGTCATAATTGGCGTGGTTTTAGGAAAACGGAGAGGTTGCTGTAAAAAGAATTCTACAAAACTAGGTAAGACTATTTACCTTCATTCCCTTTATTGAGTTAATTTTCAATACAATATATTTTTAATTTTATACTTTAAAATTAATCTAGGAGATCCATCAAAGAATGAAGAGAAATAAATGTTACAGCCAATTGTTTTAAATTTTCCTTGCATTTCGTTCAATGTTGGCAACATTGGCCAGTTGATGGACAAAATCAGTTGACTTTAGTTATGTCTTCATAATTTAATTTCATTGACAAGCTCTGGGTAAGAAAGATATTTTTTTTTAAAGCTGATTCATCTTTGTTAAATGTTTCAATGTTTTTTCCTAGGCTGAACTAATTATAAAAATTGGTGAAATTTGAGTTTGATGAAACATAATAAGTGAAAAGAAAAGGCAAATAAATAATTTTGTAACGCTATTAATATTTACTAACAAAGTACCTCAAGGCAATTTGTAATATCATGTATGTAAATAAACGCCATGTATATTGATGGCATTTTCTGGATTGAAAGATGCGCTATAAAACAAAATCTGCATTTAAAGATGCGCGATAATATTTTCTTGCAATTAAAGATGCTCTATATTTTTTCTGCATTAAAAGATACGCTATAATTTTTTTTCTGAATTAAAAGATGCGCTATAATTTTTTCTGCAATTAAAGAAACGCTATGATTCTTTTCTGCGTTAAATGAAAGAAAGATTTGATGAAAAAAACAACGTTTCAAAGACCAAAATTGGAGGATAAAGTTCAATTCATGCCATTAGTGACCAAACATTTTGCAACTGTATACTTTACCCAAATAAATTAGTTACCATATTTCTGGATGATAATTATAAAAGTAGTCTGTTACTTTTATTTTTACAGATCGTGAGATATCAACTCAACACAAAGGTATTTCGAACGTGTACAAATAAAACTACCTCACTTGAAAATGAACAAACCGTATAAGATAGATATAAATTTATAGAAAACAATTTTCGAAAGCGTAATTTAACCCGACTTGATGGCAATGCCACTGGCATTGTAGCTACCCAACCCTGACTTAATTTACCAGCTATAATTATATTTTAATTACCTGAAAAAGTAAGTCAGGTGTAATTATCTTAGAACTACCTGACAATGTAAGTCAGGTGTAATTATCTTTGAATTACATGACAATGTAAGTAAGGTGTAATTATCTTTGAATTACCTGACAATGTAAGTCAGGTGTAATTATCTTTGAAATATCTGACAATGTAAGTCAGGTGTAATTATCTTTGAATTACCTGACAATGTAAGTAAGGTGTAATTATCTTTGAATTACCTGACAATGTAAGTCAGGTGTAATTATCTTTGAAATACCTGAAAATGTAAGCCGTGTGAGCGATGTATGACAAACTAAACTTTTTTTGTTCTTGCTGCTGATCTTTTTCTTTGTATTATATTATATTATATTATATTATATTATATTATATTATATTATATTATATTATATTATATTATATTATATTATATTATATTATATTATATTATATTATATCATATTTCAGAAGACAATTTAGAAAATGATGTTCTCAGGTAAGAATAAGTATCTGCAGTAAAATTAAGTATTATCATTTAATTAAAATGACTTTTGTGCCCAATGCGATATCATAAATACATGTTACATCCACATAACATACATGACTTTACCTATAATTCTGATACTGGTGTCTCATTTACAAAAGTGTGTTGGTGTATTGGTTATATTACACATATTTTTACCTATATATTATCTAATGATTACATTACTTTGATCAATTTGCGATATCAATATCTAACGCAGCCCGATTTCTTACTCGTAAAGTATACAGCAATTCTCTATTCGTCAATGCTACTGACAAAAGGTTATTACAAAATGGATTTAGCAAGCATTTGACCATATCCACAATCAAGGAAAACAATTTCCCAAATTTCCAACACTTACAAATTAATATTAATCTCTACATTAACGAATGCCCTATAAAGACACATGTCAGATCATTTTGTTGAGATGTCGTGCTCAAAATACACCCAACGATGTTTCGGCCTATTTTTCATGGATAAATCTATCGAAGCTTTCAAGCCTTTATAGCGTGTGACGCAAGTTCCCTGTTGACAAAAATAAAATAAAGAATGAAATAACAATAAAACAAACTCATAGCATTTTAATCTAGTTGTTCCTATTGATTGCAGAATAATAACGCATCGATTCTACAGTGTCTTGAATTATACGAGCGACTCATACGTTTTCCCCTAAAGCAAATAAATTGCCTTTCAGTCCATTTTGTTTTGCTTGTATGCTTAATAAATATGATAATACAAATCCAAATTTCAAGCTTAATCCACTCAGTTGCATCACACAAATGCTTAAATCTAAATGCTAATGAATACATTCTTTTAAAACCTGTTGTATCTGCCGAATCATCTGAGGTATTATTCTGTTACACTTCATAGGTATGTATGTCATGACCTCAGAATGTGTCTCATACAAAATAATATTTTGTTGAATAGACACTTCTTGTAAACTTTGTAGATATATATGTCGTGGCCTCAAGTTGTGTCGCATACAAAATAGTATTTTATTTGATAGACGCTTCTGTTAAACTTCGTAGATATATATATCGTGGCCTCAAGTTGTGTCGCATACAAAATTCTACTTTGTTGGATAGACGCTTTATTACAAGTAACTCGTTTATTCGCTTTATATGCTCTTAATATCTACTGATTCGTTAAATATCTACTGATCTGTTTCAAATTTACAGATATGTTTCATATCTACTGATCTGTTTAAAAAATACTGATCTGTTTCATATCTAATGATCTGTTTCATATCTAATGATCTGTTTCATATCTACTGATCTGTTTCATATCTACTGATCTGTTTAAAAAATACTGATCTGTTTCATATCTAATGATCTGTTTCATATCTACTGATCTGTTTCATATCTAATGATATGTTTCATATCTACTGATCTGTTTAAAAAATACTGATCTGTTTCATATCTAATGATCTGTTTCATATCTACTGATCTGTTTAAAAAATACTGATCTGTTTCATATCTAATGATCTGTTTCGTATCTACTGATCTGTTTAAAAAATACTGATCTGTTTAATATCTAATGATCTGTTTCGTATCTACTGATCTGTTTAAAAAATACTGATCTGTTTCAAAAATGCGGATCTATTTCATTTCTACTGATCTCGTTCATATATAATAATATGTTTCATATCATATGATCTATTTCATATCTACTGATCCGTTTCATATACCCTATTTCCATGCAGCTCGGTATGTGTATGCATCATGATTATTAGATGGTTCTTGCCTGCAAAAGTGGGTGTCACTTAATAATAATAATGAGGACTTTGTATAGCGCCTAATCTTACGAAGCTCTATAATGATATGACTACACTACAGAACAACAAATGACAAAAACAATGAAATTGGAAAATTTAAAAACATGCTGAAAACATATAATACTGTTCTGTACAATCTCTTTGTTGAATAGTGCCTGTAGTTCATATATCTTGCAATGTTTTCGTGATACTTAATAGTTTATCTGTAACATGCATAAATAATGTTTCATCTACAAAAACGGAAATAATAAATAGACATTCGGATGTTGAGTTGGCATTTCCTATGTTATTTATCACAATTACATCTATAGATTAGCGATTCCTGTGCTAGTTCTCATCGGTACGTCTATAAGCATTTCCTGTTCTAGTTCTCATCGGTACGTCTATAAGCATTTCCTATTCTAGTTCTCATCGGTACGTCTATAAGCATTTCCTATTCTAGTTCTCACCGATACGTCTATAAGCATTTCCTATTCTAGTTCTCTCAAGTATATCCATATATTTATGTCTGACTTAAGTTTCAATTTAGTTTACAGTTTAGTGTTATTGTGACTTAAACATTTATTACTTAGCTCTACATCAAGAACTGACCCAAAATATTCGAATATCCATCAAATTGACCAGATAAACCATAAGAACCCTAGTATCAACAAAACAACTGATCTGGAACTCACTGGTAAGTTAAAACAACTGATCTGGAACTCACTGGTAAGTTAAAACAACTGATCTCGAACTCACTGGTAAGTTAAGACAACTGATCTGGAACTCACTGGTAAGTTAAGACAACTGATCTGGAACTCACTGGTAAGTTAAGACAACTGATCTGGAACTCACTGGTAAGTTAAGACAACTGATCTGGAACTCACTGGTAAGTTAAGACAACTGATCTGGAACTCACTGGTAAGTTAAGACAACTGATCTGGAACTCACTGGTAAGTTAAGACAACTGATCTGGAGCTCACTGGTAAGTTAAGACAACTGATCTGGAACTCACTGGTAAGTTAAGACAACTGATCTGGAACTCAATGGTAAGTTAAGACATCTGATCTGGAACTCAATGGTAAGTTAAGACAACTGATCTGAAACTCACTGGTAAGTTAAGACAACTGATCTGGAACTCATTGGTAAGTTAAGACAACTGATCTGGAACTCAATGGTAAGTCAAGACAACTGATCTGGAACTCACTGGTAAGTTAAGACAGTTTAAATGACCATCGCCATATCTGAGGCATGTGCAATATTTCTGTTTTGTTGTCATAGTTTTCAAATGACCATTTCTATGTTGCAGCATGGGTAATATTTCTATTTGTTATCATTGTTGTGTGCTATCAGTTTTTCTTATAGGAGTATTTAGATTTAGAGACATGGGCAATATTTCTGTTATTTTATCAGAATTTTTAAATTACCCTTTATCTATTGAAGCATATATAATATCTATGATTTGCTATCATAGTTTCTAAAGAACCATTCATAGACTGAGACATGGATAATAGTTCTAAAAACGTGCTTTTAAACATGGACAAATACCAATCATTGGTACTGTTCTGTTTTCTGTAGAGTTTTGAATTGCTGGTGTTAAGTAGTTGTCTGGAATGTTGCAATATGATGACGTTAAAGTTACAGGAAAAGTATAGATTAAAATTATCTCCTGAGAGATTGTGAATTTTCTATTGGACAATTATCTTAAATAACGAATTTTACCTTAAAGATGTATCAAGATTTACATTTTGATTTACGGTGGAGTCTGAGTCTCTCTATCTCCACTATCTCAGAAAATACGTAAACAACGAATTTACTAGCATGGTCGTTTAATACCTTGTTAAATTTATCGATTTATTTTAAAATATCACAAGATCAAATATTTACGAGCGACTGTTTCCAAACATAACTCGGTTGTACAAGCATCGGTGTGTTTGCAAGTAGCGGTACCTGTTAATATCAATTGCATGATATATATATATATATATATATATATATATATATATATATATATATATATATATATATATATATATATATATATATATATATATATATATATATATATATATATATATATATATATATATATATGTGTGTGTGTGTGTGTGTGTGTGTGTGTGTGTGTGTGTGTGTTTGCAATTCCGTTTGCTATAAATAATATAAAGGTCAACATCAGGCTTTTTTAGAGACGTTAGGCTCGAAATTGATGTGCTTTGAAATCAGTTTCAATATTCCAAAACGACATCATGTCAAAATGATTTTTTAATGTGGAAAAACGTTTGATTTATGTTAGCATTTCATATGCAATATGTTCTTCTCTCGTGTCATTTGCATAGAAAGAATGTTAACCTCTCCCACATTCTGTATGAGATGGTATAATCATCAATTTGTTCAAACTTCATAAGAATAGAGTTATTCGATTAGGTATTGATAAATATCATCACGTACTTGTCAAAATAAATTAAGATCAAAGAGAATATTAAAACAAAGTTAATGGTCTAAATGGAAGATATGAGACGTTTGTACTGTGGAATATAATTTGTTATTACAGACATCGAGATAGGAGCCGAGACCAATGTAGGGTAAGTCTAAATAAAGCGTATCCAATACTATTTCTTGGTATGAATAATGTAATTTTATCATTAACTCTTTATAAATAATATGGGTCTTTTAATTGTATCCAGTCATAGACAAAGTTTTTTAATTGTATCCAGTCATAGACAGAGTTTTTTAATTGTATCCAGTCATAGACAGAGTTTTTTAATTGTATCCAGTCATAGACAGAGTTCTTTAATTGTATCCAGTCATAGACAGAGGTCTTTAATTGTATCCAGTCATAGACAGAGTTCTTTAATTGTATCCAGTCATAGACAGAGTTCTTTAATTGTATCCAGTCATAGACAGAGTTCTTTAATTGTATCCAGTCATAGACAGAGTTCTTTAATTGTATCCAGTCATAGACAGAGTTCTTTAATTGTATCCAGTCATAGACAGAGTTCTTTAATTGTATCCAGTCATAGACAGAGGTCTTTAATTGTATCCAGTCATAGACAGAGTTCTTTAATTGTATCCAGTCATAGACAGAGTTCTTTAATTGTATCCAGTCATAGACAGAGTTCTTTAATTGTATCCAGTCATAGACAGAGTTCTTTAATTGTATCCAGTCATAGACAGAGTTCTTTAATTGTATCCAGTCATAGACAAAGTTCTTTAATTGTATCCAGTCATAGACAGAGTTCTTTAATTGTATCCAGTCATAGACAGAGTTCTTTGATTATAGTTGTTCAATAGCGCATGACCAATTTGTCTTGTGTGAGTACATAAGAAAATATTTTGTCGGGCGTAATTTTCATGTTCGTTTTCTGCTTGACCTGAAACGTTGACACTGGCTTTGTAAATATCATGTTTATCTTAATCTGAGTCCATGGTTTTGGTAATTATCCATGAATTGTTAGGTATACCTGTTATTTGATGCATTTTATATAGACTTCTATTTATAAATAAGACTTTATTTTGTAAATATAAGGAACTTACAGAATGAAATTTTACATATTGTTTTTAGCAAATGTTGATTGTGACCTGAGGTCAGATAGAGATCGATATACTCTAGTCACTTAATTGTTATACTATAGGTATTAGTCATGTTATAAGATCTTGAGGTATTCAGTAGTTCATTTGGAACTGGAAGTTTATTTATTCAAATTAATTCAAGTTAGTTTTCTATGGAAATAAAAAATGCTCATCAAAAACTAACAATCTTGAAATGGAAACGAATTTATTGTGATATTTAGGATAAGGATTTAATACTTTTCTTGTATAATTGTGATTTAAAAACGTACTGTCGGCACATCGTCACTACACAGGTCATCACTGGTACATCAACACCTTCAGCATTAGATTTAAGTTGGATTCCCAATAAAGTTTATCCAGACCGTTAGTGATTATGACGCATGGATATAATTCTAGGATTATATGAGATTTAATTCCGAAGAGCATAAGTTATTTTTTTATTTTTAATGTTCCTTTGTTATGTAGGGAAATAAATTATGTGTTGAAATTTACAGAGCTTGCTTCTTTCTGTTACTTATTTTAAGGCCATAAGACGTGCTAGAGCATGGTAATCCAATTACCCCATGGTTTATTAATATAGTAGCTAGCTAGACATTTTAATAGTTTGCAAACATGTGGTTGTATAGTTACCACATTTTTGAGATTTTAATTACTTGCGAACATGTCCGGGTCTTACTTTTACTGAATTTAACAGTCTAATTACTCTAATTAAAGTAATCACGTATCTCATATATCACCGTCACTGATCTAGTACTGTAAAACGTATATATATATATATATATATATATATATATATATATATATATATATATATATATATATATATATATGTGTGTGTGTGTGTGTGTGTGTGCGTGTGTGCGTGCGTGTGAAATGCGACGTACTTAACTCTTTTAATTAACCAATATATATATATATATATATATATATATATATATATATATATATATATATATATATATGTGTGTGTGTGTGTGTATGTGTGTGCGTGTGTGCGTGCGTGTGAAATGCGACGTACTTAACTCTTTTAATTAACCAATATATATATATATATATATATATATATATATATATATATATATATATATATATATATATATATATATATATATATATGCACCAGATAAACAGCTCCAAATCAATTGAATTAAAATCCAGGAATTTTTAATTATTCTGAATAGCGAAATATTTTTAAAGTCATTTGATTCTTTAATAATATCAGCAGGTACTGCTATCATTATATATATATATATATATATATATATATATATATATATATATATATATATATATATATATATATATATATATATATATATATATATATATATATATATATATATATATAGTACAGAAGTTCATCTAGGACCACGTGATGATATTCAACAATGAGGGCCTATTTAGATCAAAACAGGATTGCTGACATGAATTTGGTAATTCGACATTAATATATTAATAGAAATTGCAAAACGTATTAACATGTACTCTGCAGACTATAACAGTTGATTTGCTTTAGGTCAATTTACATGTGGAATTTACTTGTGTAATTCTAACCGATTTTCAGGAACTCTGTGGTTAATACCTACGACACATTGCATCAGTATGTGAATGCCGATATGACAACATACATTGCACTTCGGTCAGAAAACCCCATAGAAGGTAAAATGGGAGATAATTTTTTATTACATTTGTTAGCATATTATTATCTGAGGTCATATTTTTTAAAGACTGTCTTAAAATCCTCGAAGCAATCCATCGGTGTTGCTATACAAACATGCATCAGCCAATGCCTCCTCTGCACAGTAAGCTACCTCTCCAAACAGCAAATGCTTTTTATTCTCATATTATAGCACTCAGTTTTAGAAAGTTTCACTCCTAATTTTTAATGTGGGTTCATTTAGATAATTTAGATTTATACATGATAACCTTGAACAATTTATAATCTGGATTCACGTTCATTACTGAAGGCGGCAATTTTGTTGCTTTCGTTGTCTTTTAAAAGTATGAATTTAAAAGCAAACGAAACATAATCCATCCATAACGAAAATTGAGAATCTGTCCCTTCATGATAACTGTGCAAATAAAAGTAAACACGAAAACCAATGAAAAATGGTGTTTGGGAAACTTGATATTTATTTTACGGTCCTGCTAATTTTTTCTTGAAATTAGCAGGAAAAGATATTTGGTACATCGTGACATTACCATCATGGGCTTAATTTAGAACAATTAGCCTTATGCGTAATCTATTAAATGATTCTATATCGTGCAATTTAATATCATTTTGTCTTGTTTCCTTTTGCTTTGCGCATATTTATTGGCGCTTATGAGTATGTTTGCGACAGCCCCATCGTCCAAAATTTAAACTTGTTTCTTATTTCTTCATATTTGTAAAGATATACAGTGTGTCTCTATATGCCGACCACTGAAAGGAGACTACATGAAAAGACTAAAACATAAATGGCTTTTAAGTCAGTACAGAATGAATCGTGTATTGTTGATTGTACGCAATTTAGCGAATTACTTTGATATCCGAATCGTATACGCATTCTAAACAATCGACATGTAAAACAAATTATTCTATACATATTATCACTATGATTTCAATCAAGACATCTTGATAATAATTCTCTCTTTCTTGCAGGTGAACACAAAATATACGAGAACACAATGGCGCCTGAACAGAAAGGCCGGACAAATATGTTATCCTTACGGAAGAAAAAGAAAAAAGTTAAAAGTAAATATCCTAATAAAATATTAGAAGTGTATTTACATATGACAGTATGAGTGCATGGGACGAACATAAATAGTGGTACAACAGCCTAACTCGCAAAGTCCAACAAATATATAATTACGAAGAACAGGGGCGTCTATATTACGAGGTGTCACTAGATAAAGATTTGCGAATTTTTTTATTACATCTAAAGCTGTAAAACTTCTTTTGAAATTATTTGCATCAATTATCTTACAGGTTTTCATTAATTAAAAAAACAAATGAGATCGCATACCAAAATCAGACTGGACAATGACCAATTTATTGCACTTCACACAAGATTCCAATCCCTGGACAAAGTGTCCAACGTATGGTTCGAACTCCAGCAATTGTCCTTCTCTATTCACCGCTCTCACCAGTATTATTTTGCAGTGAGTCAGTTTTTTCAGATTCTGCTGTACCACATCTATCCATCGTTTCTTCTGCCGTCCTAGTCTCCTACTTCCATACACGTTTGCCTTCATGATTATTCTGAATCATTTGTTATTTTCCCTTCGTTCCACGTGTACATACCACCATCACCATAGTCTGGTTTAACGAACCATGTCTGTAATAGAAGTTACTCCAACTATTCGGTAGATCTTTTCAGTTATTTTCCTTTCTTGAAAATATAAGGAGTTCACTTGAAACGTTTGATACACTATTGCATACATTTTCAAGACTATAACTAGAATGATACAACATAAGAATGCTAAAGTCAACAGCGAATTAGTATCGTGCAACAAAAGCACGCCAATATCAACCACAAACGAGTACGATACACTATAAGCATGCTAAAGATGACGATGAATTTAAATTATACAACTTATGCACTTTTAAGGCATTCACCTATTAGCATAATATAACATAGGCACTCTATAAGTTACCAACGAAAAACGTATGATACAAGAATGGCATGCAAAAGACAACCACGAATTAGTATGATACAAGATTGGCATGCAAAAGACAACCACGAATTAGTATGATACAAGATTGGCATGCAAAAGACAACCATGAATTAGTATGATACAAGATTGGCATGCAAAAGACAACCACGAATTAGTATGATACAAGATTGGCATGCAAAAGGCAACCACGAATTAGTATGATACAAGATTGGCATGCAAAAGACAACCACGAATTAGTATGATACAAGATTGGCATGCAAAAGACAACCACGAATTAGTATGATACAAGATTGGCATGCAAAAGACAACCACGAATTAGTATGATGGCACAAGCGAAAGTCAATTACAAATAAATATGATACAACATAAGCATAATACAGTCAACCACATGTTCTATGTCGACAAAACTTGCTCGATATCTAATGATAGGGCGATATCTAATGATAGGGCGTGGAATGAGATACATCAATGTGATCATGTTTATATAACTCCCGTATACATTTATAGTTAAGCTATGAACCAATACATGCCACTACCTAAGTTATAACGAGCAAATTATAGAGATATATTTCTTAATATGACCTAGAAGTTATTTTACGAAACATTCAATACTAAATTTGATGACTGAATGAGATTGCTGATGACTTGTGCATAGTCTCTGTATGTAGGAAGTGACAATGTTTACAGAGGTATGATAGATAACAACTTTTTACAGTAGTGAATATCGAAGGGACAAAGTGTTTATTTACCACCAATAAATGTACAAATTAGGAAAAGATACCACAAGTTTTCAAAATTAACATAATCTGTATTCCAATGAGGAAAACTGTGTGCTTAAGATCAACTGTATGTTAAATTAAGACTGAGAAATATTAAAAATAACATCTGACGACAACAGTTTAATGGCTACCAAGAAAATTATATTCCTTACAGAGACGTGATCAAAGCCAACAATATTGTGTACCTATGGTACAAGCTTCTTGAAAACAAAAACTGTGTCATTTGTATTACTCAATGTTTCTCTCTTAGCCCATCATTTGTGAAAAGAATATATTACCGAAAATGTTTATTTATGTTGCATCTTTTCATTCCTATCGAAGAATCTAACAAATTTGTATTCTGTTTAATCTCATTGTTAATAGCGTTGTTCTTTGAGAGATTGCGCAATATGTACCTTGTTCTTACATGATCAATAGTTTCATAATCGTCAATTAAAATTAATCATAGCAGTCGTGCCTTGATATACACAAATCAGTAGACGTGTGTTCGTGTTGTATTCAATATGTCTTAGTAACAACCTTCCATTGTCGTAAATTGTGCTGTACATAAACGTTTGGTATATGATTACAGATGTAATCGAAACTTTATTTTTGCATTTATAGGTAATTGTTTTACTGTTTTTGCACAGTTTCAAAATCAACCTTCAAATCATCCTGGAATAATTGAGAGTGAAGCTGTTAAAATTATATTGGCTACTATTTTATGTAGCGATATAGTTGTAACACGACAATTCAGTTTCCTTATTTGTCATTACCGATTACGCAATTGATTCGAAAGTAAATATATAATGTTGAAGAGAAATACTTTCTATCGGCAAATAATACAAAATGATAGTCATATCATATCCAGACTTCTTTCCGTAAAGAAAAAATGGCACGGCTGCATTACCAGCATGCTGTGTATTACTAGGTCCTAACAGTAACGTTTATAATTCATGATATTGTCATCTGTTTTTCTATATATATAAACGATCATTGAAACCATATGATACAGTATCGTGTTTCAAAATCACACTACCTCCGAATTGTTCACATGTCATTTTACCTTCGTATCAAACGACACGATGAAATTACCCCGATAAACATGGAGTTATCTTTGATATTGTTATCTTAAATGTTTATTCTGACTTAACGCTTTTCTGTTCGTGTCTGTCTTACAAAGAAAAGTTTGAATTAATTATCTTAATCCCTGTGATATCCATTCCACGAGGTACAAGGGTTATGTATTTAAATCTCTGTTATATTTATTCATATTTCTTATGGTTAAGTATTTATCGTCCTTTTACCACAAAATATGCTAAGGAACATTCACACTCGCAAAGATCAAGAAATATCTTATTTTAATTTATGATCAGAAAATTGTTAAAAGCGCTAAGATTTGGGTTACTTTGATTTTTCAAATTTTGAAATAGAAACAAATGTAGTATCCACATTGTTTCTGCAATGAGTTACCAAATAGTGCCATCTCAATGTTTCATTCGAGTAGTTATATTTTGTCCTTCATTAGATCCATCTGGATCGAAAACGTTTATCATGTAGTAACTCTTTATATGGCCATAACTGTACGACCAATAATAACTCTTTATATGGCCATAACTGTACGATCAATAATAACTCTTTATATGGCCATAACTATACGACCAATAATAAATCTTTATATGGCCATAACTGTACGACCAATAATAACTCTTTATATGGCCATAACTGTACGACCAATAATAACTCTTTATATGGCCATAACTGTACGACCAATAATAACTCTTTATATAGCCATAACTGTACGACCAATAATAACTCTTTATATGGCCATAACTGTACGACCAATAATAACTCTTTATATGCCCATAACTGTACGACCAATAATAACTCTTTATATGGCCATAACTGTACGACCAATAATAACTCTTTATATGGTCATAACTGTACGACCAATAATAACTCTTTATATGGCCATAACTGTACGACCAATAATAACTCTTTATATGGTCATAATTGTACTGGAATCAAATCAGTGCAGCAATTGTTTTACTTTCTAAAACAATTAAAGCCATGTTTTTGTTGTACCTATACGTAAATCAAAATATGTCACACAGAGGTCAGTATTATTTTTTACATACAGAGACAAAATTATGATGTCATTTTATCCATTACATCCACTTCTTAAAACATTATCGTCTGAACAGTATACAATTCTTTCTTCGACAGTAAGGTGTCTCAATGGTCTTCAATTGTTTCTTAGCCAGTAATGTGTGTCTCAGTGGTCTGCAATTGTTTCTTAGTAAGGTGTGTCTCATTTGTATACAATTGTCTTTTAGACAGTAAGATGTGTCTCAATGGTATGCAATTGTTTCTTAGTAAGGTGTGACTCAGTTGTATACAATTGTTTCTTAGACAGTAAGATGTGTCTCAATGGTATGCAATTGTTTCTTAGTAAGGTGTGACTCAGTTGTATACAATTGTTTCTTAGCCAGTAAGGAGTGACTCAATAGTATTCCATTGTTTCTTAGTAAGGTGTGTCTCAATGGTAACCAATCGTTTTTTAGACAGTAAGGTGTGTCTCAATGGTATACAATTGTTTCTTAGACAGAAAGGTGTGTCTCAATAGTATGCAAATGTTTCTTAGACAGTAAGGTGTGTCTCAGCAGTAAGCAATTGTTTCTTAGACAGTAAAGTGTGTCTCAATGGTATGCAATTGTTTCTTAGTAAGGTGTGTCTCAATCGTATACAATTGTTTTAGACATTAAGATGTGTCTCAATAATATGCAATTGTTCTTAGCCAGTAAGGTGTGACTCAATAGTATGCAATTGTTTCTTAGTAAGGTGTGTCTCAATGGTATACAATTGGTTTTTTAGACAGTATGGTGTGTCTCAATGGTATGCAATTGTTTCTTAGTAAGTTGTGTCTCAGCGGTATACAATTGTTTCTTAGCCAGTAAGGTGTGTCTCAATAGTATGCAATTGTTTCTTAGCCAGTAACGTGTGTCTCAATAGTATGCAATTGTTTCTTAGACAGTAAGGTGTCTCAATAGTATGCAGTTGTATCTTAGACAGTAAGGTGTGTCTCAGTGGTATGCAATTGTTTCTTAGTAATGTGTGTCTCAATGGTATACAATTGTTTTTTAGACAGTAAGGGGTGTCTCAAAAATATGCAATTGTTTCTTAGCCAGTAAAGTGTGTCTCAGTGGTATGTAATTGATTCTTAGTAAGGTGTGTCTCAATTGTATACAATTGTTTCTTAGACAGTAAGTTGTGTCTCACTGGTATGCAATTGTTTCTTGGTAAGGTATGTCTCAGTGCTATGTAATTGTTTCTTAGTAAGGTGTGTCTAAGTTGTATACAATTGTTTCTTAGACAGTAAGATGTGTCTCAATAGTGTGCAATTGTTTCTTAGCCAGTAAGGTGTGACTCAATAGTATGCAATTGTTTCTTAGTAAGGTGTGTCTCAATGGTATACAATTGGTTTTTTAGACAGTATGGTGTGTCTCAATGTATGCAATTGTTTATTAGTTAGTTGTGTGTCAGTGGTATACAATTGCTTTTTAGACAGTAAGGTGTGTCTCAGTGGTATGTAATCGTGTTTTAGTAAGGTGTGTCTCAGTGGTATGTAATTGTTTTTTCGACAGTAAGGTGTGTCTCAATGGTATGCACTTGTTTCTTAGTAAGGTGTGTCTCAGTGGTATACAATTGTTTTTTAGACAGTAACGTGTGTCTCAGTGGTATACAATTGTTTCTTAGCCAGTAAGCTGTGACTCAATATTATGCAATTGTCTCTTTGTAAGGTGTGTCTCATTGGTATACAATTGTTTCTTAGATAGTAAGGTGTGTCTCAATAGTATGCAATTGTTTGTTAGATTGTACGGTCTGTCTCAATAGTATGCTGTTGTTTCTTAGTAAGGTGTGTCTCAACAGTATGCAATAGTTTATTATACAGTAAGGTGTGCCTCAATGGTATGCAATTGTTTCTTAGTAAG
Source organism: Unio pictorum (assembly GCA_030141615.1). Classification (NCBI taxonomy): domain Eukaryota; kingdom Metazoa; phylum Mollusca; class Bivalvia; order Unionida; family Unionidae; genus Unio; species Unio pictorum. Next base: position 9,603,135 of record JARLTB010000005.1, on the reverse strand, counting down.
ATGTGTATCAGTGGTATACAATTGTACCTTAGTAAGGTGTGACTCAATGGTATACAATTGTATTTAGACAGTAAGATGTGTCTCAATAGTATGCAATTGTTTCTTAGTAAGATGTGTCTCAATGGTATATAATTGTTTTTAGACAGTAAGATGTGTCTCAATAGTATGCAATTGTTCTTAGACAGTAAGGCGTGTCTCAATAGTATGCAATTGTTTCTTAGACAGTAAAGTGTGTCTCAATAGTATGCAATTGTTTCTTAGTAAGATGTGTCTCAATAGTATGCAATTGTTTCTTAGACAGTAAGGTGTGTCTCAATAATATGCAATTGTTTCTTAGACAGTAACGTGTGTCTCAATAATATGCAATTGTTTCTTAGTAAGATGTGTCTCAATAGTATGCAATTGTTTCTTAGAGAGTAAGTTGTGTCTCAATAATATGCAATTGTTTCTTAGTAAGATGTGTCTCAATAGTATACAATTTTTTCTTAGAGAGTAAGTTGTGTCTCAGCAGTATGCAATTGTTTCTTAGACAGTAAGGTGTGTCTCAATAGTATACAATTGTTTCTTAGTAAGATGTGTATCAGTGGTATTTAATTGTACCTTAGAAAGGTGTGACTCAATGGTATACAACTGTTTTTGGACAGTAAGGTGTGACTCAATAGTATGCAATTGTTTCTTAGTAAGATGTGTCTCAATAGTATGCAATTGTTTCTTAGTAAGATGTGTCTCAATAGTATGCAATTGTTTCTTAGACAGTACGATGTGTCTCAATGGTATGCAGTTGTTTCTTAGTAAGGTGTGTCTCAATGGTATACGATAGTTTCTTAGCCAGTAAGGTGTGTCTCACTAGTTTGCAATTGTTTCTTAGCCAGTAACGTGTGACTCAATAGTATGCAATTGTTTGTTAGACAGTAAGGTGTCTCAATAGTATGCAATTGTATCTTTGACAGTAAGGTGTGTCTCAGTGGTATGCAATTGTTTCTTAGTAATGTGTGTCTCAATGGTATACAATTGTTTTTTAGACAGTAAGGTGTGTCTCAATAGTATGCAATTGTTTCTTAGTAAGATGTGTCTCAGTGGTATGTAATTGATTCTTACTAAGGTGTGTCTCAGTTGTATACAATTGTTTCTTAGACAGTAAGTTGTGTCTCACTGGTATGCAATTGTTTCTTAGTAAGGTGTGTCTCAGTTGCATACAATTGGTTTTTAAACAGTATGGTGTGTCTCAATGGTATGCAATTGTTTCTTAGTAAGGTGTGTCTCAGTGGTATGTAATTGTTTTTTAGACAGTAAAGTGTGTCTCAATGGTATGCAATTGTTTCTTAATATGGTGTGTCTCAGTTGTATACAATTTTTTCTTAGACAGTAAGGTGTGTCTTAATGGTATGCAATTGTTTCTTATCCAGTAAGATGTGACTCAGTAGTATGCAATTGTTTCTTAGGTGTGTCTCAACGGTATACAATTGGTTTTTAGACAGTATGGTGTGTCTCAATGGTATGCAATTGTTTCTTAGTAAGGTGTGTCTCAGTGGTATGTAATTGTTTTTTAGACAGTAAGGTGTGTCTCAATGGTATGCAATTGTTTCTTAGTAAGGTGTGTCTCAGTGGTATACAATTGTTTTTTTAGACAGTAAGGTGTGTCTCAGTGGTATACAATTGTTTCTTTGCCAGTAAGTTGTGACTCAATAGTATGCTATTGTTTCTTAGTAAGGTGTGTCTCAGTGGTATACAATTGTTTTTTAGACTGTAAGGTGTGTCTCAGTGGTGTGTAATCGTTTCTCAGTAAGGTATGTCTTAGTGGTATGTAATTGTTTTTTAGACAGTAAGGTGTCTTAATGGTATGCAATTGTTTCTTAGTAAGGTGTGTCTCAGTGGTATACAATTGTTTTTTAGACAGTAACGTGTGTCTCAATGGTATGTACTTTTTGGTTTGAAAGTAAGGTGCATCTCGATGGAATGTACTTTTTTCTTCAACAGATAGGTGTGTCTCGATTGAATACACTTTGCTTTTTTAACAGTAAAATGTCTCGATGTTAGGAACTTTGTTCTTTGACAGTAACGTGTATCTCGATGCTAGAAACGTTGTTTATTGCTCGAAAAGTGTATCGCGATGGTATGCACTTTGTTAGGTGACAGTAGCGTGCATCTGGATGGTAGAAACAGTGTTCTTTCACAGTAACGTGTATCTTGATGATGGTATGGGCTTTGTCCATTGACAGTAAAGTGTATGTCGATGATGGTATGGGCAATGTTTGTGTTTAATTGTATTTTCAGTTTCATATTTTTCATAATGTCCAAGATGAATGCAACAAAGCCAGTAATTAAAATGTCATATCCCGCAACACAATGCCACCAGGACGCTCCCCATATGGACAAATACAACATAGTCAGTCCCTATACATCTGAGAAAAGCTTAGGGTTCTCTGAAACATTCAGTTCGTATTATCTAATTCATTTTTCAGTCTTATAATTATATCAAAGCAGTCACTTGAATCACACACATTTGCTTGTTGAATTCAATTTTACATTTCACTATCATTTTGTTATTTCAGTTACCTATATCAATTATACTCCTTAACGCGATAATCTCGAAAAATCTACTCCTAAATCCGATTATATATTTATATGCTTCTTATCGATTCTAATATGTGTCTATTTTATATTGACTCTAATCATTAATGTGATGATCTCTATATCTAATTCAGTTTGGCGCATTTCATTTGTTAAATCAGTTTTATATTTCATCTTTTCTGCCTAGTATCATATTTATATTTTTATCCAGGATTATACCAGCACAATCGTTTTGCATCTGTTACATGATAACAACAACAACAACAATAATAATAATAATAATAATAATAATAATAATAATAATAATAATAATAATAATAATAATAATAATGACTTTTTATAGCTCCTGTTCTTTAGAAACTCTAAGCGCTTTACAATATATATAATGATATGACTAAAGCAAAACAACAAAACAACAAACACCATGAAATTAGAATACATTAAAGAAATGCCGAAAATATTTAAGGTAGGAAACATTAGCAGGTCTTAAGTTTTTCTTACAGTATAACAAGGTGAGTTTTAAGAGCACTTTTGAAATAGATCACTGTTCACTGTGTCTTTTGTGTCTAATTCAATGAGCAATTCGTTCCATGTTGCCGGGTCCTGCTATGTAAACAAACATTGTCCATTTGACTTCGTTTTCAAAGTGTATATAATGAGTTTACGATTGTCAGAAGAGGAGCGTTCGTATCTTGCTGCTGTGTATACATGGGTGAGGCCAGAGAGGTATGTTAGACTAGATTCCGTCAGTGAAATATACTGAAAGTTGTGTTTGATTCTTTATCAAATGTATAGCCAATGTATGGCACATAGATGCGTGGATGTGTGCTCTGATCGAGGTATTCTAAGGATCATCCGAGCAGCTGTGTTTTGAACGTCTTGACGTTTCTGGAGTAGATATTGAGACGAACCAGCCATAATTGAGTTACAGTAGTCCAGATGTGAATGTACTAATTTACACACACATGTTTTAGTGGCATCAGCTGAAAGATATTTACGAATGGAGCGGATGCGTCTCAGCTCAAAATATGCATCCTTGTATATGTTCATGACATGTTGGTGCAATGTGAGAGTAGTCTCCAGAGTTACACCTAGGTTTCGTACTTCCTGTGTGAATGTCATGTTGGTTTTGCTGATATTGATTACTTGAGGTAAAGGATGTGAATGAGAAAGTCTTTGTGTTTCGATGAGTATGGCCTCGGTTTTATTATAATTCATCTGCAGCTTGTTACATGTCATCCATGATTTCACATCAGAAATGCATCTTTCTACTCCTTGGATGGTAGCATCAGCTTCAGTTGGGTGGCTAGATGTTTATATTTGGGTGTCATCAGCGTACAATTTGTGAGACATTGGATGATTATATATGACACTTGCGAGTGGCTGAGTGTATAGAATGAACAGAACAGATCCAAGAACATACCCGTGTAGAACACCACAACATACATCAACTGGGCTGGAGTTTATTCCATTTGCAGATACAATTTGTATCCTGTCGACTAAGTAGGACTCGAACCACAGTAAGGCAGTATTGCGAATGCCAAATATATACTGGAGACGGTGAAGTAATCTATCATGGTATATTGTGTCACATGCTCTATACCAATCAAGGAGGGTGAGGATTGTACTCTTTCTGCTTTCCAAATCAGAGAGAATGTTATTAACTACTTTCAAAAGATTATATGCAGTATTGTGGCAAGGGCTATATGCAGACTGTACATTGCTGAAACCTTTTTTGTCTGATAAATTCTTTTTTTAATCGGGAGATTAGAAACTGGGCGGTAGTTCTTTAAATCGTTATGGTCGATTGTTGGTTTCTTGCGCAGAAGCTTTATAGTGGCCGTTTTGAAAATTGATGGGGATTCCCCCGATGAGAGACAGAGGTATTAATAACATCAGTTGGTGAAGGCAATATTATATATAAGCACTCAAGCATCAGTGATGTTGGAATTGGATCAAGGTCACATGACTTTCGTGCACTCTTCATCACTATTGTCCGTACTAAATCCATATATACAGGTTCAATTGCTGCTAACGATTGAATAAGTTCACTACGCAATTTATTAATAAATTCAGTGAATGTAACACCTTTCGTGATTTTAATCACGTTTCTCAAATATGTCATAAATACATCGTATAATGTGTTTTAATAACTCTAATATTTCATTAATTCGTATTATTGTTGCCTTTGGTGTCACATGTGTCTTAGGTGATGTCTTTTAAATCGTGTGTATGCTGCCAATCTATTAGTGCTAGCTGTTCTCGTGTTATTCAAGTCAGTAATGATTTGGCTCACGTTATACATAACTCATGATCATTGGGTCAAGCCATTACAGTGTAAGTCATTACAGTGTAAGCCATTACAGTTGCTCTGCAGACACTGAATGAAATAGCAATGCACCACGACGAAATACTCAATCTGTAATAAATATATCAGTGGTCCAAATATATTGTTGAATCTCAAAATGTACTGCATACAGTTTTCGATTTATTTAATCTAATCTATTTAACAGAGTAGACATTTTAAAACATTTAAATTGGTGCAGTGAAGAATGCTTGTTTCTGTACCACTAAAGAGGTAATTAACTGCAGTACATCGTCTGGAAAATCTTCTAAGTCATTGAAAAAACCATTGTATTCACAATTGATAGTGGAATGAAAATTAGATTCAACAAGCCATTGATCAATATCTGTATTACCTGCACTTTCTACAATTATCAAAATACATCAGCAAACATCTCTTACTGCTGCATACTGGATCATTATATCATGTTTTCAAGAAACATTTGAATCCATGACAGATGGGTAATTCATTAAAGAGTTATCAGGTCCCAGTCAGAGACAGTGTATTCGTTGTATGTAATGCTAACAGTGTATTCGTTGTATGTAATGCTAACAGGTTACAGGAAGATCATCCTAATCAAAGAGCTTCTATTTCTACTATTGTTCTAATTGGAGTTCTTGAAGAATATATATGCTGAGATTTTTCTTCTAATTAATGCCTTTGTATCCATTGAGCTTAATATAAGTAATAATCTTAAGTCAAATTATTTTCAGAAATTCAAAGCTATTTATCATGCAGAATCCACAACATAATCGGTATGACAATCAAATTTAGGATACAACATCTACATTCATTATTGTTTGCTTGTTAGAAGCAATAGAAACTAAATATTGATAACGAAAAACTGTGCTACAATTTTTGTCGTGTTTACTTTTCATTATTTACTGTTCAGATAACGTCTCCAATATTTTCTGCAGGTGGATACAAAACGTATGAAAACACCAATATACTTACAGAAAGGAACCAGTGAAAGATGCTACAGGTCTACGGAAGGAATGCGTAAATACCTAGCAGTAATGACCACATGAAACCTTTCCAGTATAGTTACATATCACAAGAGAATAATATCTGCTCCTGTGGATGTAAAACAGCCATTCTAATTGAATCATCCCCTGTTAATGATGAAGTTAGTTCTGTTGATATAGATGATCGAATATTAGCAACGATTATAGTGGTGTACGTTTTGGTTTAGAATTCCTGCTTTTAAAATCAAATTGTTCTTATATGAAGAGTATATCACTGTGAAAGGTAAATATGTATGGAATACGGATTTGTTTAATGAAACACTTTCAGACCTAAATGGGATTAATGAAGTGTAATGACAAATTTGATAAAGGTTATAGTCTATTTGAATTATATAAAATATTGCATTATATATTTTCTCATTTTTAAAAAAATATAAAGTCATCAAATAGATTGATAATGATTAGTGTGATGGACGATGGATACATACATGGTTAAAGAAACTTGGGAAGACCAACACATTATTTGTATTACAAAACTAAATGATTAATCAACAGTAAGATCAATAATAACTCTGAGGTAGGCCAAAGTCAAATTACAAAATTAAAATAAAAGCCAAATATATTATTAATACAAATAAATAAAATTGCAAGCCTTTAAATTAACAAACGTAAACGTTATTGGAAATTGCTGAAACATTCTGAAAATCTTTAGACATGTAGTATTGATATGGAAACCGTTGTCGTTAGGCTAATAATCCTTCTGACTAATATTTTATACCAGATGCCCATATTTCACGCCAATAAATAACCCTTCAGACCAATATTTTTATACCAGATGCCCATATTTCAGGCCAATAAATAACCCTTCAGACCAATATTTTTTCCAGATGCCCATATTTCAGGACAATAAATAACCCTTCAGACCAATATTTTTTCCAGATGCCCATATTTCAGGACAATAAATAACCCTTCAGACCAATATTTTTTCCAGATGCCCATATTTCAGGACAATAAAAAACCCTTCAGACCAGTAGTATAAATACCAGATGCCCATATTTCCGGACAATAAAAAACCCTTTCGACCAATATATTTTAAGTCAATAAATAACCCTTCAGACCAATATACCAGATGCCCATATTTCAGGCCAATACGTTACCCAACAGACCAATATTATGTACGAGATGCCCATATTTTAGGCCAATAAATAATCCTTCAGACCAATAGTATAAATACCAGATGCCCATATTTTAGGACATTCAATAACCCTGCAGACCAATATTATATACCAGATGTCCATATTTCAGGACAATAAATAACCCTTCAGACCAATGTTATATACCAGATGCCCATATCTAAGGCCAATAAATAATCCTTCGGACCAACAATAAATACCAGATGACCATATTTCAGACCAATCAATAACTTTTCAGACCAATATTATATACCAGATGCCCTTATTTTAGGTCAATAAGTAACCCTTCATATCAACAATGTATGCAAGATGCCGATATTTGATTATTCAATGGGAAATATTTAAAAGAAAAATACATACAATGTAGTAAAATACATTCTGATATTTCATTGACCTCAAATAATAACTGTTTACATGATATTTAACTTGTATGGAGTGATAGTCCAGATCGTTTCATCAATGAATTTCTAATTTCTGATAAAAATTTATATTTGAAAGTATCACTCAGCTTGCTTGGTAGTCTTTATGAAAGGGATTAACCTACATAGAGGTGGTCAGATGGACTTTTAATTCCATTACGTATTTTTAAAAAAACTAGATAATTACAGATGGGTACATTTACCTCTAAACTGGCTAAATGTTAAATTCAATAATTGGCGACAAACTATCTTGAATTTCTCGAGAAGCATGCAGTTTTTATAACCCAAAGATAGCACATAAATAATATTCAGAACATTTTTATTTTGGATGAAATTATATTTTTGTAACATATAATTAAGAAAGAAAAATAAATTGTTGTGTTGTCGTCGCTTTTACTAAATTATTTGGGTCTGAGATAAGTCTTCACAGAAACTGGTTATTAGGGAAAGTATTTGGATATTATTAAATCTATGATTATTATGTGATATTAAGGTCGGTAATGTACTTTGATATATCTTTGGAGTACGGCAAGGTGAGTCAATGTTACCTTTCTATTTCCAATTGTTTGTTTATGATGATATAGAAATGTAATCTGCAATTCATTGTTAAGAAGTCTTTGATATAAAATACCAAAAAGCTTTGATTTGTCCGTATACTGTTGGTATTGATATTTACTCGTCATATTGTACAGGTACGGTGTAGATGTTTTCAAAGAACGTTTGTAATAGATGGAAGATTAATTTGAATTTTCATATTAGAAGTGAAGATGTATATTTATAAAAATGTTATTATAACTTCAACGAATCACTCAAAATGATTATATTTACGATAACCTTGCAAAAATGTTATCAAGAATTCAACTAATACCGCAAAATGATTTTATTTACGATAAACTTGCAAGAATGTTTTAATAAATTCAACGAATCACGCAAAATGATTGTCTCTACGATAAACGTTACAAAACTGTTATTATGAATTCAATTAATCACGCAAAATGATTTTATTTACGATAAACTTTGCAAAAATGTTATCAAGAATTCAACGAATCACGCAGAATGATTTTATATACGATAGACTTGGAAGAATCTATTTTATTGCCATCAACTTATTATATTATTCTGAAATGTTCTTTAGTGTTCTAACTAATTTAACATACTGTGGAAGAACTTTGTACCTTATGCAATTTACTAAGGAAACACTAACATTCTCATGTAATCTACTGAAGGATGAATATAATTTTACTTGGAGTGTCAATTTACACAAAAGTTGTATTATTAAGTGTTTAGATAATTAATATGTAGTATTATTGAATTGCATGTATGTATGTATGTATGTCTGTCTGTCTGTCTGTCTGTCTGTATGTATGTATGTATGTATGTATGTATGTATGTATGTATGTATGTATGTATTTATGTATGTGACTTTTCAACCAAAAAGTAATATTCTGTATCTAAAATCTATCATTGATAAGCGTTATTATGATGACTATTATTATTATTATTATTATTATTATTATTATTATATATATATATATATATATATATATATATATATATATATATATATATATATATATATATATATATATATATATATATATATATATATATACCGTTTTATGTAACTTTATGTAAGCAAAAGGTATATCCCGGATATTTCATTGTTATTGTAGTAATTATAGGATATTAAGGAAATTTAGTGAATTGTTTAAAAATAAATTTGTCCACAATGCTACATATATATATAAATTTCCAGTACATTCAATATATATCATTGTAGCATTGTGTAGCTTTGATGTCCGTGTTTTTAATAGATTTGATTGTAACCATATTGATGTTTAACAATAACTGCTACACATGTACTTACCGAGTTTGTATCCTTACATTCCAGCTGTGCTAATAGAACACAATAGTGTTAAGTATATAGTTGGACTACGTTTGTACCGAGTGTTTTCATTTAACTGTTCATGTATCAATAAAACAAAAAATTCATTGCCGTATTCATCAATAATTATGTCAACACCAAGTTGTTCTACCCCCAACTGGGGCAGTACAAATATTATTTAGAAGGCACTTTCACAAATCTTTAGGTGTTGGTACATTATATAATACATCCTTTTGATAAATTCGTAAATCGCAAACTTGATTAAAAGTCATTAAGGTTTTATGTAGAGATTTATTGACAAAACTGCATGCCTTAAACCAAGAAGATGTCCACTTTGGTCAGTACGTTTGAAATGTATAGTTTATAATAACGGATATAAGATCGCAGACAATACGGATTAATGGGTCATTGTACATGGGGTGTAAATGTATATAGAATATATCCTTGCTCAGCTTGATTTTAGTCTTCAAGATTTGCTTGATAGCTACCATCGATGACGACATCACAAACAAGACTGACTGCAATAGTTGATGTTATATTAACGATTCTTCTTTGCTTATCTTGAAACACACCAACTATGACGACATCACAAACAAGACTGACTGCAATAGTTGATGTTATATTAACGATTCTTCTTTGCTTATCTTGAAACACACCAACTATGACGACATCACAAACAAGACTGACTGCAATAGTAGATGTTATATTAACGATTCTTCTTTGCTTATCTTGAAACACACCAACTATGACGACATCACAAACAAGACTGACTGCAATAGTTGATGTTATATTAACGATTCTTCTTTGCTTATCTTGAAACACACCAACTATGACGACATCACAAACAAGACTGACTGCAATAGTTGATGTTATATTAACGATTCTTCTTTGCTTATCTTGAAACACACCAACTATGACGACATCACAAACAAGACTGACTGCAATAGTTGATGTTATATTAACGATTCTTCTTTGCTTATCTTGAAACACACCAACTATGACGACATCACAAACAAGACTGACTGCAATAGTTGATGTTATATTAACGATTCTTCTTTGCTTATCTTGAAACACACCAACTATGACGACATCACAAACAAGACTGACTGCAATAGTTGATGTTATATTAACGATTCTTCTTTGCTTATCTTGAAACACACCAACTATGACGACATCACAAACAAGACTGACTGCAATAGTTGATGTTATATTAACGATTCTTCTTTGCTTATCTTGAAACACACCAACTATGACGACATCACAAACAAGACTGACTGCAATAGTTGATGTTATATTAACGATTCTTCTTTGCTTATCTTGAAACACACCAACTATGACGACATCACAAACAAGACTGACTGCAATAGTTGATGTTATATTAACGATTCTTCTTTGCTTATCTTGAAACACACCAACTATGACGACATCACAAACAAGACTGACTGCAATAGTTGATGTTATATTAACGATTCTTCTTTGCTTATCTTGAAACACACCAACTATGACGACATCACAAACAAGACTGACTGCAATAGTTGATGTTATATTAACGATTCTTCTTTGCTTATCTTGAAACACACCAACTATGACGACATCACAAACAAGACTGACTGCAATAGTTGATGTTATATTAACGATTCTTCTTTGCTTATCTTGAAACACACCAACTATGACGACATCACAAACAAGACTGACTGCAATAGTTGATGTTATATTAACGATTCTTCTTTGCTTATCTTGAAACACACCAACTATGACGACATCACAAACAAGACTGACTGCAATAGTTGATGTTATATTAACGATTCTTCTTTGCTTATCTTGAAACACACCAACTATGACGACATCACAAACAAGACTGACTGCAATAGTTGATGTTATATTAACGATTCTTCTTTGCTTATCTTGAAACACACCAACTATGACGACATCACAAACAAGACTGACTGCAATAGTTGATGTTATATTAACGATTCTTCTTTGCTTATCTTGAAACACACCAACTATGACGACATCACAAACAAGGCTGACTGCAATAGTAGATGTTATATTAACGATTCTTCTTTGCTTATCTTGAAACACACCAACTATGACGACATCACAAACAAGACTGACTGCAATAGTTGATGTTATATTAACGATTCTTCTTTGCTTATCTTGAAACACACCAACTATGACGACATCACAAACAAGACTGACTGCAATAGTTGATGTTATATTAACGATTCTTCTTTGCTTATCTTGAAACACACCAACTATGACGACATCACAAACAAGACTGACTGCAATAGTTGATGTTATATTAACGATTCTTCTTTGCTTATCTTGAAACACACCAACTATGACGACATCACAAACAAGACTGACTGCAATAGTTGATGTTATATTAACGATTCTTCTTTGCTTATCTTGAAACACACCAACTATGACGACATCACAAACAAGACTGACTGCAATAGTTGATGTTATATTAACGATTCTTCTTTGCTTATCTTGAAACACACCAACTATGACGACATCACAAACAAGACTGACTGCAATAGTTGATGTTATATTAACGATTCTTCTTTGCTTATCTTGAAACACACCAACTATGACGACATCACAAACAAGACTGACTGCAATAGTTGATGTTATATTAACGATTCTTCTTTGCTTATCTTGAAACACACCAACTATGACGACATCACAAACAAGACTGACTGCAATAGTTGATGTTATATTAACGATTCTTCTTTGCTTATCTTGAAACACACCAACTATGACGACATCACAAACAAGACTGACTGCAATAGTAGATGTTATATTAACGATTCTTCTTTGCTTATCTTGAAACACACCAACTATGACGACATCACAAACAAGACTGACTGCAATAGTTGATGTTATATTAACGATTCTTCTTTGCTTATCTTGAAACACACCAACTATGACGACATCACAAACAAGACTGACTGCAATAGTAGATGTTATATTAACGATTCTTCTTTGCTTATCTTGAAACACACCAACTTCGTTTGGATCGACATTTGCAAGATTTATTCATTCGGATATTTCATCATTAATTATTTTTTTTTTTACCTTTTCGTGCGACATTCTGTCAGTTGTTTGTTTCTGTTTAGAGGAAGAACTTATCTACTAACATATTTCTAAGATCGGTTTAAAACGATAGCGGCTACTTGTATACTCGTGCACGACTTCATGAGGTGGTTTTGTTAATTTTGATACAGCGTTAAATGGATTATGTATATAAGATAAATTCCTTCGGCGGACAAAGTCCGTACGAATCACAATAAATAGATCCATGTTTAATTTTTTTTTTATCAGCATCGAGTAAATCACAATTAGACATGGGAAGAATTGTCGAAGTGTTCCTGGAAATCTCAGACATTTTCCATATCGATACGTTCATGGCAATCGTATGCGTTTTCCTCTTTTCAAACCCTTGTCCTGTTGATTTATTCAATGCCATTCTAGCAACAGTTCCATTGGCACTGATTGCAGATGCTTTTGTAAGAACTATTAACGACAGTACAGCTGTAAGAAGTGGACATATACCACCTGTTTCAATTAAGTCTTTAATGGAACTCGGAGAAATATGACGTTGAACTCTGGTCTATGATTCTAAAGCCTTCTTAAAATGTTTAAGTTTAATCTTGTTTAATGCTAAATTGTTTGGATCACAACTAGAAATTTGATCTTATTGTAAAATTATTTTTGTTCCGCATTTTTTATTTGCGAATGTTGATGTTAATTCTTCTACCTGACCAGACGTCAGAGTGACTTTAATGTGACATTTTTATGACATTTTTATCACGAGTGACTGAAGTACATATTTGATACTGGGGCATCAATGACCCGTCGATCAACACCTTCAAGTAACATTAATGTATCGCTGAAAATAACTGCGATTGCTCTGTAACCTTGAGCGTGTACTTTGTTTACGTGAGCTCGGAAGTGTAAATCAATGACAATTTATCGTGCTAAATCAAGGTGATCCAGCAAAAAGTAACAGATCTGATATAATTGTTTTAAAAATGTGATTGCGATATTTGCAAACTAGTGTCTATATTTTGATCACGACCTATACAAGTCATCAAACAGTGAAATGTAGATGCTAGATGATTTGTGGTTTAATCTAACAATATATCCTCAACTGGGTATTGTTAGCCATTTATTCTTATTAAAGAAACCTCGGTAACTCTGAGTTTGTTAAATATCATCTGACTATATTAGTGAGAGTTTAATCAATTATTATTTTGCAAAGCAAATAAAAATATGACGTGGTGCAGAAACTCTGTTTTGATGCTAGATGCCATGTAAATGCACCTTTAACGGCGATGTGAACGCTATCTCTTGTCAATGTTAAACATGATACTAATGATATACCGCCTTGATCCTTTAAGTAAGTAATTGCTGTTCTTCAGCGATTCACGTGCATCCAGAGAGATTTTTTCTGTTATATTTACCATCAGGATTATCAACAGATTGCATCGTTGGTATTGCTTTTTGTTACATGTGCACCTGTATGCTTAGTCCCTAAAATAACATTTATACAAATTCCAAGACTATGAAACATTGGAATTGCGCATGAAATCTACGTAATCCTAACACTCTTGATATACGTTTTGAAATTCTAAGTTGAAAGTTGCATTAATACTTCCTATTATATCAAATTCAACAGCTTATCGAGCTTCATATTCAATATCGTTATGTTGTCTATCAACTGCAGTAATTTGCCATGTTAGTATTTTAATATGTTGAACATGTTTACCATTGTCGGTAATATCTTTAGAAAACATCATTGATGTACCAGCTTATCTTATGTAATCATAATAATAGCTCACTAAACTTATTATTTTTGACAGTTTCTGAACTGCTTTAATATGCCTGGCATCAATCATATATGTAGTCTTATCAAACAAAACACCATTGTTAATAAAACCAACACGTTGATTTACATAACATGGCGTATCAGCTGAAACATGTGTTAGAAGTTCCCATGCTACTTACAGAAATGCTTCAGCGGGTACTAAATATCTACTTTTATCCTAAACATGTCATTTGAATCTTCCACGCTGATTTGGTTGTATTGTTTCATTACAATAACGTTGATAATCACGCAACCATGTCAAATGCTGGATCAGATATACGTTTTAAAATTGTAATATAGTTATCGTCTAACACGAAGACCACTTCTATTAAATTGGCAGCTTGATTTATTATTTAACTAAATTTTCAGGCATAACTTCAGTGCTGGCTAATGTTACTGGTTGACGTTTTACTCGTATTAATCTTGCTAGTCTATCATTAATTGCTGAAAACATTTTACTGGCAACATTACCAATAGCACTAGGAGCTTCATCAAGAATGACGTCAATAGCTTTCGTTCCTAGTTGCTTTGCAATGGATGTTGCTTTGGGGCTAATCTTCTAAAAACCCTCTGAACAACGTCACAGAGTCCATCACTATAGATCGCTTTATAAGTAGGTAATCACGAATTTATCACTCTGACCATGATCTCTCCACGTTGAGCATTATCTATGTTATTTATTTATTTAATCACTGTGCTAGTCATCAGCAATTTCATTAATTAGATACCAATAAACATCAATGTCCATGTCGATGTAAATAATCGTTGACAAATATCAGCTGCTTCATTAATAATTTCTGGAAAATTATTTCCAGCAAGTTTTCCGCCAGTCAGAACTTTGAATTGTTGAACATCAGAATGAACGTTGTTAGGTCAAGGAATACGACCTACTTTCTTAAGTTCTAATAAAACTTATAACAAAACCAGGAGCATAGTGAAATCCCTTTTCTTGGAGTCATCCCACTTCCAGTTGTTTTATATCACGTTTAAAATCACGAAAATGCCAATCATGATCTTTTATAGGTTGGTCAGAAAATATAGAGTATACATTTTCAATACAATCTTCCAAGAATAATTATACCTAGGTCTTACGTATTTTGACATTCGACTGTATTCACGTGTGGCTTCATCGTATTTTTAATTCCTAATAAGATTTTAACCCGCAGACGTAAACATGTCGTTGAGATTAACTAGTTGATGGGATTTTGAGGTGTCATTGTTTCAGTAGTGATTTATAAAGTGGAACTGTCGACGGATCAATTTCTTTCTGTTTTGCTCTTAGGTGATTTACTTTTTCAGAAACTTTAACAAAATCTGGATCACCCTTACTAATACTATCCTAATTATGACATATTATAAGGGCCATCTTACGATAACCATCCTCGTAAAGTTCACGATGTTTTGGTGATTAATCAGACGAATAATTACAATCAGTGGCAGTGTATTTAGCTAATTCATCATCATCCATAATTGTAATTGTTTATAGCCCTGTGTTCAAGTGTATTTTGTATCAATTAATTTTGAACACATGGAAGAATATCACTTCTTGTTTCTTCAGCTGTTGTGTCCTTTCTTTCGTTGTTTCAGTTCTTCCATTTTATTCTGTTTTTACCCGTCATATTTATCATACATCCGATTTACCGCAATGATGTATTCTATATAGGAAGCACGTGTTGCGTCGATTCGACCTGTTTTAGTTCTAATTGTATAAAACACATTACCTCAGTGTTGTATATTGCTAATATATTTTGAATACATATGTTGGTTTTAACATTTTTTTTCTTCTCATTTTATAGCGTGCAACAAAAAGGGATTGAAATTCATCTGGTTCGGTTTTATCGATTATGTTAAAGCATCTTCGTAAATTTATTACGTTATTCTTCGACAATTACTTCACCGGCTTTTCTTTCTCTTTAGTACTAGGTTTTGCTGGTCGAGACATTCGACCAGGAAGATCATGCACAAGTCTTGATGTTTCTTCCGTTATTTCATTTTGAGGAAAAAGACGTGTATTTGTTTCAGAAACAGATCCAAACAGTCGTTGAGAACCCTCTGCAAAATCCACCTGAGAATCCTTACGTTCTTGCAATTTTTGTCTGACATAATCAGTAACTGAAAGAATTTTTTATTCCTTCTAATTGTTCTTGAGCTAATCTAGCTGTGTAAGATTCAGGTACTATTGTTGATATAATAATGATTTCATTACAGCAGCAGAGAGGACGAAATCTCAGTGAAACGTCTGAAAGGTAAAAAAAAAATCGCACATACAATTTGTCGATTTTTTATATATAGAAAAACAGTAGTATTAATATTCATAGGAACCTTTATGTTTCAAAATTGGCATTCCAGTAAAAGGCATGTTCACCCTCTCGGCTGCTAAGCAGAAGTCAATATGCATTGCATGATATTATGAGCGAAACAGGACAAAACTGGGATAAAATCAGATTACCGAGGACTCCAAAACCAATGTTATTATGAGCGAAACAGGATAAAACCGAGATAAAATTGGATTTAACAAAGACTTAAAAATCAATGTCGTCAATGAGATGTAATATAATTGAACAATGAATGAATATAACAGAATCATGCGCACTGCATTCAACAACTGATACAAGGAACGATATCGTTCCTAACAGAGACTTATCAAAATTAGTAACTTCAAAGACTAATACAACAATAATCAAAGAATTGAACCTATAAACAAATATGATATATCACCATGGATGATGAATTTATAGAATAATTGTTATCAGTGTATGGAGTTCGTACAGAAAATGTCAACAAGATAATGTCTTCATCGATAAGTATTATTTAGGATTTATTGATTTTTACTCAAATTGAAAGATTGAATTATTGATTTTGCTCATGGGAAACAGAATAATAATGATTCAAAAATGGCATCATGCATCATCGGTGCCCAATTGAGATGACGTATTTCTGGTTCTACAGTTCTTGTCGAATGGTCAAGGAGCCAGCACGCATAGCCACTCTTGCCAGTCTGCCAAATGATCCTTATTCCCACCAGACCCATTGGTCCAGAATCTTTGGCCCCCCACTGCTAGTAAATTAATTCCATCCTCTGAGACAACGTTATCAAAGACAGTAGCTTAGGGGAACCCTTCAGAGTTATATGACTACCATCCAAAAACATTAACTTTACAGCTGAAGATTGATGCCATTAGGGTGACAGTATCCTGACCAAACTCGTTTTATTGTGATATCACAGCGAGAGGGTTCTCTATAAGGACCTGTGTGTGGTGAAAGTCCACAGCCAGGTAACACGAGGTAATCGGGTTCCTTTTTGCAAGCACTATTGGAGACCCTCCCCCAACATTTGACCAGATTAGGTCGAGTTTCCCACCTTGAATCAAGACGAAAATGCGCTATACCAGAAGTCTTGCGTACACAACTTTCACGACGACATAAAAATCCACTACAAAAGTGCGAATGCCACGAAACAATTTGTATTATTAATATCAGGTTCCCTTTATGCTTCAAGTACGTGCATAGTGATGAGGGTTAGGAATTAACAAGAACGTGACATGCTCCAGTTCTAAATCACAATCTTTGTTCTAAATGGAAACAATTCAGAAGTCAGGCAATGATTGATACTATCTATGCAAATACGTCAGACATTTTATATCGTTGTCTCAAAACAGTGAAAAACAGTACATAAGGTGAAAAAAGAGACTGGCCATTAAATGTATGCATAGGACTGGTCTCTTAGTAATTTCTATGTTATGAGCCAGTGTCATGATCCCAGTTCAAGAGATTCAGGGTCTGAATTGGGTAAATGTCTCATATTATGTCATCGTTTCTTCCAAGCCAATGCATGATTATACGTTATGGATCTCAACAGTTTCCAAGTTTAATCGAGGATTACGTCCGTTATCCAGTGGAATGGGCATGTCTGGTTAGATCTGCCCGTGCATTGTAACTTTAAAACCAATATATGGGTAGAGGGTGGGTATTTCAACTGTTTCCAGCTTATGACCCAGGAGCAAATACCCTACACTATGGGGCATGACCAATTGTCCCTATGAGATATATGCATGATTACGTTTTCGCGTTTCATTTAAACATATGTATGATTATAAAGTGGGTATGTCAAGAGGTTTCAAGTTATAACCCAGAGGCAGCAATCCCACAGAATCCATCCTCAGGGAAAGTCTTGTGAGTGTAATATAAAGCCCCGATGCATACGGTATGGCTTGTTCTTCATGATGACTCAACAAACATTCAAATCTCCACCTTTGATAATTACAATATTGCTAAATGTAGCCAAACTGCGTCGGTCTTAGTCAAATTTTAAACACATTGTGCACACAATATTCAGAAGTCACCTATTACAAGTTTATGCTCTTAAAATAAGTAACATGACAGAGTGAACATAACAAACGATGTAAACATTAAAAAACAATATGTTTCCTTAGGACACAATATGAAAAATGAAAGAAACAACCGTACGGTATTGCAAGTTAAATCCAAATTGTAATCCAAGAATTAAAAAGCATTATCAATGAAAAGTTAAAGGTGATTCTCACTTCAAATCCAGATGAAATTCAATATCGAAGGCGATGATGTCTGTAATAATCTGCGAAGTGAAGATGTGTCAACAGTCTATTGTAGAATCATATAAAATACTATTCCAGTTTTGAATTCCGTATACATTCCAGTGAACGACTTTTTCCAAGAATTATATATGAGCACTTTTGTATTTCCAAGGAAACTAATCACTTGAGTTCAATAATTTGAAGAAAATAAAAATTCACCTCAATTTGGTCATAGCATAACACAACGTAAGATGCTAGGTGTTAAAGCACGACTGACAACCCTTTTTATCAAAATATCAGTTATTCGACTAAGACGCAAAAACAGATTCCCGGATGAGGGTCAAAAGTTAGAAGTTTGTTACTAGTTGGAACATGATAAAATATCACGTGGTCCAGGTAAGACTTTGACTCAACTTAATAAAATTTTACTAGAAGAAAGATTTTTAAAAAATGGTGTTTACCAAAACTGTCACTGGTTTTGTAACAAGGTCAGCGACAAGTTACAATCTTTCATTTACTCAGTTCTGGACAAGAACTTGTCCAGTAAACAATATTACGTTCCAACAGCATGTAAAGGAATAAAATATAACTTTAACGTTTTACAGACAGATAATTAATTTAAACATGCATAATACACCCAATCATAAACCAAAATTTCATGCATGCGTGCGCTAAGATGTAGTAGATAAACTACATTTAATGAATGGATTATTACATGAATAGACAGACAATGTACATATTTCATGAATGGATTATTACATGAATAGACAGACAATGTACATATTTAATGAATGGATTAATACATGAATAGACAGACAATGTACATATTTCATGAATGGATTAATACATGAATAGACAGACAATGTACATATTTAATGAATGGATTATTGCATGAATAGACAGACAATGTACATATTTAATGAATGGATTAATACATGAATAGACAGACAATGTACATATTTCATGAATGGATTATTACATGAATAGACAGACAATGTACATATTTAATGAATGGATTAATACATGAATAGACAGACAATGTACATATTTAAAGAATGGATTATTTCATGAATAGACAGACAATGTACATATTTCATGAATGGATTAATACATGAATAGACAGACAATGTACATATTTCATGAAATGCCTTGTGTATTGCATGATTAACGCAGATTACAAACTTAAATATGTTTGAACGATATAGAACATAAATTAGACACAATGACTATGTTGACAAAAACATTGAGAACTACACACAGTGACTATGTTGACAACGTTAAGTTTCATAGTTCAATACTAATTATACTTTTATGACAACTATTAAGCTTTAAGTAAACAAAACAACAATTATTTTATATCATCCCAATAAATATTCCATATCTATTTCTTCAAATTTTGCATAAAATAGCATTTTCTGTTTCCCCTTAAATTGTAGAAGAATTGGCTGCATAAATTACCAGTGAACGGGAAATAGCTATAACAAATACCATCCAATACGAGTTTTACAATTAGACAAAAACGCTTTTAATTTTTTTTTTTTTTGGGGGGGGGGGTTTGCTCATTCGCGCTTTTTTTAAAGCGTATACAAAGGATATTTGTGAAATCAGATACCAACGAATTAAGGAAATTTATTTCAACTCAGGATGTTCATGGTCAGAAAACAAGAGTCAAATCTTGATACTACGAACAAATGAAATCCAAAACAATGTAATCACCTGATCTTTGTACACATTTGACGCTGTTTCGTGATCTTGGAGAGCATACGGCTCCAAAGCTGGCATACGAAACTATGTTATCAACTGCCCAGTGGAAATCAATAGTTGTTCTAATA